>CM070099.1:17717701-17842701 GCA_036178185.1 Liparis tanakae | reverse complement strand
GCTCACTGTGTGTTCAGAGGTCTGCGTGGTCACACTGCGGCCTCCTGATGTTTTCACTCGATTGAATTCAGGTAAACACAATTAGCGGCCGCTCTGACGCAGCACTCCTCCACTGCGGATTCATCAACACATCCACCGTGGACCTCTGGCCTAAAACCGGCCTTGAATAAATCTATAATGCAAAAACTACAAAAGAATAATGAAAGCTGCAGCTCATGTAAGACAACAACGGAATTAAACAAGCGTGTGTTATTTATGTAATGTAATTGATAAGTTATCAGATGGACTGAAACATTTTAACAGACATTTGTATTGAGTTAGCTGCATACCTAGACACAAACCAAAAAGTCCTTCAGTCTGCTGAAGCATCACAAGAGATGAGAGGAGGAATAATAATGTGACTGGATACAGAAAAACATTATATAGATTTGTCTAAAGGGGCTGGTTGTGTGGACGGGCATCGAGGAACGAGGCTGCGACACTGAGGGAACTCGCTGTGTCAGCCTCATCTATCTAGATCTAGATATATATATATATATTATTTTATTTTATTTTACAGTGCTGTATTACATATATGTTGTGTATATATATACATATATATTATTTTATTTTATTTTGTATTTTATATTTCACTTTGCACACTTACTTTATGCACAGTCACTTTCTTTCTTTCTTATATTTATATTTTATTGTGTTTAGTTTTATCGGTGCTGCTACTGTCAACAAATTTGCCCATGGGGATTAATAAAGTATATTTCTATTCTCTATTCTATTCTTCTCATGAGTGTAAGTATCTTCCTGTTCCTGGGGAACTTCTATCTCACTGCCAGATTTCAAGAGAGGCGAAAAGAAACTCAGGAAATTGGAAATAAATGAAACAGAAAAAATGCTTTTGAATGTCTCTAAACGCAGTAAAAAGCCAACAGGTGCAGAGCAGCCGTGGACCCGAGTGTGAGTGTGTGAATGTGTGTTTCTGTAGCTTGAATAAGAGAGGCGGTGGGTGGGAGTGGTGAACACATGCTCAGAAACACCACTGGTGCGCCTCAACCATCACGTTGGAAAACACAGATCCTGCATTCGCTTTCATTTAGCTGACGGAGCGCCAATGCCTGGGAGGCATACGAGAGAGAGAGAGAGAGAGAGAGAGAGAGAGAGAGGGGCAGGAAGCTGGAATAAGACAGAGACAGGGGAGGGCCGAGTGAGGACAGAGAGAGAGAGAGACAAAACAACGATCCAGACACAGCCGAGGGGAAATAATGACACGGTTCCTGTTTAAGTAAAGAGGACAAGAAGAGAGACGAACAAAGGGCAGGAGAGAGAAGACAAATAGCAGATTTAACTGTTTCTCTACATCACCTCTGCCCCCCCCTCCCATCTTTCCCATCTCCATCCCACCAGGCGTGACACCACGATAATTTAAAGCAAGCCGTGGTTCTGCTAATTAGTGTGCTGTCCATCACCTTGTAATTAGTTCTGTTGCAGGATGATAATTGCAAATGGAGAGAGACCCGACACACACACACACACACACACACACACACACACACACACACACACACACACACACACACACACACACACACACACACACAGCCCACACATGTCCTCACCTTTCACCGTCTCTCCTTTACGAATGTCAGAGACCTGCATCAGATGTATTTACAGAGACAGATGAACCGTCGTCATCATCACTAGAGCATCGCCTCGTAGAAATAACCTCCGAGCCCGACGCCATCCCACACTCTGACGTCCCGGTTCCCGGACAGAGCCACTAAGAATAGCTGCGACCGGGCCCACAGCTCTCTGGCTTTATCACCAGGGCTCGTCTGCATTCCCCCCCCCCCCCCCCCCCCCCCCCCTGCATTGTCATCTCTGTTGGGGCCAAAATAGCAGATTGTGTTCATATTGAATGAATAATTATTTCAAGAGCTATTATATTCTGATTCTCAGAGGTGTATTGACAGCTCTGCCACTGATCCCCGTTGGGGGGTTGAATAATGAACAAATCCAGGAGGGAGTCTCCAGTTGTTTTGTAGTCTCTTTTCCCCTCGTTGTTTGAGAAGGTATCAGAATCCTCTTCTGTACATCTGATCCTCTCGATTTCATCGACTTCCACACAAATACGTAGCTTGCAATTCGTCTTTATTGCATTGGCTGCTTTTTGTAGGATATCTAATGGTGTATATATTATTTTGAAACAACAAAAAATTAACAAAAGTGCATTAAAACAACTCTTCTATAGTCGGGCCAGTGGCAAACATTTACAATAAACTTTCTTTCTTCCCTTGCACTTTCTCCTCTCCTCTCCTTGGGTCTCAATGTGGCTGCTTTTCATCTTGAACCCTTATTTAATTTAAATAGCTGTTTTTTTTACCAAATGGAAGGAGTCACTCCCATAATGCAGCAGTTTAGTGTTTTTAGTTTTGTTGATATAAATCACAATGGGACATAAGGAATAAGAAATAGGCTCTTTTCCTCAGAGGGAATATGCATAATAAATGCTGTGATGTGTGTCTTTAAACACCACATTTAATGCTAATGATCTCTTTGATTATGTGTCAATGAAATGGAAAACAAGGCGTCAGAAACATGCTCATAATTACTCTTCTGGTTCTTGCTTGACTGTGTGGGTCTCAGAGGAGCCGGACCCGGAGAGTTCTGGGACCCGCTGGACAAACGAGTCAGAGCCGCGTTCACCGAGCTACACACACAACAGGCAGGTGGAGGTGGAGGTGTGTGTATTTTGGGAGAAACATGAAGGCAGGAAATCTCCATCATGAGAGTTTGCAAACTGCATTTTTCAACTTGATGTAAAATGTGATTTATTTTCTCTCTTGCCAAGAGTTAAATGAGAAGATGGACACCGCTCTCATAATAATAATACAAATTATACAAATAATAATGAATGATAATAATACATTTGATTTGTATAGCACTTTAAAAGCTACTCAACGACCCTTTGCATGGTTAAAACATAAAAAATATAAGAATGTAAACATGAGAGATTACATAAAAATAAGAAACAAAGCAGAAATCTGAGGTTGGTGCAGGTCAGAAAGGTCAGAAAGGAATGAAGGGCTTTGCATGTGATGGGGATAATATTGAACTGTAGGGAGAACAATGTCATGTTTATAATCTGTTCAATAAAAGTTTTTTTAAGGTTTACAGGCAGCAGTCGGATAGATAAATTCCCAATATTCTCCCACTTGTTGAAAAGAGCTGCCAGCAAAGTGGACAACGGCCACCATTATAATACACAACACGACTACCTTTGGGCCAAAGCTCTTTGTTTAATCTGTACACAAACCAAAGACTTTAAATACGTAGATTACAGGAGATTACAGTCTGACTTCAGTCGTCTTTTGCCACACGTCTTTATCTTAATGCTTCACCTTCTTCTCCCGTGCTCCATCAATCACCCTCCGAAAATAGTCGCTGATTCAGGATTAATGCTCATCTCCTTAAATATTTATACAAGTGAGGAAGCTATCTGCTCCATGACTATTTATGCTCTCCGTTGCACATCGCAGTTTCCAGAAATCAAGCCGAGTAATTCCTTGTCTGTCCTGGGACCCCACGGTACTCAGGGGGCCGAGAGAACACGAAGAGCTCATGTAGTTGGGACTGTATTTATTAGATTACAATATTCATTTTACATCTTTGCTAAGGGCCAAGAGGAATCAAGGACTTTCTATATTACTTTTATTCTCGTGAGTAAAACCATGCATTCAAATAAGTAGATAAGTGCAGTTTAATAAAGATGAGTTGACTTTTATTGAGGTTATGTCTGTAGTTCAACTCTTGACAGAGACATAACTCAGCTGTGGCCTTTAGCGTGGCCATTATTAGATCGGTGATGTCATCTGTGGATACAGATTCTTGTCGTTAGCTCAAAGATCTTACCATCACACAGCTCCTCAAAGATAATGTAGAATTAGGGCTGGGCTTTTTAGTATTGATCTATTTCTGGAGTTTTTTAATTGTGTTTGGATAATAAGCGCAATATCCGTAAAGAAACATGCTCTCTGCGTTATACTGCTGTGAGATAAACGAGGGAGTCTCTGGAAAGGTCAACAGAGACAACTGACGAATGGTTTGACTCAGAATCTCATAAAATCTGCCAAAATCTGCGAGGCAGTAAAGTACCTGAAGTAAACGGCTGAAGCATGAGCTTTCATCATTTCCCCAAAAGAAACAACCACATGTTTCCGTCCTGCTTTCTTTAGTGCTTACTCCGACTCTGTATTTACACACACAGCAACATTGATGGATGAATGTACAATATTTTCCTTTTGCTATGTTTTCTGTCTATTGAGGGAAATATCTGTCTCTTTACCTGCTAAATGCTCCACTAAGTTCTACCTGGCCCCCCGGCTACCTGTGACCGTCTGCTGTTTGGGGCTTCAGCCAAACCCTACGCTGATAAGAGCGGAGAGCGTTCATCAAAACAGTAAACGTGTGTTTCCTTACACTTGTCTTTAGTCATGAAAAATAGAAACAAAGTTGAAATATCAACAACAAAAAGTTCCAGGGCTCAGGTCGGGCAGTTGATTCATTTATTAAAAACAAAATGAATAAACGTCAATGACATGACAACAACATCCGATCTGTGTGGAGCGATAAGGAGACTCCCACGTTCCTTACATCAATATTCGGAACAAACATAAAAAAACAAGCACACACATAACAGAACTGGAGGTAGACACACAATTCCAGTGTAAATGGATGGACACTGTACACGTTCTTTAGAGCTGTAGGGTCCGGAGACAGTTACATGTTGGTTCATCACCACACACAAACCCTTTCATCCATTGTAAACAAACAATTAGATCATCTTTACATTTAACATTTTAACTCATAATCTTTTTTTAATTTGACAGTAGTGGCGTGGGAGGCTGCTAAATCTGCTCCACTGAGAATGACCGCTCAACCTTTACGTGTCACTGTCAACACACACACTCTCGGGGGGGGGGCTCATATACTGACCAACATCAGCTGGATATCAGTTAGATGAGCACAACAAGCTCATTCTAATTACTGAAGGCTTTGCATAGGCTATATTACTATTTCTGTCTCTCTCTCTCTCTCTCTCTCTCTCTCTCCCTCTCTCTGAGGTGTCAGAAAAAGCGCATCTGTTCATCTCAGTTTCTCTCAGCGGATGCCATTTATGGTCTACGGGCTAAAAAAAGCTTTGACGGACACTTTCAATTTATTCATGACTTAACATAACTGTCAGTCCATATCAGAAGACGGTCGCGGTCCAACGATCTAAATCCCGCACAGACGTACTGCGTCGGAACCACAACAGACACTTTTTGATAAATCCCCGAGGTGTCAGAATAATTTTAGAGAAATGTAATTATTGTATGTAAATGTATATTCTATTCAAATATGCATTCCCCGTTAATTAGTACGACGTGTTGTGTGCACACTGTGGACACTGACCAGAGCAGATGGGCCTTGGAGACTCTTCATTGATGACACCTAGAACATGGGAAGACGTCTGAACCGGTCAGCGTTGGTCACATGGTCTCTCTGCTTTTCTGGGACTTTCTTAGTTTTTCAGGGAAATGTCTCGAATAGATTGTCATGCAATGTGCTTTAATATATTTATGGTCCGCAGTGGATGAATCCCAAAGGCTTCGCTGACCCTGTGGCTTTTCCTCTAGTGCCAACATATTTTTTGTGGAACCGCTCAATTCTGAGAATGTTGGCTCCAAACATTCATGTTCCCAGAACACACAGTAGTATCTCTCATCTATGATCCCGTAACTTTTCGTGTTGCACCATCATCTGAAAATGTATTTTTTGTTAATGATCATATATAAGCATGATGACTGCTGCTGGAGGTGCTTGGTGCTGATGACTGGGACGTAAACATGGCTGGCATTACGCCTGCTTGCATCAGCGTGTTAGCAATTACTTCTCTATTGATTGTCTGTTTGTGTTGTTGTTTACTGTGTTAATCTCTTTTTTCTGATGTACTGACTTTGTTTCCATGGACAATTTAACCAATGAACAGCAGCTTCGGGAGCACTTTTTTCAACCTAATAAAAAAGATGTGCCTTTGTTCTGCCTGCCTCTCTCTCTCTCTCTCTCTCTCTCTCTCTCTCTCTCTCTCTCTCTCCCTGCCTGCCCGTCTCTTTCTTTCTCCTCCTGACAGATGAGTGAATCTTATTTACTCTTGTGACAGGAGTCATCTTGGCCTGCCACGGCTCTGATATAAACCGTATTAGTTTTGATTGGATTTCTCAGCATCTCACAACAAAAAAATTAAAACCAACACAGACATACCCCCCCCCCTCCTTAGAGGTCATGGGGATGACCATTTTCCTGCTCTCCTTCCATACTTGTCACTTGTCCCTCTCCTTCTCAATCCCCCATATCTGTCTATAATCCCATCATGCGTAATACTTCTGTCCAATCTCTCCTGCTCCCTTAGTCTCACTGCCTTCCCCATTTCAGCCTCGGTATCTTTACGGCCTTATCCCTTCCCCCATCCCCCATCCTCCAAATCCCTCTTTTTCAGCTGTGAGGTCATTTGTAGGCACAGAGAGAGCACAGTGTGGTACAGTCGAGGGAGGAGGGCCAGTCGGACCCGACAGCAATGCCACGCCATCTGCAGCCCTGGCACATTACGGCTCTCGCTCGACTCGGCCCGCCCCTCCAATGACAGGCGTCCTCGCTCAGAGGGAGAGGACTCCAACCGAACCCCCCCCAACCACCCCCCCATTTCCCCTTCTCAACCTTGCACAACATTTCTCTCCTCCCACGAGCACATTGCATCGCTCGCTTCTTCTCTCCAAAGCACCTGGCGTGTCCTTTGCATCCACCAACTGCTAATCCGATTCAATTCAGTTTATTTTATATAGCCCAATATCAAGAATTATAAATTTCCCTCAAAGGGTCTACAATCTGTACTTATACGACACCCCTGACCTTTGACCTCACATCGGATCAGGAAAAATTCCTACAAATAGAAAAAAAACAGAAGAAGGAACATTACAGAGTTACATAAACTAAATTCATCCCTCCTTTCCCCACATCTTAACCCCTCCATCTCACATTTCTTCCCCCTTTCATCACCTGCCTTTATCTCGTGCGCTCCACCATGTCCCCTGGTGACGGAGCTGGCAGGAGATGAAAGGGAGGAGTTTTCCATTCTGTTCTTCTTTTGCAGAGAAGCCTTGAATGCTCACTAGGAGTCGGTTGATAATGGACTTGGGAAACCATCAGAGGGGTTACACATCGCTGTCATGCTAATTAACACAGCCCCCCTCTGAACTAAGATTGTGCTTTGAGGCTGTGATGTGGAGCTTTCAAGGCGGTTGAAGAGCACTGCAGCGCCGGGTCCTGGGATTGATGACGGAGGCACACAGATGTGGATGCCACTAAAAGACTCGTGACATCTTCAGTGCGAGGCCTATGGTTTGTAAGTCACGGTCCAGAAGTTCATTGATCGCCCCGAGACTCTGACTAGAGGACATAGTAAACACACTAACAGCTGGTCCTCGCATGTGATTAGTGATGACATGCAAGCTGATCCACGGGTCTCTGCATCCGCTCGCTGTATTCAAATGTTTTCTCGTTGTATCGATTGTGGGCGAACATTGCTGGATCATCATGACGGTGCACTGTTAGCCGCATCAGCTAAATACAAAGTTATTGATCTCACTCATTCCCTCCTGATGTGTCTCTCCTAAGGCTGCGACTTATGACTCATTCACAGATTGCGCCCGTCAGGAGGAACAAAGGGAGATTTCAGAGAGAGATCAGAGCTGAAAGTGATCATCGCTTTCACAACAGGGTCACAGCAACCTGTTTTCTTTTTCATTTTCCTCCCGTTTCATAATGCACTTGAAGGCGTTAAATCATAGCTGGTTGATACGAGTCTGCCAGTGTGCTGTTTGTGGTGGGTGGATGGACAGCTGAGGCGGGCTAGAGGCCTCTGGCCAACATGTTGCACCACTGACCTGCGACAGACACAGTGGGGGTGTAACCCATTTAGACACCGCCCTACAGGGACACGCAGACTCGGGCATCAAGGCACAGAGGACGTCCATCGTCCATCGTCCATCGTCTTTATGTTCGACTGAATTAGGTACCACACTCTCAGTGCTTATTTCTGTTTTTCTTCTCTTTAGATATTCACTCATAATGTTAAGAAAATCTAAAAAATGTCTCTTGCTAGCATATTTTCTATATTTATTTATTCCGAAAGTATTTCCTGTTTTTGAAACCATATTTTGTCTCTCTCTCCGCTTTTCTCTGATCCATTTAATGTATTTTTCATCTTGTGTTTTGCATCCGTGAGTCAGCGTTCAGCAGCTGAGAAACAGACATCACGGATCCCCAAAGCCAGAGCTGACTGCTTGTTTTGACCGACCAACAGTCAAAAACTTGTGTTTGTAAATACTCCAGTAAAGTAAAAATAAACTCAACATCGTACAGCGGGGAAAGCTTTCACTTGTGACCACAAAGTCAAGAAGACAAGACCAACATCAACTTCCAAATGCACACGCACACAATACACAAAATCAGCAATGTCAGCAAATACTGGTCCAGCAGCACGGAAAGAAACGCCGCTCGATTCTCACCTGATCATCTTTCTGACTTCCCTGAAGGAACGCATAGTTAAAGTAAGTAATTGTGTGAAGTTATTCAGAGTTGGGCGGGAGAGCATATTATTTGAAAGTAAAAACACAATATATATATATATATATATATATATATATATATATATATATATATTGAAGTATTAATTAGAAAAGAGCCATTTTCATCCCAGTGAGTTGACTGTTTAGTTTAATCGTTTTTAAGTAAAGAAAAATGCTTTTCAAACTAAATGTGGAAACTCCAAACAAGTAACAATGAGTATTTTAATTCTCAAGCTGTAACGGACTTCAGGTTATTTGTTATCATTTATGTGGGCATAAGAACTGTGAGCCAAGAATTGTATAATAAGAGTTATGTAAAGATGACAATGTTATTGAATTCATCCCAATGTGGAGTATTTCAATTTGATATGCATTATTAATAAAAGGTACGGCTGTGATATTATTTATTTATCTTATTGTCAACAAATGCCTTTAAAAAGCTTACAATGGATTGAACTTACGAACAAGTATTGCCTGTCCAGCTAAAGATACAATATTTAATCATTAATAAAGCAGTTCCCATAAATGCACAATTTACTCTTGTTAAAGTTATTTTGTTAAAACACAGTGCCCAGTTGTCTTTGGAAATGACTTTGCTTATTTTAAAAATATAACTTAATGTTCATGAGAAGTTTTGTATAAATAATTCCCTCCTCAGGAGAAACCAATAAGTGTAAATTTGAAATACTGAGAAAGGGGCTGACTCATTGTTTTGTTTCGGCCTTTTAAATGAAGATCGCCGCAAGAATAACGCCATAACATGACAGAACTACAGGGTTTATGGGGGTTTCATGTGGCATAAAGAGGAGCAGACATCAGTCATTTAAAAGCACATCAGCAGGAATATGAATGCAAATATTCTATCAGGGTCAAATGGACAACAATCAACAACAAAACAATCAGAGCAAAGCACATGTGTTATTGAAGTAAATAATCGTTGGTGGCAGAGCAAGGTTGAAATGAGGTTTCTTTGTGTTCTTGTGAACACTGTGAAGCAGCAGTGAGGGGAGGGGATGATCAGTATTAATGCAACAACAGGGAAAAGGCCCAGTGATGGTTGCCATGGTGAAAATGGTCCCCTGTCGAGTGCTCGCGGCCCCGTCCTCCCCCTCCTCTCCCCTCTCTGCTCTTCTCTCTACTAGGTCGCTCGTACATCACTCAAACTGACTTCCTCTTACTTTCCACTACTGCGTCTTCCTTCCTGTTCCTGCCCCTGATTATGCTTATTTCTTCCTTAACTCTCTTTCCCTCCTCCATCCTGTCCTTCACCCCACAGTGGCCTTGCCACATGCTCCACGCTGGGCCCTGGACACTGCACACAACAAGGTGACCTTCATTGCATAACGGCCGGCGACACCCGGAGACCATGCAACGAGATGCACCGTCACCGCTGCCCTCGCCAAGACCCCGGATCACAACACCGACACGGATCGTGATGTAACACCATCATAAGCTCCGGGATGACAACATCCACCATGACCTGCATCCAGAGCACAAACTGTGATATCATTATATTGTAGAGCAGAGCTACTGGCAGTTGTAATTAAGTATTTCTTGATGCAGTAAATCCTGATACACTACTTTTGTTGTCACCTTTACTAAATAATTAAAAGGCATTATATATGATTCATTGATTTAGATTATGTTCAAACTCCTTGAAAACTAATATGAATAACATTTGAATGTTTAATGGGTTGGCTGGATGACATTTCATTGTGCTGTATATTTCAGAAATATAATATCAAGTTTACAATAAAGCTTTAAGAAATGGTTGTTTAATAGATTGATCGGCAAAAACTTTTTCTTTAGAATTGTATTGCCTCACCATTGTGAGGATTTGCAGTGTTTACTGCATTTCATATAATTTGAAACTGCATATATTTGTTGTTCTCTGTTGTTCCATTGAAACAAGATATGAAAACAGATGCAGATACTAAACACATTATTACAGATCCTAAAGCCCCCAAGGCACATTTGTGATTTTGCAATATAAATAAAATGTACTTAAAACGTTTTAGTTTTTTTAACAAAAATCTAACAAAAACATAAAAAGCTGCTCCAAACATCTTACATCCACCATGCTTCACGCCGTATGTTTTCCTATGATATGCATTTCAGTCCTTTACAGCATTTAGTCAGAGTACAAGGAGCAGAACCAGGATAATACTGCTTGTCAAACTAAATAAATGCAGCCTTCAAAAAAAATGCAAAAACAACAGCTTGTCTTCAAAGCCTGCTGGACTACATTCACAAAGGTCATATACGAACTTGGGCTTTAGAAACTTGCGATGGACATTTTCAGTATGTTTTGACGTAGACATGGCATTAAAGATGGAAAATAAAATAAATCATTATTTGCAACGAGTTTAAACGGCCTATTTGTGGAACATCCACATATAGCAACTGCATGTAGTAACCACTGTAAATACTACACAGTGATACAGCAGTCGCCTAATGAGTTAATTCATATTTTCGGTGAAGCTCAGTTAACCCTGTATGTCCCTGCAAAGTGGGGCCACCTTACATCACCCACTGGATGCTTGAGGGGGCGTCTCTCCCCTCAGACCCCTTGAGAAAAGATGATTACAACACAACAGCGTGATGGACTCTTCTCATAAATAATAAAAACAACAATTTTTTGTATTATTCTCATTCTCACAATTTAAATAATGGACCTGTATGATGCATGTTTGCTATTGTTAGTGTGATTTCCTCTGCACACATCCGACACCTGCAGAAACAAGCAGCCCATACAGGCTCGTGTGGACCCGGTGAACCGGAACCAACGATGGTGTCGGCGGCAGCAGAGGGTGACGGGGGTAACGGGGGTCTGGGGCTCTGGGCTCACCTGTCAGGCTGTCGTAGCACTCGATCTCGGTGGTCTCCACGGCTCTCCGCTGCTCCTCGGTCAGCGTGGCCGCGGGCGGGTTCAGCAGGTTGACCTCTGAGCCCGTCGTCCCGTCGGCCACATGGACCCCTTTGAGTTGCAGCAGCGCCCGGTGGTACTTGCCGATCGCTTCCCGAAATTTCTTCTCCTTGTAGCAGCGGTGACCCTCCACCTTGAAGTCGATGGCTTTCTGGATCTTCACCTCCATCTCCATCTCCGCCGAGCCGGCTCGATACCCGCCGCCGCCTCCCTCTCCGTCTCCTCCGGCTGCCGCTGCCAGGCTCCGGCCGCCTGTTTCCGGGTAGCTTTTGAGGCTCTTTATCGGATGTTGCTTGGCTTCCATATCTCAGTGAAAGCGCCGTGAGCGGGCCATGGTGCTCGGACACCGAGGTGTGTGTGCGTGTGTGTGTGGTTACCGGAGGACCGGAGCAGCGACGCGAAACAGAGCGGCGGCGGCACCGGAGACACGACGAGCCTCGAACAAACCGCCTCGGAAACGGGGTCAGAAACGTCTCCGCGTTGTTATCTTTGCGATTGAAGAACCGCCGAGATGTGAAACGAGTGAAGTTTTGTTGTCGAGGTGCAAAGAGATGAAGGAGGCTAGAACCGCGGGCACACACATCCACACATTTCCCAGCCGTTAGTTTCCTGACCGTCGAAAACAAGGATTCCTCGGTCTGATCCTCTCGCGGAAGGATGCTCGAGTGGATTTCTATGGCACGCGCAGCTTCAGCACCACAAACAGCGCACGCACGAAATCCCGTGTCGAACAGCATTGTGGGTAAAAAAAAGGTCTTGCGTTGCTGCAGTCCATATTTTACACGATAAAAACGGAGGAAACGTGCAGAAATGTCCAACTCGATCGATTATTTAAAAAACTTTGAACTGGAAAAACAAGTATACATAAAAAAGAATAAATGTCCTTCAATAACAGCGTATTGTACAATTAAGGCAGCGCCCTATGGACATCATTCAGTCACACACATCCTGTATTTTGAATACTTAAATCATTTATTATCAGTCTTTGTGGCATCAAATTGCACACTACGTCCCTTCCATTGTTTGAAAGAGTCTTTAAACATAAAAAACACGCATACCAATACTTTAATTAATATCCCTTCTGTAGACATCAGATGATGGCCAAAGTGGAGCACCTGATAACAGCTGATACGGTCTTCAGGGAGACGGTCGGTAGGAGGAAGAGGAGGGAGAGAGCGACCTCAAGGGGACATCGTCTTAATTACACCAATTATTACTGATCGGGTGTGGGGCCAGCTGTAGCCCACCAGCCAATTATACAACCGCTTTCCTGCTAAATCGTGTGATCATAACAAGGTTGTTACATCATTTCAATACAGATATACAAGCAACGGGGCCTCTGCGAGAGTACATCGTCACATGGACCCAGTCCAGGAGAAGGCTTTCCTCTGTGAGTCATGAACACTTCTATTTCACATCTATATTGGTGTTTCAGCTCTTGGTTCAAACAAGTAAATATATATTCAGCACATACTAATTACATTATCTTACAACAGAAAATAAACCGACACAACGGATACAATCACAAAACAATCCCGTCGGGACCACAAGAACATAATCCACTCAACCTAAACAAAAAGTACATCTAAAGTACATTCAAGACGTATTGTAGGTACATTAACGTATCACGCTAATGATGCAGCAGCAGCCTCATTGTGAGGAGCTGGAGGTAAAGGGGTTTATTGATAAATAATCATCTAAATGTTCCCCGGAATAGACATATTTACTTTGATGTCACCTTGATATGTAAAAGAGAACACTATGTAAGGATGGCATGCGTCTCCTGTAGAGAGAGAAAAAAGAACGAAGCAGTTTGGACCATTTTCCTCTTTTAATTGTTTTCCAAGCAAACTTTTTTCGGTTCCCGGCATGTTTGAATCTACCTTGTTCTATAAAACAATTCCATATTGTGATATTTTTTTTTAACATTTAAAATATTTACAGTGTAACAAAGTTGTGGTGTGGAAAAAGACCAACAATGATACACAGATGATGACGACCCAGACAGGATACAAGAATGTCCACATAGAAAAATACGCAGCAATAACTGGTTCTGTGCCGTGTGAAATCCAGTCTGACAAATCTATACATTGCATTTCGAAAGAAACAATATTCTACTGACCCGGCCTTCAAATAGATGGTGATAGAAAACGTTCAGTACAATGGTAGAGAGGTTGACGAGGGCCTCTAGAGTTCAGGGGCGAGACGTTCTACTCCACTCTGCGCAGAAGAAGAAGAGCAGGGTTTTTCCTTCAGTCGAGGGCAGCGTCTTTTCTGCAAGGAGGTACTTAAAGGTGTTGAACTAGAAATAAAAGGATGTACCATCACTTCATGGCTAGTCTTCCATCGGACGATGTTCTTGTGTGTTCATTTAAAGTATAAACTTCACTCGTCTAAAGTGTGCACCTTCCCCCCCCCACGAAAAACAATTCATTTTCAGGTAAATAACAAAAGGACCAATATTTCACCGTGGGGGAATATCTTTAACTTCTCGTATTCATTCGGGTGGAATCTCAAAAACAGGAACTTTTCTATATGTGGAGTTAATGGATCAAATAAAAAATAAAACCACCATTATGGCAGCTCGGTTGATGTCATGCTCATGCCTTAAGTTCGCAAATATAGTTAAATACATTTTTTTATAACTATAATTGGCAGATATGTTTGAGAACTTTGAGTCCTCCAAATAAAAGCTTAGACACTAAACAAAAAGTTCCTATTGTAGCGCAACTAAAATGTAAAAAAAAAGGATCTTTATCTAAGAGCCTAAAGCCAAAAAGCAGCAATAAAACTGACCATACACACAAAAACACTCAAATCTGCAGTGGTGCGTGTCACCAGGCTGAGTGCAGGACAAGGAGTGATACAAATTCTATAAAGGACATAAAGTAATAGTCCGAATCATTTCGGAGGGACTTTTGCGTTAGGGTCTCTTGCTGCCCAGCCTCTTGAAAACACTGACAGCACTAATGTCCATCTGGGCACCCAGAGACTCTGCTCCCCCTCCCCCTTCTTCGTCGTTTCCTCCTCCTCCTCCTCCTCCTCCTCCTCTTCCTCCTCCAGCCCCGGTGCTGCTGCTGACCTTGGAGCTTGCTAAGTAGAGTCCCTCCTGGGCTTTGGGCCTGGTGCTGGTCACCCTGTTGTCCTGCGTGTCAGCAGCTGTGGGTGACACAGCGGCGCTCAGGTGTGCGGCGGGCAGCTTGCCCAGTCTCTGAAGTACGCTGACCTTGGCGGGGGGGAGGCCATTAGAGGATAAGGAGGATAAGGAGGTGGGCGTGACAGAGGGAGGTAGTTTGCCTCCCAGGCGTCGCAGGGTGGTCCTCGGCAACTTTCTGGCGGGTTTTTTCTTCAGGAAGGGGGGGGATCTCTTGAGGACGCCAGCGTACTGGAGGATGGAGCCGTCGCCATCACTGTCGACCTCGTCCTCCACGTTGATGCTGCTGGACATTTTGCCCGGCGGCGGCTTGTCCTCCGCTTCATCCCCTCGGCCAAGACGACTGAACACACCGGTGGGCTGCCAAACACGAGCATTATAAGCACAGCACTTCTCTTCACGCCTGCACTCAGTACCATTTAACACAACGACGGGCCTCACCTTGGTCGGGCTTGCGGTCGTTTCTTCCATCGATTCAGCTCCAAGTCTCGAAAACACAGAGGTCCGCTTCAAACCTGTTCACGGAGCAGAGCAAACATTATTGTGACAGCGCGACTGGGGCATGTTCATGTTGGACAACTCTTTAATAGCGATGGGAAAATAATCCACATAATCCTTTTGAATGTATTTAAAGATAGAAGAAAATCTTCCAGAGTTGTTGAGACAAAACTGCTGCGACTGTTGCAGTGTGCTCGTCTCTTATAGCCCCCTTTTCACTCAATTAGGACATATATGTAGGTTTTTTAAATGCTGTAAAACCTTCTAAGAGGCAATAGACTCCTCTCCCATTGTTAGTTGATGTGTATGTCTCCGTTTTGTTTTATTATGGTGTCATTTTCTATTTTCACAAAACAAGCCAAAAAACAGGATTAATGAACAGTACAAAACTTCCTTTTTTATATTGGTTACTTATTCAGTCCGGCTTCAAACTCAGTACAAACTATCTTGGAACGATGTTTAAGTGCTGCTTGGAAAGAAACATGGATGGAATTTGTGGTAAAGATGACAAAACGCCCGGAGAAGGAGCAAAAAATATCGCGTCTACCCGGGTGTCATGTTTCCATCAGGGGTAACTGGATCGGATACAAATCCACAGGGAATGAATGTCAACTGTACGGTACCAAGGCTCTCGGGTTTACAGCTGTTGGAATCTAAAGCCGTGGTATAGAAATATATTATTCAATGAATGACATTACATCCATGAAATTGATGAATGCGGTCCAGTGACAAATACGTCTTCTGTTTAGAAACCTCCAACTAGCAGGACTTGATGGCTGTTTTGTGACTTGGGTCAGAAAGACAAATGAACATTTACTTTCCTGGACAATCTCAGTTTTGATCATCACAGTGGAGGTATCCAACGGCAGCTTTACATTTAAAGAAGAAGCTTGACATGGAGCATAGAGGTTCTTTCATTAAATACACTAACGTTCAAAAGTTTGGGTTCACTTTGAAAAATAAGGACATTAAGGAGTCAATAAGGAGTTTATCTTTCTCAGAAAAGCACCGTTTAAAAAAAATGAAGATACAAAAAATTAATCAGAAATACACTCTATACATTGTTAATGTGGTAAATGACTATTCTAGGTGGAAAAGTCTGGTTTTCAATTAATCTGGCTCATCTCTAGTGTCCTAATGGTACATTGTGTATGATAATCGCCTTAGAAGACTAATAGATTAGAAAGCCCTCGAAAACCCTTGTGCAATTATGTAAGCACAGCTGAAAACAGTTATGTTGGTGAGAGATGCTATAAAACTGGCCTTCCTTTGAGCTAGAAGTTAGAAGAACAAAATAAATATTTCAAATAGAAATGATTATTTCTAACCTCGTCAATGTCTTGACTATATTTTCTATTCATTTTGCAATTAATTTGATGAATAAAATTGTGAGTTTTTATGGAAAACACAAAATTGTCTGGGTGACTCCAAACAGACAGAAGCTACTTTTAAAAGGAATTTTCTGGAAAAAAAAGACGAGTCGATGATTTTTGGTTGGGTGAAACGTAGGAGATGTGAGACAAAGGGGAAATAATTGTTGGTGGAAAACAGAATGACGGTCCAACAGGAGACAATGAGCCGCGAGTCACCCAACTCAGTTTTAGTATGAAAGAATTCGATGGTAGTTTTTAGTATTGATTAGCTGTGGTGAGCAACAGCCTAATCGGGGGAAGTTGTCGGCAAGGCCACTGGGTCAGGCCTACCTTTCTTGGCCTGCTGGGTCAGGATGCGGCGTGTACGAGGTGTGGAACCTTTGGGCATGTTGATGATGTACTTGCCTTCCATCTCAGCTGTCACACGTCGGCGCTTCACTGCTGTTAAACTGTTCCCCTCGTCAGCTGGCTGACTTAAAACTGACAAAGGGGTGGCACACAAGGATAACCAAATGTCAAAAATAAGGTAGGTCTCCTGCCTCCACAGGGTGGGAAATAATGTACGCATGGGGTGAAAGATACTTTGCACGATATCTACCTGCTTTGCCGTTCTTGTTTGCTTGCATGTTGGACACTGTGACCGAGAGGCGGTTGTCAGGTCGACGGGGTGGGGTTGGCGGTGGGGATTCCTTGCTCAAAGCGTTGGCAATCATACGAGTGGCAGCTGAGAAAAGGCAGAAAGGTTTTTGAAGTACGTGTGATATTGCTTTCTTTCTATTGGGGCTCTTCTTTTTTTGTCCCCAAGATGAGATCAGGAGACAGCTGGGCTTCTCAGTTCTCCTGGAGACTTGTCCAAATATAAAGTGTGCATAAAAATACATGTTATATAGAACTGAAGTAGGTTATGTACAACTTGACACCGAGACCAACAAGCTAAATGAAGCAGTTTGTTCTTGTAATATTAGAATATCTTCTAACGGCAACAATTACCACAAGTATTATATTATTTGACATGACAAAGTAGAAACAATTCCTATCCAACAAGGTTTAAATAAAAAACTAAACTAACCTCAAATTAGAAAATAAATCCTTAGCATTCATGGCCACACAAATGTATTTCAATGAGCAATGTGGAAAATTCAAATATACTTACGAGTATTGGCAGTTCTCCTGAGCTCAGCTTTCACACTGGTCTGTCCCGAGGAGATGGCTTCTGTGGCCATTTTGCACATGTCCTGAAGAGGAGATCCACATCACAGTGGTTATGTAAACTCAGTCCACTGCAGTGGCTTTGGAAAGCATCCATTCTCCATGACTGCGTTCACATTAACACTGGCTATATCCCACAGATATTTTGTTTGCACCAGCAAAGACAATCACACCATCTTTTTCAACATTTCCATACTTCAGAACGTTAAGCGGTTCAGTCTGATCTCACCTGCCTGTAGACCTGCTTTGCATGTTTAAGAATGGAAATGATGTCGCCAATGACTGTAATGCCGAGGTCCATCATGATGTCTTTACTGAGGTCCATCAGCATGTTCTTGTGAATTCTGCAGTGACATGAATGATCTGATTATACTGTACGTACTTATGTTGGTACTTGGTCTGGATCAAAGACAAACAATATGCATTGTTTGTCATTAGTTCACATCAACCTACTGCAAACAAATTGCACAAATTCAATCCAATATTCACATGAATCAAACAAATTACAGATTTAAAAATAAATATAATTATTCTAGTGCATTTACTGGATTATCACCAGAAAATATATAAAGACAGACAAAATACTCAGTGTATTTGTGATGACATCGCTAAGCTGATGAAAGAAAGTGTCAATGCTTTGCTTCTTAGCAGAACACTTTAACAAAACTAAATAAATTCACAAGATCAAGCCTATGACAAAGAAGCATTAGGTTACCTGTTGTCCACAAAGGAGACTGCATAAGTGACTGCGAGGCCAGCCGGGATCCCAGCATCCTTAAAAAACTGAATCCACTCCGAGGTGGCTTAAGATAATAAAAAGAAAAGAAAGATCATTAGCAATCATACAACATAAAAATATGTCATGAACACTCAGCAACTGTTATCAACGTATTCATTGCGTAGTGTATACAGTGTGAGAAAATGTCCATAACATTTCAAAAACCAAAACAATTTTAGTGATCATTATATAAAACAGTCAAAAGCTGAACATGTGCATAGGTGAGAAGCTGAAACCAGTATAGGTCCACATTTCTGATACATTTGTCTCAAATCTACTGAGCCATTATGTACATTTATTATACACTCTCCAATGTCCGTCTAACACGTTCACAGTTTTCGCAGGACTGGTGCCCATTTAGAGCTCTTCAAAGTAAAAACAATCTAGTTATAGTGTTCGTTCTCAGTTATACTGCAGACTACCGAGGGAGAAAAGCCTGGCGCTAAACCTGACGTTATAACCCGGAGCAGAGAGCAGTCTGCTGGGGTCTGAGGCTGACCAGCTGCAGGCTAAATATAACCCCGATAATGAAGCGCCGTGCGGTCCGAGAAGAGTGTCCAACAGCTGCCTGGACGATGGTTCTGTCTCAGTTAACGCTACAGAGACGGAACTCACAGAGGGGCAACAACCTCGGTGTGTACTCGGGAGCCCGACACGACAGACCCCACACGCCGACCCTGTTTCTGTTTTAATTTCCACGTGGAAAACGGAAACACGGCGACTCCAACCGTTCGAGCGAGACTCTTCAGACCCAGAGCTGGTGAGGTTAGCTCACATTAGCATCAAAAGATGACCGGGTCAACGTAACCCCAGAGAATACAAGGACACGGATTCAAACACAGCTGGCCATTGAAGCCTGTTTACAATGAATGAAAGTGAAATCACGGCGCGTGTGGAAACAATACAAGTCCGCCAATAAGAACCGTGTGTTAGCATCCCACGGTATTAGCTGTTAGCGGTGGGCTAGCTTTGAATTAAACAGACATTTCTCGGCAACCACCGCGAACATAACCGGCTGTAAAAGACCTGGACACTGTTCACAGGTCGTGCCACAGACGTATCCACGAAACAAGCGCAATACCGAAATACTTAAAATGTTGCCAAGAGGGAACGTGGGATTGCCCGGGCCTTTCTGCTCTCACCTGTTGTCACGGACGCCATGTTTACAATAAATTTCTGATGACGTCAGTTCCATCCGGGTAGCTCGCGCTGATTCTGTGACGCTATTCATTTCCGGCTGAACCATCAGGGTTTGGGCGCTAGAGAGCAGCATCCACCGCAAACTCACAAGCAGGTACTTATTCCTCAAATAAAGCAATTCACCATCGAACTGTTAGAGATCAGGCACACTGTAGGCTACTGTGTCGACAAATAAAAGTAACTTAACCTAACTTAGTTCACATTTATACTACTGTATCGGCCTAGTTCTGCACTACATTTCAGAGGGAAATAGTATTATTGTTATTCCACTGCAATTATTTGACACCAATGGAAGAACGAAGAAATAAACATAGGTACACGGATGTGCTTTTATGATGATATGCAGTACTAATATACCCAGTAGACTAAAAAGTAGTCAATAGTAGCTCCATGTTTAGCAGCTAGAACATGCTCTTAAATGTATACATGTCATTCATTGTTGATATGAAGCAGAATAATATATAATTTTATAATAATGTAGCTTAACACTGTGAAAGCATTTATTCTGCCTCATGAATACTTTTTACTTTTTATATTTCTGTACATTTACTTATAATGGAAATTGTTAAGTATTTCTTGTTTTACTTAAGTATCTCATTACTTATTCCACTACTAGACATCCAACTTGGACGGGTGGCTCACATCTCACCGAAAAATTCATAGAAAATAAAACTGTGGGAGAAGTGTGAGTGAATAAAGTACCGTACGGAAGGGACAAGCTAAATAAAGAGTTCAAATACACCTTAAACCACAGGGGAGATGTAAACGCAGGTGATAAACCTCTATGAGTTCATCACAATGAATATTTTCACACAAATGTTTACACTGCCCATTTTTTGATTGCAGTAATATATACTGAGTAACCTAATCTAATATTCTAATGAACTGTGGCCTTTTCCCAATTGTATGGGTTAACAACAATGAATCAAGAAAATAATTCTTACACACTTGCAAAAAAACATGTACCAACCAAATGAGTGCAATGAAGGTCAAGCATTTAAAATTGAGAGACATACCTTAATAATAATATGTTGTTTATTTATGTAGATTTGACACAAATTTGAAAAGAATGGCATTTGGTCAACTCATCATCAGGAGACAACCCACCCAGTTTTTGGAGTCTTAAAAATTGAGAAAGAAAACTCTTGTCATACTGTCAACTTTTTTTAAACCGCAAAAAGGGTCAGGAGCTTAAATATGGACACAGAAGATCAGTAACTTGGAAAAAGAGACATGGCAAATGTGTCATACACTTTGTTCCTTTTCAAGTTAAAATTAAGTTATAAAACTATGTAAACATTATTAAAGTATGTTAAATGATATGCAGTGAAAAAATAGACAATTTGATATTTGAGCACCTTTTTTAAAGTTATGTATGCATGTGATCTATACAACCTGAATCACGTCTTTTAAGCTTTCATTTAAATACCTCAACATGTAAATCACACATCTTAATATTCCAAATGTGACAAAATTTTCTTCCAGACAAAAAATACAGAGTAAATAAAGACAAGTAAGAATACACATTGTTTAAAGGAATACATCAGTAAACTTCAGTAAACAAGCATTTAAAAAAGAAAATTGTCCACACCTTGCTAGTGTCTCTGCACATCATTAATAAATGAAAACTATCTTTATGATCAATTGTAACACCATTTCGTCAGGGAGATCAAAGCCAAATGTTGCAATAAGTAATATGGATAATGTTTAATATTGTAACAAAAATGTATAGATAAAGCAATACATCATCACACTCAACATAAAGTAGCAGTCAGTTTGAGCACTGCAGGATGTGCTACATTATGTTTATCCAAGAGGATAATAAGTATTACATTTCATACCAGGGAAAATATGGAGTCAAATGTATATGGGACTTACGGAAAAATAGAAATACATACTGTAGCAACATTCTCCTCTATAGGAAAATAAGAAAGCTCTTGTTCACATAACACTTCTTTCTTTTTTTCTTCTTCTTTTATGTCACCTTTTTTCCGTTTACAGTAACCCGTTGTGATTGTAACCGGAGAGGAAATAATTATTTAAAGCAAATTAAATGAAACCCAAAGCAAGGCAATCAGATGAAAGACTCAGTCTAATATATGTTGTGTGGTGTTCTGAGTGTGGAATGCAAGTACAGTACAAGGACCCTCTGAGATCTGTTCATCACACTTAAAGATGTAGCAGGCAATTGCTATTAAACCTTAATGGAATCACACTGATTACTGAGCTCTCAGAGCTTCAGCTGCTGGGAATTCACTGTGTTATTGGCCGCCATTCTGTATTAAATGTCCTGATGAGACAAGCGGTGCGTTCATTGAAGCCTCAGCAACAGCAGTGTGTAACCTTATACCATACAATGTGTAACTAACTTGCTATATCATATTATAATAAGCACCACAAAAACTATTGAACATGTTTTATGCTTATTCTGACAACAGAACATATTCTCATCACATTTGCATTCAGAGAGGAATCAAAGGCCTCTCCGACATCTGTACAAACACAGTCCTTATTTAACATTAAACAAATTAGATCTTCCCATTGTCTGACCACCAAGAGCCACGTTTAGACCATTAAGCTAGACATTGTTTTTGAATAAACATGTTTATTCATTGAAAATAAAGTTTCTTATCCAGCAAATACAATCACAAGAAATGTTAATCTTAATTAGACAACATATTCGTTTGAGTACAAGAATGGATTAACATTAGAATGTTCATATGAAGGCTAAAACTGCGGTTATCCTTTAAACACATGTTTCATTTGGTAAATAACAATGTTATTGACTGAGATCTTTATACTTGTCAGAAATGCATACTGAAATAAAACAGTTAAGTCCTTATCTTATAGTCTGAAGGCTTTTGATTTGTGTACCGACATTCAATAACACTAGTTTGTTTCCTCATTTTGCATCTGCTAACGATCAAGTGGCATTAAGGTGTCAGTAGCTTTGGGACAGACCTCACAGAGAAGGAACAACAAAACAAAGGCACAACCTTCTAACATCGTAATTATAAACATACATTTAATGTAACTTGGATAGTGCTTTATATTGTTTTAAAAACATAAATACACCTTAGAGGCAGTGACATCGTGCTTCATGGGACAGGGCAGGACTGTAAATTCATTATATATCTTTTTTAGTTCCTTTAGAAAAATATGTATTTTAAACCTCAGTAACATTTTATCTTGTTCTTCATTGACAAAAATATTCCATTTAGATCTGCAGACATTCATATTTTACAATCATGATACATACATTTATACCTGTATATATGTATGTGCATATAGATTTATAATTTGATTTTTTGTAGTGCACAACATGCCTCCAAAGTTGCCAAATGAAAATACAACAAAATAATGAAGCAAATAGTTTTGATACAATAATAATAGTAACAGTAATGAGAAAATCACCAGACGGAAAAAATACAACAAGAAACGGCAACAGTGAAAGCAGAGGTCAATGCAAAACAATCAAACACACAAACAAACAAAAACACTCAAATATATAACAATTCTTACTCAAACATACAGAAAACAAATTGTACAAATTCACAGGCAAAGAAACGCTCACTCCACGACATTGGCCCAGGTGTTCGCCCCTTTTGTTTCCAGGTCTCGCTTTGCGCTCAACCTCCGCATCAACCTCAATAAAGAAAGAAATAAACGGGCCAGGGGCCTCAGAGTGGACACACTCACAATAAACGCACCCCCCCCCAACTCTTCTCCACTGAGAAAACAGGGGAGGTACAGAGACCACTGAGCCCAAATGTTTAGAGGTTGTCTTAATCACTACAAAAGGTCCCTCGTCTGAAGGCCACGGTTCACATCCCATTGATTCTGAGCAAAACACAGAGCTGGTGTGCTGCAACAAGACGTCTATCGTCAGCTCAGAGACATGAAAGCGATGGTGTGAATACAGGCATGTAGGCCCAGGGTGACGAGGCTCTGGTACGGAGGTGTTTCCACCGAGGCTACTCTTCCACACAGTTGGCAAGAGCAGGGTTTCTTTTCTCTTATCTTCTTTGTTTTTAACATTTGGCTCTTTCTGCATTTTCAACACTTGGTACCGAAAATGCATGGTTAGGACGGGAGTGTCCCAGTCTCACTTGTAACCGGCCCCACAACACGAGAGGTGTGTTAATTTATATTGTGTGAACATTGAGAAATGGCTCAGCAGAAGACAGTGGCATCCGTCTAGCATTTAGTATTCATCAATTCTGCCTATGTGTGTAAGTGAAGCTAATTAGCTGCTGTTCACTAAGGATCCACTTTGAGCAAAGCGCTCCAAGAAAAGGGTCTTCCTTATGGAGGTGGTGTCCATGTCCTTGTATGAGAGGGTGCAAAAGGGCGTGTTAGTTGGGCCGCCATTCACTCAAGGTCCCAGGGGCTGGAGGGGGTCTTCGGGCTCTCTAGGGTTAAAGACTTCAGAAAGAGGGAGAAACACAGAGACAGAAAAGGGGGAAACAGACGGGCAGAGAAGAATCGCATGGCACATAGTCAGACGACAGAAGAATAAAAAGCAAAAAAGAGAGAGGAAAGCAGAAGATTTAGGGGGGACTGCATCAATCAGATCCCCAACATGTCCAAAATGAAGAAACAACGGGAAGTCGAGCAGATGAAAGATTAGAGGTGAGTGAGAAATCAGAAGTCAGCCTCCCACAAGGAAAGACCCGATCAACGTGTCCTTCAATTTCTGATTTGCACAAACATTCAGCGAGAGGTAGAAGCGAGTAAAGAATGGAAAAGAATGAGAGCAAGAACACTGGGGAAGTCGACCGACAGAGGGAACAAGCTCGGGGCACAGCTGCTTGTTGGAGTGTATAGTTGGCTTGTGGTATTTTACTCAATGTACTGTTAGGTTGAAGATTGAGAATATTCATTCTGAATCCATCTTTTGACTCAAAGCACTCAAGGTTTGCAACTTGAACATGATTCTCTCACTTAGTTTGTATTCACGTATCTTGTCCAGCTGCAGGTATTCTCATAATACAAAACAAGTGCTGAGTTCTGTATCGTAGTCGAAGGTTAGATCAAATGTAACTATTTATATGGCTCTTGATTGGAATGCATGAATATGTCAACTTTAACCCAATCAGAAACAAACGACTGGTTCTTTTCTCCCAATCTGTGAGACTGATGGGTATTCTGCATGTGCTGGCCTCAGCCTCTACTTCCAACCAGCGTAACGTGTGCTTGTTGATATGTGTGTGTGTGTGTGTCAGTCAGAGTGCCAACAGTGAAGGCGAGTTCAGGGAATCAGAA
Source organism: Liparis tanakae (assembly GCA_036178185.1). Lineage (NCBI taxonomy): Eukaryota > Metazoa > Chordata > Actinopteri > Perciformes > Liparidae > Liparis > Liparis tanakae. The sequence continues at coordinate 17,817,641 of CM070099.1, read as the reverse complement.
GACTGCTCGCTACTGCTGTTCCGCTGGTTGGCACTGACCCCGCAGGCTCCCTCTGGGTAGGTGAACACAAATGAAGATGTGTATGAGGTGTTGTAGCTGCCAATGGCCGCGTCGTCATGGTTAACACCACCACCACCGTCGTTGGCTAGGTGGCACGGCCCGCCTGGTGCCGGCTCACTTGAGCCATAGAAAGAACTAGAAAACTCTACCTCCTGCATTATCCCTTGCTGAGGCTGCTGCTGGACTTGCTGCTGAAGCGGAGGCTGGGACTGTGCAGAGGCCGGGTAGGCTGTGTAAGCAGGAGGCAGATAGAAAGAGTCTTCCTTCACAGCCAAGCCCACAATGGAGACCGGAGGTTGTGAGGTCTGAGGAGGGAGCTGCGCCGAGCTGTGCTGGGACTGGTCCTGGTAGGGGATCTTACAGCTTGGCTGGTGGGTCACCAGGACAAACTCCAGACGCTCCTTCTGCTTCTGCAACTCAGAGATCTCAGCCTCCAGCTCGGCCTTCTCCTCTTCCAGTATGTCCGTTTCCTTTTGGCAGGAACAGGATGAAAGTAACAGGGACAGAGGGACGGTGGAACAAGAGACAGGTGGGTGAAATGGGTATAGGAAGAAAGATAGAGAAAGGAGTGTTAACTACACCAAACCAGTACTTGACATTGTGTGGAAGTGGATGTATCCATTCCTCACCTGCACTTGGATAAGTAAGGTGGTGTAACAGCCCATTAATTAGGCCATAAATATCATAGGTGGAGTAGTCTGTCTTGGGGACTATAATTGTCTTTACCCACAGCTAAACACCATTACCATAAACCATAATCTCTCTTATACACGCATGTACACATAGGAGGTAACTTTAAGTATGTCATTATGATAATTACTCTGCAATAACAAGGTCAGGCTCACCGATTGCAGCCTGTCTGTGAGTTCTCGTCGTCGGTTTCTACATTTGGCGGCAGCCAACTTGTTTCTTTCTCTCCGAACACGCCTCTTCTCCTCCTCTTCTGGTGTTAGCTGGGACAAAGAGGAAAGAGATGAAACAAATTAGGATAATAGTGTAGTCTGTGTTCTTGAAATATAGACATGTTATCCATGCTGCAGTGAAGGGGGCAAACTAGATGGGCAGTCAGGGTGGCAACCTTTAAGTGTTTGCACACACCACTGCTTTAAAAGCACAGCACACAGTAGTTGGATCTTATACTTTTGGCGCTAATGTAAACAATATACCTTCACTGCATGTGTAACAAGTCAAAAAACAAACTGTTCAAGCACACACACTTACGAACACACCAACATCTTCATCGTCACTCACTGACTCTTCTCGTGTACGGCGGCTGCGGGTTCTGGACAGGCGAATCGGGCCCGGAGCCGGGCCCGGATTGTCTGAACACGCAGGGGTAAATGCAGACCCTGAGGAATAACTGGGGCCTGGCATGTCATATGGGTCAAGCAATGACATTGACTGGGTCATGGTTGTGGTTCCACTCTGCCCAGAGGCCTGGGAGGAGACGAGGGTCGGCTGAACCATCCACTGCAGTTCCTGACTGCTGGTGATGGCGGTGACGGTGGGCACGAATGAACCGGGCATCTCTGCTCCGACACTGGCCCCTGGCCCGCTGCCCACAATGCTTAAGCCTGCTCCCGCTGACACACACTCCTGCAGGAGACATGAACAATAACACACGATGTTAAGACAAACAGAGGGAAATATACAGGCAGGAACCAGCGGGATCCCCTGCTTTTTGACAAAATTGTTTGTCATATTCACTATAACCGATTCCAGCCATCATGCCAACCTCATAGGCTAAACTTGACCTATACAACCAAGTGCTGCCAATAAGGTTACTTTTAATGGACTGCATTGTTATACTAATTGAGGGCGCATATTTTGAATTGTAATAAACTACAATTCTTTAAAATGTATCAATATCATTGAACTTTGTATTTAATGTACATAATAAATGTGTGTGTGTGCATTTACAAGTAACACAATATAATTTAAAAAGTGTGATAAAAAAAAAAATCATCTTACAATTAGAGGTGTAAGACAAAAACAGTAGTGGATCCTGAATCTGTAATTCATAGTTTTGAATGTGCTGCAGGTCACAACCTTTCTCCGGGTTTCAGGATATAAATATATAAATAAAGAAGTAAAAACTGTCGCTTGTCTTTCTGGTTTTACTTTAGAGAAGGAGGACAGTACTAAGCCCCATCAATATTCATATTAAAGTGTGAAAAGACCGTGACAGGCGGCTCTGAAAGAGTCCGCCTCGACCAATTGTATTCCTCCCCCGCCTTCTTCCTCCTCCTCCTCCTCCACCCGTCACACCCCCGGTGTTCCCCTTGGCAACGCGACGTAGCGCTCCAAAATAGAACCGGTGTTTACGTCACGGCGAGGCCAGTGAAGGGAGAGCGGAGCGCGTGGAAGGAGCGAAGCGGGGAGGGGCGGGGCTGGGCGGGGCTTCGGCTCTGACGGAGGAGAGTTCCAGCGCCGTCATCCGCTCGGCCTCAGCGTGCGGTGAGCGGAGCGCGCGGTCTGAGCGTCGCTACCGGGGATCCTCCAAGCAGCAGATAGCGGTACATTTATACCGACTCGTTTTTATTAGCGGGACTATTTATATCTGATCACAGTAGTTTACAACTAATGGCTTACTACACGCGCTGCGCCATTATAGGTCACCATGCCTCAGATTGAAAATTTAAAAAAAGAAAACAAACATTTATAAAAAGGGCGATTCAGAGTCATACTTTCATGCTTATTGTATTGGCCTGTATATGTTTTTTCTTCTTCTTTTGTATGATTGGAGCTACTTTCATATAGCTTACATCAGAATATATGTTGTATATCCTACTATATTTTATGCTGTTGTTTGGCCGTTTCTGATAGCCTACATCTGACATTGTTTAAAAACATCAGTGTTGCTAAACGACATGTAAACAGGTTCATCTGTACTTGTAGGACAATAAGCCAGTCCTTTTTCTTTTCATGAATGAATAAACAAAAACAGCATTCCATAGTAGTTTTAATTTACATTTCCATATATTCTCATCATCATTTTAAATAGTCTCAAACGTACCTGCGGAGCACTGGTGGTCGGCGGGCTTCCGAAGGAGTCCACGGAGGAAAAGTACTGGGACTCTATAGATGGAGAGGAGCTTCCACGGGAACCGCTGTCTGGATCGCCGGGAAACCCTTTGTACATCTCCCCGGAGGGACCGGGAGAGAACGCGACACCTCCAGTAACTAGAGAGCGCGCGATGTCACCTGCAACGGCAGGACAGTGGCGCGCACACGATTACTAAAGAAGAGCTATACTGCAGGAGAAGATGACTAATGTTAGGCAGAGCATTTTACAGAACCCAACTCATCAGGTTACATTGATTGGTTTTAAAGAGGATATCAAAAGGTTGGATACTCCCCAATGTCTGTGTCTGCATGGATTCATTAGTCAATGAAGTAACTATGAATCTGCTATGATAAACAGACCAGTAAAGTTGTGAATGCCTACAAGTTTTGAGTTATTTAACCAAAGCAATATCAAAAGGGAAATATGTCTTAAAGCAGCTTATATTACGCAGTCTGACATGTTTCCGACCTGCTTTTAAACGGTGTATTGTAGTTTATGTCATCCACACAAAATCCACATTGACCTACCGTTGCTGTTTTTACTATTCCCCGACGAGGTGCTCTTGGTCTCTTTCCAAAAAAGTTGCATGAAGAAGCCTAATCCGGTTCCCCGCGTGAAGGAGGAAGCGTCCCAGTTCAATCTGTGAAGAAGTCCTCTCGTGGTGCTTTAAATCCTCGGAGCGCTCTCCTTCATGCTTCGATTCGGCTACAGATCCATAAAGTCCGCTCACGGAATGCCAGAGGACGTGAGTATTAAGCTGCACGGTAGCAGATCCTGTCGTATGAATGGATCCATCCTCCGCGAGTCTAACCAAGACATTTCTAGCTTTTAAGTCCCGCCTCGGAGTTCCGCTGACGTACATGCCCATATTTGTGCCTTGGTGTTGTGTTTGGTATCCTTGGTGACGTTGAGGGAATCCCTCTCCCACTGAAATGGACCAAGCTCACCTTGCCGACGGATAATAATAGATGTTTTTTGTTTTATATATATAAAATCACAGGCACGAGATATTTCTCACCGTCTGACAATTTCTGAGAGGAAATTTTAAGAAACTTTAGATAAATAAATATGCGTCTAGATTGGGACCTTTTTGGGTAAGTTAAGAGAGACATTCATATTCCTATAATGGCGGTATGTAAGCATTTCTGAAGTGTGGTTGCATTCATAGTTACTGCAGTTATACTGTACAGAGGATATTATGCATATTGTTATGAACATGTAGCCTATAGGGCTCGAGTACACCGGAAGATATAATAAGGCTTATTGCACACTGAGAAATCTAAGTCACTCCGGTACGGAATCCCACCAGCGAGGGAAACCCTGCAGTACAGCTTCTCAGGACACGCCCTCGGGATTCCTCTGAGTGTGAGAGCTCACGTGTAAGAGGAAAGGCTGCTTTCCCTCTGAGTCTGAACCGTCTGAACCGTCTGAACACTCCCAAACCTCAAGTCAGGCGCGGTGCCAAGTAGACCAGAACTGTCGCTAAATGTGCTCCAAATGCAACCAATCCCCCACTTACTATACTATACATCATTATAGATGTTAGTGTATAAGATATGTGGCACATTCAACTCATTAAATAAATAAAAACAACAACGGTAAACAGTGCCATTCTGTCATGGAGAGTGGGCAGCAGTGACGGAAATCTGCGGCTGATTCATTAGTATAGCATATAGCCTACACGAGGACACCATGTGGGAATGTGGCACATTATGAATGAAAAACTCAAACGCACTTTGATGTGATGTCAAACCACGTTTGACGGGGCGGGCACGCTGCAGTGTACAGGCATACAGCAACAGTCGATGTGTGAAAAGGCGTGAGCCGAAAGGGACGAGTTGGGGATAACACATTGTTAGTCAGAGCTTCGACAACGTCAGAGACGAGGAGACGTGGTGTCCCATCCGAGCTGCCGTTACCGGCGCTCTGCCGTTTGAACCGGGATGACTAACCGCCTCGATGTGAGTTGTTAATGGCGAGGAGTTTTTGAGGTGAATGGCTGACAAACGCGGGCGAACAGCCCACACTGACGGGGAAACGCACGATAATAGCAGGACGTGATGGGGGTGGGCAGGACTATACTGACTATAGGCTCGCGCTACTCGATACCTGCTAAATGGTTAAATGGACTTCACTGAGACACGCTTCACCTACACGGTCCAAACACAGCAGCCACTCGGCGACACACCGTGTAAATGAACTTTTGAGAATAAACCATATAATCTAATAACCGGGACCACGTGTTGTCCACGGGTCCAATGCGTGTGTGTAGCGTTCTGTCGCCATGGAGATGCCGTCGCCTCTGACGCAAGCACGTATAAACTTGGTCTTTTCTGTTGTGCCGCCCAACAACAGGTTTCCATGGTAACCGCCTCTGAGTGACAGGCGGCAACACAACACAATGTGGCTTCCGGGTTCCTTCTGCGCAGCGAGCAGCCGCATGTCCGAGGACACTGGGACCAGTGTTGCTGGTCTAACGCAGTTGAACTGCCAGCGGCGGTTGTCTATAACCTCGGGCACCTTCGTGGAAAGTTATGAAGAAGTTGTTCGCGTTGACCAAACTCGTAAGTCTCGTGTTTTTGTCGTAGTCTGTTAAATAATAATTGTGCGCTGGCGTTACAACGCATATAACACTCACACGAATCTGGTTGGGACTCTTGTTACCATGAGCAGGGCATTGTTGTTCATTTCATGTCGCTAACAAATAGATTCAAAGTCAAAACAATGCGAGTAAAAAAAGCCCCATTATTTTTGGTCTAGTAGTAGCTCTGCAGCTGAAATGTGGAAATATGAAAGTAATTAAGTTATGCTCTAAATGTTGTTAAACCATTTGATGTTGTGTACAACTCAATTCAATAAAGATATATCCACTTGATTTCAGAGAATCCTCAGAACAGATTAAAGAAAAGAAGAAGTCACTCCAAATGTAACACACACACACACACACACACACACACACACACACACACACAAGTTAGATCATTCCTGTCCAAGCTGCAGTTCATATGAAAGCTTGCAACGTTTGACGTAAAATACAGATTACAGTGAAACAGAGTGACAGCTTGTTGCCTTTTGTGTGTCTTATCACAGGCTATGCGTAGGCTGCCTGCATCCCTCTATGAATACATTCAGTTATAGAGTTGAACTGAGATTAATCCTCCCCTAAACTATTGTGTTCCTTAAGAGTGTGTTTGTGCTCATGTTGTGGTGGTCTAGACTCCGGTCAAGTCAAGTCAAAAATAGACCCAGTGTTTTCTAATGCTTTGATGTGCTTTGTTTTGCTTGCCCCTGTTTCTTAGCGTATTTTCGGGAAGCCACTAACTTGCAGTGTGCTCATGAGGCCAGCCCCTGTTTCCCTTTGGAAGGCGGGCCGGTTCTTCCTGCTCAAAATATTTGTTACCAGGCAACGGTTAGGCCTGTCCCACTTCGGAGCGCTGTTGTTTACACCCCTTCTGGCTCCATATCCCAACAACATTGCATAAGTCTCACAGACTTTCCCCGGCTCACTGAGAGAAATTTGACCTGTTTTCTCTCTCCAGCCAATCAAAAGGTCTCATACTAAAGGGTTTCCCTCAGTTTGCTTCAGCCTTTGTCTGCTGAATTCACTTGGAGCTGTTCTCAGGGCAACTCATCCAGGACTAAGTCTTTGTAAAGAAGACGCTTATGTTGACTTTGAGAATCCATAAATCTCTTTATTGCATGCTCTGTCAGGTGGGGGTTGAGTCTGCCCCATAACCGTTTCATAACACATCTATTGTTGTCTAAATCCAGTAATTCTTTCTTGGTAAAGTTGAAGGCTTTGCTGCATGCCTATATGTAAACATCGCGTGCGTACACTGCATTCACTGAAATACTTAAGTTGAAATACAAAAATAGAGCGCTGATTTTTATTATCATTTCAGTTCAGATTAAACTGTTTGAACTGTTAAACTTTGGGACATACTCTTTTTTAAATGTCAAATAAGCTGTATGTTGAAAAAGAAAGTTAATAGATGTGTCTTTATTATTGTGATTTATTACTAGGAACATGGTTTTTCGGAGACAGAGCTAAAGTTATCGCCTTTTGATACAATATGTGCAAAGGGTACTCTGAGTTTTCTTTTGGATTTATAAACTTCTCACTCTGTACCAAAAGACGACTCATTTCAATTCAATTTGATTTATTTTACATAGTCCAATCTCAAAAATTATGAATTTGCCTCTAAGGGCTTTACAATCTGTCCACATACAACATCCCTGACCTTTGACCTCACATTGGATCAGAAGAAAATCCCCCCCCAAAAATATAAAATAAACTTTCACAGGGAGAAAAAGTGAAGAAACCTTCAGGAGAACAACAGAGGAGGATCCCTCTCCAGGATGGACAGAAGAAATATATGTCATGTGACCAGAAGGAACATTACAGAGTTACATAAACTCACTCAATGGATATGACAGAGTGTATTTGATTTATTTAGTCTTAAAAGAGACTAACGCTTCGGGCAGGTCATGCCATATACAAAGGTACATAATACCTGAAATCCGCTCTGCCAAGGTTAGTATGCATGTAGGAAAGTTATTAGATAGTGTATTAAAATAAAATAAAGAAAACTATATGCTTTCAGCCTCTTGTATCAAGCTGCTTATCATTTAGCCACTGACCTTGTGACTTAAAGTTAGGAATGTAAAACATGCATTAGTAAATATAGCTTCCTCTTCACCTTTATGGTCCACATTTGCTTGACAACAAGAAGCCACTTCTGTCAGAATCAGAATCAGAAACATTTATTTACTATGTGTGTTAGACAAACGAAGAATTTGACTTGGCTATCTTTACTATCTTTACACAACCCCGAGCCCCCTTAACACCCTCATTGAAGCAGCAACCAAAGCATTTGCTTGACTTTCTGCTGCAGACAGGAATTAGATGTCCTGGAGCAGCAGCCCGTCACACGTCAAGCCCCCACACACTCTCAATCGACAGTTGAGACCACAACACTCGTGGGGAGTGAAAAGGGAAATTCCCATTTCCCTTCCAGTGTCTGTGTGAAGAGCCGGTTATGTTGTTTACACATGTGACTTTCCAGTTTTTCTTGTTCCCTGCTTCAGCACACAGCAGTTCCCTCTTGTCCTGTTTCCATGCTAATGCACTTGTGTTTATACTGCGCAGTCTTTGTGACTCTCTAGTTCAATAATGGGCGTGTGTGTTTAACCCACACACGCAGAGCAATAATGTAGGGTGATCTGCGGAGAAGGTAAAACATTTGACTGTGCGTGCGTCACGGCTTTGGTTGTGGGCTCTTTTTAGGCAAAAATGTTGACACGTCATCTATTTTCACCCAGCAGAGCGGTGTCAGACCTCTTCAACCGGTCAGCGAGGCTGTGGTTGACCGTGGCATAGCTGACCTGCTGTAAATAGGCCTTTAACAGCACTTGATGAAGCATGAAAAAACACTGTGTGAGAGTAAGGTTATTACAATACAACTTTATGGTCAATTTACACTGAAACTAATGCTGCATTCTTCTTCAGCTCTGTTTCAGAAATTGTATCACAGTGGAAAATTAAGATGATGTACTTCCGTTGGTTTGCTGTCATCCCAAACTCATAAGTGTGCGACTACAAGTAGGATAATCTAATTTCATTGTCTGATATATTGTCCAAATACCTGTAAATAATATTTTTTCCCATCGTTACAGCGTCACAACAGTTAGCATCCTTTCTTTTGTGAGTGCAGCCAGAAATGTCAGCATTGAGGTGCAGAAAGCAGAGGGAATGGCTTTATTGTATCCGGTACTGAATGGGAGTCAAATGCCTAAAGTTGAATGCAATCAGTGGGTTTAAGTATCCCACCGCCCTCTGTGAGTCAGCAGCGCGTCAATCCTAGCCTACTTCCAACTGGCTGGCTGCCAGAGAGAGAGGCACGTTGCCAGAGAGAGGAAGGGAGAATGAAGGGGAGATCAGAGGTGGAGAGTAATTCAGTAAATGTAGTCAATTATGTCATGATTAAATACAGTGCTAAGCATACATATACAGATATTTGCTACATTTTAAACATATAAGTCCACTTTCTTGTCATAGTTGTAAAAGCACAGGTGTCCAGTGTACCAGGACGTCATGACAGTGAGGCAGTCAAAGCAAAAAGGTTTAGGTCTCAGCATTGGGACACTGTCAGTGAAGTTAGAACATGTTAAGTAAATATATCATCATTTTAATTAGACAGTGCTTTGCCTCCTGCTGTGTTTTAACCATTGCACTTTGTAGTTGGGTGTGAACTGTTGTTTTCTCCAATGCATTTGTTGTTACAGCTGATGGGGTGCTTTACTCTCGTGACGGCGGTTAAAGCTTTTAATGGCATTTTTTCCAATTACTAAAACTACTTAAGCAGAAGGTTGGGCCATTTTGTTCCAGAGTGGTCTTTTTGTTGCTTTGGTACACTCAAAACAAAGTACCTGTTTCAATGTAGGGCTGTAATGCCACAGCCACAGTTACTGACTAACACTTTGCCTGTAACCGTAACTTATTGTGCTGAAGTTGCTGTATTCTGATGCATTTTGGATCAGGCTGGTGCGGCTCACTCCTCATGTCCAGGTCACTGCTACACTGACGTCATGACGACCTCACTGTCACTCAAACTGCACTGGTCTCTAAAAAGAAAAGAAAACGTAGCATTGTCTGCAGATGAATGTTTTAAGATAATAATAATTAACTTAAAACAGGTAGACAATGTTTACACTGTCAGCCATGGCAATACACCTCAACACAGAGTCAATGTAAGAGCTCACCTGAAGCCCTGGTGGTTCACAACATCTGGACTGTTACCTGAATGCATTTAAAAAAGAATGCCTTAATGAATACATGTAGATCATATATGAGTAGTATATGTATTTACTTTTAAAGCAATTTAGAATACTTTAGGTATAATGGGTTCAGGTTATTCAACATCACATAATTCAAAATAGAAAAGTGCTGCCATAAGGTCAGACTTCCCAAACTAATACTAGGTAATTATTAACAAAATGTCATGAGTAAGACATCACTTGAAGCAGACTCGAGGGCGCATTGGAAGACATGGAAATGTATTTTTCTTTTAAGGGGTTAAACATATTATAGATAATAATCCAAATGAGTTTGCAAATATATTGTGTTAATTTTTCTAACAGGTAATTCAAATTAACTAAATATTGGTGGGGACGATAGTGTCTTTCCCAAACTTTGGTTGTGACTTGTCCCTAGGGACCAAATGCAAACCTACGCCCTAAGTATACGCACAATACCAGGATCCTGACACTGAAGCAACTTAATGGGATTCAGTCATCATTGATTTAATGAAATATAACTGTGCCTCCCGTCCCATGACAGATGAAGTAGCAGAATGGTTTATTGTGTGCTCTTTACTCAAACAAAGCAAATAGCAGTGAGTTTATAGTGCTGACTCAGCTTTATTCTTATGCAGCATGCAGACATTGTCGTCCTTTTACACACAAATCCCAACAGTAAAACACTTTCAATTACTACACCGTTCGACTAAGATCAAAAGTATGTTTTATTTGAGTGGCTAAATAATAAACATTCTCCATTAACAATAAAAATCCCGCAATAAATATAGTTGAATAAAATGTAGATTATTTTTCATGCAGCCCAGTGATGTAGATGTAAAGTAGAATGAAATGAAATACTCAAGTAAAGAACGTCAAAGTACCTCAAAATTGTACTCGGGTGCAGTACAGTGCAGTTTTGTTTGTATGCTTCCCACCAGAGCATTGTTAAGTCATGACTTTATTTATTTATATATCTTTCTTCTAAATACATACGTAAAAAGAAATTGCCATTTTTATACCACCAAGGATAAAAGACCTACAAATACCTGAAACATCACTTTTTCATTTGTTAAATAATATTATACAACCGACACTACGAAATACTTAAGCTCTAATTTCAACGATGAAACTGTGAGATAATTAGAGCCAACACAGGGATAATGTAACACCCTGACATGGACTTGAGAACTGGTGCTTATAACACTCAGTAATTACATTTTTTTTTTTATCACATTGCAGTATTTTTGATGTTATTTAACATTATTCATCTTAATTTTTCCCCCCACTCAGTCTCTCTCTCTGCTTGTTTCTATCCTTATTTCCTCTTCCTTACACAAGGGCTGCCCTATTTGTTCAAGTACTACTAAGAAGTAGGAATAAAGGGAGTGAGTGGGTGAGGAAGAGGGACTGAGACTGAGAGAGATGGGATAGAAGCTCTCATTGTATCCCTCCTCCTTCTTTACATCCATTGTTATGTAACCAGCTATGAGGTGCTTGAAAACACAACTTGAGCGTGACACACAGTGACGGAACATGTTTTCGCTGTGTGGCGTTTGAGTAACACACAATGTTGAGGTTTTCAGCATGTTTATGTCTCCATCTCGTTCATTATTATTAATATTGTTTGCTGTTTTCACATAATTGCTTATCAAAAGCAAAATCACTTGTTTTGGCCCAGAACATACAAAAAATGTGTCTCTGTTTTTCTTCATCTAAAAATATAAACAGAAACAGAAAATGTAAAAACATCTTGTGACAAGGAAAATAAAGCTAGAAAACTAAAGATAAAGTGTAGACAAGTCGGGGAAAAGTATATATATATATATATATATATATATATATATATATATATATATATATATATATATATATATATATATCATTTAATATTACATACATTTATTTAAAATGCACTAATGACGAACATTAAAAATAAAATGTAACATTTCTGTAAAAGTCAAGTTTTATTATGGCAAACAAATAAATACTGCAAACAGCGTGTAGGATTTATATTGACAGTGACAGATGATATATACATAAAACATGTGCATTAAAAACATTATCATATTATATTATAATTATTATAATCTATATATTTCGATATTTTGGTATTACCAAGTTATTTCCAGTGTATGAGGGATGAACTGTTCATCAGAACGACGGACTGTGGGAAGAAACTGTTCTTGTGTGTGTTTGTTTGATTGTAAGGTGGAGCCCCAACAGAAGGAACACGTTTCAACCGGTGGTGTGTTGTGTCACCATGTGAAGCGTCTGGATTCTTCCTGCCCGTTTCCTGACTCTGAAAGTCTGTGAATCCTGAATGGAGTGCAGGCTGTCAGAGCAGCGCCTGGGCTGGTTCAACGTCCTCAGATTAAACAGGAAGTACATCTTCTGCTACAAAGTTTTCATGATGGCGTTTATGTTGGAGGTCCACTTGAGTTCTTCAGAGTGGTGATGGGGGCCTCCTGAAGTTCACTGTCAATCTCCTGTCACTGCCACGGATGAGGTTATATTTTTATTTATATATATATATATATATATATATATATATATATATATATATTTATTTATTTATGTTTTTCCCATTGGACAATCATTCAAAGGGAACATATTTTTAATATCTTTGAATTTGATCTGTTACTGTGTCACTGAAAATAACAAAAAAATTAATATTTATTTAATTAAAATGTGCGTCACATCCTGTTACGTCGCTGTCAAGCCTCTTTCCCTGCAGCTGGCTTGTCATGATTCACAGAGCCGTTCGTTAAACTGTCAATGGATAAAAATAAATAAAAAAAGTCACAGAGAAAAATAGAGAGTTTAATTCTGCGTGAACGTATTCCTTAGCTTTCACTGCCAACAATGCTGGCTCGTGTGCTTTTTATGTGACAGGATGGTTAAACATGTAATGTTGAAAGACTCTTCCACAACGAGCACAAAGCATTTACTGAACTATTTTGTATTTTGTATCAAAATACATTTAAAATGTTGATCTATTGTTGCCCCTCTGCCTGTGAGCTGAATAGAACTTCTCACCTGCTCTTGTGATATTTTGCCTGTGGCCAGAAGAATAAATCAACTTAAAATAGAAATTGTTTGACCGTTATTATACACCACCGGGCTTCCAATCCTTGATTCCGCTTTTACTCTCCAGCGCTCTGGCACAGCATCTTCTCTGCAGATAAGTGAGCTTGACGATGTCCTGCTGCCCGAATGCAGAAAGGTTGTGGGCCACTTAAGCTCCCTGTGTGGGTAACTGCTCAACCTTTTTCTTTCTTTGACTGCCAAAAGAAATCCACAGACTTTACAGACTAAAAGGTACCCTGCTCAGTAAATTACAGCTGTGTACTTTATTTTGTGCTCGACCACTTAACCCTCTTGGTATGTTGAGGGTCAAATTGATCCATTTAAGAGTTTGAAAATGGAGGAAAGATATTTTCTAAGTACTTTTTTAACTTATTTAAGGTAATCAACGTACACATGCACACACAAATATACAGTATATATACATATATATTATATATGTATATATATTATATATAATAATAATAAAAATAAGAGACAAAACAAGCAGAACTAAGACAAAAGTTGAGCTCTCAACATCAAATGCTGCTGTAATGCAATCACAAATTATGAGCCATCTTCACGGCTTGTAAATAAACACGCACAACAAATACACCGCATGCACCGTGCCAACGCACGCTCGCGTCTTTAAATACCCCGGCTCTGACGACTGAGGTAGTACTGCTCATCAAATGTATGTGTGAGTGAGCGATTTACGCACTGCTCCCTGCTCTCCCTCCTGTGTCTACAATCTCACAGCTCTGAACGCGTCCCGGCCCTCCCCAGATCCCACTCCCACACTACACACTACAACTCCGGCACTATTCCTGGAGCAGCCCCCGCCGCTGTGGCACAGAAATACCTCCAAGAACAGACGCCAAGCCTGTCAGAGCATCATCACATCCCACAGGACAGCTGGGGGAGGAGGGAGGGAGGGAGGGAAGGGAAGAGCAGGTGGAAGGATGGGCACTGGCGCTGCCGGGAGAAAAGAATCAACACACAGAGAAAAGAGAAAACCAACAGAGGCCACAGTTATATCCTGGTAGTTCAGACACAAACTGTTTCTCTTTCTTTTGATCTGTACAGCTGCTCGTCTCCGGAGGGTTGTGTTGTTACATTACACCATTAACGAAGACCACAGGAGCATAAGTACTGTTTTCTTATATATATTGTACACACATCATCCCACAATAATAGATTCAAGGTAACATTTTGTATTTCAATGCCCCATTTAGTATTTATTTTTGGAATAATTGTCCAGGTTACAGAACACTATAGTGTAATTGTAAAGATATCCTCAATGCCGGTGTATAAATAGATAATGAGTTATAATATCTTAGAACACATAATAATGCATGTTGTTATATGTCTTTATCAGATAAGTTATATTCATTGTGAAGTGTTCATTAATAAACACTTACTAATGTCCTCATGTGTGTATAGTAGTACATCAGAGTGTAATGAACTATTTAGTAAATGTTTAGTGGCGGTTATAAATGCTAATGTACATTTTGTTTTCTGAGGTTTATTAATAATTAGTACACTAAAAAGTTAATCTTACAGTTTTTCATCAAAGCTCATTATAGATTTAGTGTTTAAGTTGAGGTTAGTTATTTAGTGGTGAAATTGATTTTTTTTTAATTAATTAAATGATATACGGCCCTGTCGGATGGTTCCATACTAAAATATAGTAACAACTATTGGATGGATTGCCATGAAATGTTGTCCAAACATCGGCGGTCCCAAGAGGAAGGATCCTGAAGACTCCTGGTGATCCCCTGACCTCACCTCTAGCGCCACCGTGAGGTTGACATTTATACTTTTGAGACTTTTGGATCGATCACTGAGAAATGTTCTCTCCCTCTCAAGACGACTCTGATGACTTGTGAACCGATGATCCGCTGACTTTTCATCGAGCGCCATCAGCAGGTCAATCATTACCTTCGCATTGAAAATGCGGAAGGTAATGTTTTGATCGCTGTGTATTTGTATGCGTGCGTTATTTGCATAAGTCAAAAAGTATTAAACTGAATCGCATGAAATTTGGTGGGATGATTTGATTCGATTTTGGGATCGATCGGGTCAAAGGTCAAGGTCATGAACAGGTCACAATCTTCTTTTTACCATAGCGCGGTCAATTTGTATCCAATTGGCTGCAACTAATGCCAATATTCTCATAATTCAATGCCCAATCTTGTGATATGCGAAGGTATGCGCTCTACCGAGTGCCCGTTCTAGTTTCCAATATTTTGGTTCAGCAATGTCAGCATGCTAACAAACGGAGCGAATGTGGTCGACATTGTACCTAAAAAACATCTCTGTGAACATTTTGTTTAAACACTGCCGTGTCGAAGAACCAACGTTTTAGTCAGGGTTTCTTGGCTGTTCTGAAAGCGAGATGGTGAGAGTATAAAAAGAGTTCAAGAGTCTTCTCCGGCTACAGAGAGCCGGCTCCACAGCCAGGTGGAGGCCACAGTCTACTCACCTGACGATCAACAGGAAGCGGTGTGTGAGCAAAGGGGCTATTATTAGCAGCATGTGTAAACATTTGCTCGATGATGTGTGTGTGTGTGTGTGTGTGTGTGTGTGTGTGTGTGTGTGTGTGTGTGACAGTGAGGAGGAGGAGGATGCAGACTCAGACAGTTGCTAGAGAGAACAGGTGGGGGGAGAAAGAGTGAGGGATGGATGGAGGGGGAGAAGGAACATGGTGGAGGTGGGAGCGAGTGTGTTGTTGACGCTGTACGTGGCGTCAGTGCAGTAAGAATAGAGATGCTGCGTGCAGCGAGGCTGAGACATGAACCTCACACCCTCAGCTCGCTCTGACTGTGTGCGTGTGTGTGTGTGTGTGTGTGTGTGTGTGTGTGTGTGCACAGATATTTCCCATAGTACGATCATGTGCACGTAGATGACTAAACTCTAGGGCTTGCAGTGATTTTGCAATGTGTAAATCCAATTATGTGTGGCGGCTACCACAGGATGTCTAAAGAGCAACTTGATGAATGATCATCACTTTGAGAAAAAGTGTAATAATGTGAACTCTATTTCGATTTTTGAAACCACTTTCTTGTTAATGACCAAAGGAATAAGGACACCTTTAAACTCACATAATTATGAAATCCCTTTTATTACAATGTGGAATAATAAAAATAACAGTATTACATGATTGACGGTGCTGCATACGCTGTAATAACTGTTTATGTTTGTATGTAACTATATATATATATATATATATATTTCTACAATTTATTTTATAATATAATTTATTTTCTATATTACTTCAGTCTGTCTTTTTCTTTATTCCTTTAGTGCTACTTGTATGTACTTTGTTCTCCTTTATTGTTTTATTCTAATGTACTTATTGCGTGTGTAATGTGGGCTACAAGTGCATCGCACTGGTATATTGAGCATGAAGCCAAATTTTAAACTGTGAGGCTGTAAGAATGAGAAGGAAGATGATGAAGCAAGAATAAAACAACGACGTAGCATGACGAGGCCATGTTGCTTTGTAATAAACCACACATGAAGGAACCGTTTTAAAATGAATAACATAAAAACGGTCGCGGTAGAATCAATGCGGTGGCTCCGCTGCTGAAGTGGAGACGCCCCTCACATCACCAGGAACTGAAGCAGCCACTGTAGAGGGACAGCAGCAGAATGTAGAGGGTCCGGTTTGGCATATGAACATAAATCAAAGAGGATGTGAGCAGATACTCACAGAGTTGATCCCTCGGTCTTTCACCTCTGGACTGCTCTCTGATTCATACAGAGCTGAGGGGGAGAGAGGGAATGACTGCACAGTGTTCCTGCCAATGCTTTTCCATGTAGCCAATCATATAATACTGGACATGACCTTATTAGATGTTGTTTTTATGGTTAGTGCAGATGGGTCAAACAGAAACAAAACTATTATAGAGCTTTCTGAAATAATCAAATGAACCTGGAGAAATGTCATGGGTCATGTGTTTTCACCATCGGTGATGTGTGGCTGAAAAGATGAATTTGTGTGACAGTGAATGTGTGTGTATGTGTGTGTGTGTGTGTGTGTGTGTGTTACCAAAAAGCTTGTGCATCCTGGTGACACATGACACGAAGCCGTGGAAGGCCATGTGACGCTCTCCAGATGCAAAGCGCTCAGACAGCAGCTCTACCACCTTCGTATCACACTGCAACCCTGGGAAACAAAGGAGCGAGCGATGGTGTGAAGACCATGCAGCCATAACCACAAGTGTGTGTGTGTGTGTGTGTGTGTGTGTGTGTGTGTGTGTGTGTGTGTGTGTGTGTGTGGTTTCTGTATGGAGTGCAGGATGTTACCACCACTGCACACACCCACAGAGCAGAGGACAATAAGAGACCACAGAGAGCACCTGCATGCAGCAGTGTGTGTGTGTGTGTGTGTGTGTGTGTGTGTGTGTGTGTGTGTGTGTGTGTGTGTGCATACCAACAGCTTGGAGCGCTGCACTGAGCTCAAAGGGGCTCATGGTCCCAGATGAGTCCTCATCAAACTGGATAAAGATGGACTGAAAAAGAAAGCAGAATCAGAATAAGTAATGATGACAGTACTCAGTCTATTTTTGTCTTTAGCACACACACACACACACACACACACACACACACACACACACACACACACACACACACACACACACACACACACACACACACACACACACACACACACACACACACACAAACAACTCCCCACCTGCAGGTGGCGCAGGCTGGACAGCAGGGCTCCTGTTTGTTCACGGCTCAGACTGCAGCGTCCCTTCGTCTTCCCCCAGAGTTAAGGACGTCTCAACCGGACGGAAGACGGAGCCATAACGTTATGAGGAAGCGGAGTGAACGCAAATTCACAGATTTGAACCCCTTTACAGTGAGCATCGGCCTCGCTTGACTTACTCACAAGTTCATTTATTGCAGGATTGTTTGTCAAAATGCATTTTGTAGTGACATACACACAAAGTCAAGATTGTGATTTCTATTGAAGAATATACTGAGGACAAGAGGATACATCCTCTCCGAAGATGAGCTGTCTGCACGTCTCCAGTGGCAGATGGTAATCTTTCTCAAGAGCTGTGATTACAGGAAGAAAGGCAACATGATGCAGAGTAGGGAAATAAAGGTTTCAATTGTATTTGAAGATGAGGACAAGTACCAGTCACTTATATTACTCAGCCAAGTGCACTGTCCTCATGTGGCTGCAGCTATGCGCCTCTGTCTAGACCAGTGCTTCTTAACCTGAGTTCAATCGAACCCCAGGGGTTCGGCAGGGGTCAAGACCCACGCGGTGTAGCCCGCTTCACACGAGTGATGTCGGGCCTTTTTGTCAGTCGTAAGATAATTGGCCGCCGAAATTTTTGCAACACACCATTTTTCTTCGTTCCAATCCTTTTTGAGGATGGTAGACGTGAAAAATAAGAAAAGGAACAGACTTTGTTTTGCGAAAATGATACGAGAGTGGCACTTGCCGAGGTGAAGCCGTGTATTTCTGAACTTATATCTGAAAGGCAACAGCAAAAGTTACATTGATTTTGAGTAAATATTTATTAAGTTATGTTTTTGTGTGAAATTTATGTTTTGTTGGTTTTGTTCTTTGAACACAGAGATTTTATGTAGAACTGATGCGTGGTTCCTTTTCTGTACTAATAGAATATATAACTATGTTTTGAAGATATCATTATATTTTTTTAATTACGAAGGGTTCGGCTCCTGCACTGATGAAGCTTGCAGGGTTCAGTACCTCCAATGAGGTTAAGAACCACTGGTCTAGACTGTTGACCTCGGTGACTCCACTGGGCCAATCGCTGAGGGAATGTGTCACTACTTCGCTCCCACCTAGTGGCCATCACCGGTATTGTATAGTCAAATATCACGAGGCTTGTCCTTTTCAGATGAAGCTAAAACACGAAAGAACCTGATATATTGGAGATTTGAACCTGTGTTGAAGAGCTTCATGAGCTCCTTGGCGTTCAGTCTGTCATCCTGAGGGAGAAAGAAGAAATCTCAAAACCAAAGGCTCCAAATGTACACTTTTGCTAAATAAAGAAATGACGAGGACTTCTTACTCCGCCAGCCTCCTCATCAAAAGTCTTCTGAACTCTCATGTGATCCTCTGGGGAGACCGGAGTAGCCATAACCTTTTGGGAACAAAGACACCAAACAAATATAAACATATTGTTTTCTATGCCACGATTGGCTGTTGTTTTAACACGAGGACGAGACCACTGACCTGGAGGAAGCCAGAGGAGCAGGTGAAGTCCTGAGTCCTGGAACACAAAGTTCACACCAGATTACCTCTTGAAATATACTGTTATACTTATTGAAACTTGCTCTTACATTTTTCAAATAAAAGTTGCTAAGTAGAGTTTGGAGACTTAAATTGTGTTTTTTTATTCCTTTTTACATCTTATTCCCACAACATAATTTTTTGGACACAGATTATTTTTTATTTTGTGCAAAAAGAAAAATTATATTCTTATTAGTGACCTTATTAGTGAACTCCCACCTGAGCTGGTCTAATCAGCCACATATTAAGCATCATAATTTATAAATTGATCATGTGTTTGTATGTAAAATAAAAAGTAACAACTGCAACATATATTTGAGTATTAATTGCAACAACAGAAATATTCCAGTAAAGTATCTCAACAATGTACTAAAGTACAGTACTTATGAGTAAATGTTACTAAAAATAAAGATAATACAGATGATTTGTATAGTGCAGCTGTATAATTCACAGCTCTTTGAGGTTTGAGTGGAGGAGCAGCGGAGTGTGGGTGTCTATGAGGAGGCAGCAGGCGATTCAGGGCCAAAACATTCACACTTCCTCTCCATCTCACCCCAAGGTGTTTCCAGTCTTGGAGAAAATGCGGACGAAGAAGTCTGCTCGCTGGTTGGGTCGATAGGTGGACGCTATGATGACGTAGTGACCCGGGTCCAGATGCAGCTTCCTCCACGAACCCCTGGAGCACAGCGTTTATGGATTTATGTATGAAGACGACACGATTCATGTGTGTAATATGGATAACCCATCGGAGCAATAATAGTTACTCCTGAATACGTTTTACATATTCTCTCTTCTTTTTTTCTCTTTTTGTCACCCTTGGACCAATTTTTGGGGGGGTTTATGAAAAACTAACATTTTATTTGATTATTTTTTTAATTTTCTATCCAGATGAAGAAAAGTACTTATCAAACTTTGCATTTATTTAAAGAACTATTACTTGGTTGTGTGTGGACACAGGTCTGTGAGATACAAATATAAGGAATATAATTGGTATTGTACTTTATTCCGTGCACCGGCAACCCTGGATACATGATGTTGCGCTCAGTCCCTACAAAATAAAAGCACCGGAAGCACGTGCTCTGCCTTTACCTCTGAGCCCTATATTTTCCAGAGCGACCCACAGGGCGATTAGTCATGAAGAATTTGCGGCTCAGACACAGACCCTGATGCTGCATGAAGAAAGACATAACAAGTTCTTACTTTAAAAAAATACATTATCAACAATATAAGATTGTTCCGATGTTAATTTAAGCATAAAATCAAATACAATGTGCAATCTATTGCCGATATACTCACCTCAGGAGGAACCTGCAAGAAAGAAAAACAACACAAAGATGGGTTTATTAAGAACATAAAAGTGCAGAGACTCCTATTGTTCAATAAGTAATACATGACGTAGATTTGACCTTGTAGACGTGGAAAGCGATGTGAAGGAAGTGGACTTTATCCTTCTTCCTGCGGTCTTTCTGCATTAGCTCCACCAGCACAGTGCACTGTTTGGCCTTCTCCTTTTGTCTCTCTGCTCTCTTCTTGTCATCCGGGGTTATCTCTTCGTCATCCTCGTCATCTTCATCCTCATCCTCATCGTCCTCGTCCTCTTCCTCATCCAACTGGTCCTGCTCTGTGAGAACCAAGTGGAACTGAGGATTCTTCCAAAATGATCCTATGGGAGAAAAAGAATATGATGAATCATTTAAATGATCCAGGTGAGGTTTAGGAATGCATATTTGTGCACGGACACATTCATAAACATACGGTTGTATTTGCGGCTACCACCAGCAGAGCTCCCTGGTACCCAGGATGCTTCATGTTCACTGATGGTCCAGGGAGAGGAGGAAGAGGAGGGAGAGGCAGGGGAGTTTTCCTCCACAAGAGTATCAGGATTCACACTGCAGAGCTCCACCACGTCAAACAGGCTGCTGAAGTCCTCAGCACTGATCCTAATGAAGACATTTACATCAGAGAGCGTATTGCATGTGAGACGCAGTATTTACACTGCATGTACACATTTATACTACTTTATACTTCATATCAGAGGCAAATATTTCACTTTTTGATTGCACTACTTTGGCATTTCTCTTACTTCTTAGACAAACATGAATAATAAATGAGTAAATTATGACACAAACATTAATACAGCAATAATATACATTTTGGATCATCATATATAATCGTAAATAATTGACAGTTTGAGAACTTTTACTTAAAGTACTTTACGATTTAGCTGATTATACTTTCATACTACAAGTAAGGTTTTAGATGCAGGACATTTACTCGTAGCGGAGAATTCTCACAGTATTAGTACTTTTAATGAAATAAAGGGTCCGTACAGAGGTTTGTATCTTGTATTACGTACCAGAACTCTCCATCTTCGATCTTTTTCAGCTCGATCCTGGCCTTCTCTTCTTTGGCCACGCCCCCCCACTCTTTACTCCTGCAGTCACACAAAGAGAACCCGAGTGAGTGGGCTCGGCTCGGCCCTGTTTACAATGTGCACAAGCAGGGAGCTTCCTCACTTGTCGCTCCAGGCTCCGCGATATTCAACAAAACCCCAGGGGTTCCTCAGCTTCAGCAACAGAATCTCATCCGACGCTTTGAGGACCTGAAAAGTGAAAAGAGAAGCAAATAATACACGAGCAAAGTCTCCACAAAGTAAAGTTTCCCTAACAACTTGGCGCATCTTTAAAGTTCTCCAAAAATGAATACAATAAAAACAATTATTTTTCTCACTGATGATATATAAACAGATTAGATCAGGCATGAATGATGAGATTTGAGATTTCAGTGAGATTATCAAAACATCCCAAAGTTCTCAGATGACCCTGCCCAGGTCGGTCCACTCAGCCGAGGCAATGACCTCAACGACCTGGCCTAGAGACGGGAGGCTGAACCTTTTGTCAGTAGGTGTAATGAAAATCTCTTAAAACTAAATGTTGGAAAGACAAAAGAGTTGTTAATTGATGTCAGAAGGAAGGAGGAGGAAGTCTCCCCAGTGAGAATAGTGGGTGAGTAAATAGAAATGGTCCGGTCATATAGATATCTTGGGGTTTATCTGGACAGTAAATTAAACAGGAAAGATAACACCGGGGTTGTATTTTAAAAAGCTAAGTCAAGGTTGTTCTTCTTGAGGAAACTTAGAGATTTTGATATCAGCAGAAAGCTTCTTCATATTTTTTTCCAGGGGATCTTAGCTGGTGTCCCCTTGTATGCTGTGCTCTGCTGCAGACGTTAAAAAAAGGATCAATAAGATGATGACTAGAAAGGCGTGATCAGTGATGGACCTTCCCCTGAACTCACTAGAGGTCACTGTAGAGGAGAGAACAAAGGCCAAGCTCAAGTTGTTTTGAAGGCCGCCCCCTACACAGTGTTTGTAATGGACTCAGAAGTCAGTCAGAGACCCAGGAGGCCTCCATGTTCTCCTGAGCCACTCAGAGGTCTTTTCTTCCAGCAGCATCTCCATTGTATTAATGAAAACTGTTTTTTTAGATTTAGCATCATTCTGATTTTATAAGCCATTTTCTGGTGTTGTTTGTTCCTTGTAATGTGTGTTGTGTGTCCGTTGTGCACTGCAGACTGTGTCTGTTGTTGTCTGTACGAATGTTCGGTGGCAACTGAGTTTCTCCACAATCTAATCTAATTGTCTTCAATTAAATTCTCTTTTTTAATTAAACTGAAGCAATAGGATGAAATGGTATCACATGATTTCAATGACACGGGATAATTAGATTACATTAGACGCTATTATTATTGTTTGGATGAGATGGAATTAGATTAGATTAAAAAAAGATTAGATTAGTTGAGATTATTTGAATGAGATTAGATTACATTCAACTGTGTAATGAATTGAGTGGTGAGCAGGTTCGTCCTTTAATGAGAGGCTCGGCGGCTCGGTCCCGGTGAGTGTTCGCTACTCCTGATGTTCGGTGTATGAATGTGTGAGAATGATGACAACGAGAAGTGTTAAAGCGCTTTGAGAGGTCAGCGGAGTAGAAAGATTCAGAGTTATTATATTTTATGAAATTTAATGACATCCTTGGACGTGCACTAGGTTTGTGTTGCGGTCATTAGGGAAAAAATGACCATCGCAGTAACACAAAGCCCAGTAAACTCCGTAATGACAACGATGCAACAGTAGATACTGACCGCAGCTCAGTGCCGCGGTGCCGTACTCGCCTTGTCGGTGTCCGTGATGGCGTAGGCGTGGCCCTTTATCAGCCCGTCTCCCGTCACTTTTCCAACCTCGTGGTAGCTGCTGGCCTGAGAGGACAACGAGAGGCACTCAAGTGTCTCCGAAGGAGCATCCGTCTGTGTGTAGTGTGCACCTCGTGGTGTGTGTCCACACCTGGATGAAGCAGCTGAGCAGGCTGCCTCGAGACAGGGCGGCCGTCAGACACCTCCAGAGGACTCGAGGGGTGCGAGATGAGATCTGCAGCGAGTACGCGATTCCTCCTGTGAAGTCCTCCATGCCCTCGGAAATGTTGCCCCCCTTCAGGCTTCCGTAGGATCCGACTAACCTACATCAGATGTGGTGAGAAAGAGTATTCTTGCCCCATCACTGTAGCTACACACACACAGAGAAAGGCTGATCTCAGACATTACAACCCAGAAACATATGCTTGCTAGTGGAGACTGACTTGGCGTAGGCTTTCTCCACCAGGGCGCTCCAATACTCGTGGCGGGTGTGAGAGTAGCTGAAGAGCAGACGGCCTTCGCGGGTAGGCAGCCTGTCGTCCACGACCACCTCCACCCACTCACCATACTGCCAGAACTGCACAGGGACACGGAGGGAGAGGATGTAGTGATGGAGGAGGAACGAAGACGAGGAGGAAGGCAAACAGTTACGGGACCCACAGCCTGAACTCTATGTCCCGGATGTTTCCCTGTTAACTGTCCACTGATGGCCCAGGTAGAGGTTGTGTTTGTGTCCACCTACTCCTGAGAGAAATATTAGCTTTTCTGAGAGAAATAAATATGTCTAAAGTGAATCTAAATAGTGCATCAAAGGATAACGTTAAATAAACACACCGTTCATTAAACTACCTCCGGAGGCCGTTGCTCATGACTAGGGGTGTGTACTGTACTGCTAATCTGTGTGTACTCAGCGGCGGCTTGGAGCAGGCCTGCACTCGCCTCGCTGTGTGTGCGTGTGTGTGTGTGTGTGTGTGTGTGTGTGTGTGTGTGTGTGTGTGTCCCAAGGGTAGTCCCTACATACATGTCTGGACTGCTCTCCCATCAGACTTTCCAGTCACATTCTCTCTAAGTCTCCACAGGTCAATCGCTCCCGGGCAAAAGAATCACTCAGCAGAAGCTGGAAATAAAGATCTTTATCCAACTGTTTGACACGATTGATACTTCTATTAGCGTGATGGTTTATTGATCGGTGCCGGTCAAGGCTTGAGTATGATGAACTCTAGTTTAGAATCACTTCTTCTAATAAAGGAGATAAAGGTGAGACAACCACGCAGTGAAGATGAGTTGATACTTGTTTGATATGTTCATGAAATACCAGAGCTGTGACTGCACCACTAACCACACACAGAAAGAGCCCAATCAGAAGATTCTCCAGAGACTTTTTTCTGACATGAAGTATCATCAAATAAGCATATGTGAATGAGGGATATAAATCAAACTTAATGTTGTATGTCCATAACACACACACACAACACAGACGGTGGGTCATATTTGTTACGTGATCGGCATTAATTGAGTCTCAAGGTAGTTCAGACATATGCAGAAGGTTGTTTTATAGTTGCATGTTCAATAAAAGACTAAATAACATACGACCATGATGTTTCTACCTCTAAGTGTATCGTGTACATTCTTGGCCCAGGTTGGCTTCATGGTTTATTATCTTAAACATAAATAACAAGTAATGTCACTATCATCTGAAATACATGTCAAGAAACTAGATGGTCACTTCGGACTTGGCCTCAAGGTAAGGTAATAAGGTGAGGAACTGACCTCAAAGAGGAGTGAAATGTAACATTATAGGGGTTAGAGGTTAGACTAAGATGCATGTTATATTTGCAATAAATGGTTCAAAACTCATCTTATAATATGTGTGCAGGCTAAGATTGGGTGAGAGATGAGGTTCGAGCTACAGCATGTATGTCACACTTAGAGCATAAGAATATTTTTCAGCGGTCAGCAGCAAACAATGTTTGAGTGACAGCCGGATGACCGCAACTCTGAAGAGGAACTTCATTGATTGAGAGGCGGGAGTCAGAGATGGTTCTGTGTTTGACGTCTCACCCTGAAATGGAAGATCCCAGCGTACGGCTTGGACAGGCTCTGGTGGGGGGGCACCACCTTCACAAAGAGGGTGGGGTGCATGGTGAGACAGGACAGGGCGGCCAGCAGCCAGCAGTCACCTGGAAACACAGAGGAACACGTGAAGAACGGACACATCGGAAAAGAGTCTTCATGTTCTGTGATCAATGCTTTTAATGCTGGGGAAGCTCTCTCTCTCTCTCTCCCTCTCTCCCTCTCCCCCTCTCTCTCTCTCTCCGACACACAGGTATAATAAGCCACATTCCTCTGTGACCGCAAACATCTGTTCTTTGATGTTTCTCAAAGAACAAGGAGAAGAACAAGAAGAAAAACAAGGAGAAGAAATAGGAGAAGAAGGAGAAGGAGAAGAATAAGAACAAGGAGGAGAAAGAGATGGAGAAGAACTAGAACAAGGAGAAGTAGAAGGTGAAGAAGAAGAAATAGAACAAGAACAAGGCGAAGAAGTAGAAGGAGAAGGAGGAGAACAACAACAAGGAGAAGTACAAGGAGAAGTAGAGGGTGAAGAAGAAGAAGAAGAAGAAGAAGAAGAAGAAGAAGAAGAAGAAGAAGAAGAAGAAGAAGAAGAAGAGAACAAGGAGGAGAAGAACTAGCCCGGATACCAGACCAAACTTAGCCCCGCCCTCAACATTTTTAATCGGGAAGTTCACATTCTGACTAGAATTAGACTAGAGTATGACATTGTCAGGCTAGAGAAGAACAAGAAGAACAAGAGAATGAAGTGGTATTGATCAACACGTCTGCACATCACTGGTGGCCCAGAGCGCCCCGAGGGGGAGGAGCTTCCTGCTGTGGAGACAGAGTGTTGACCACTAACAGGAAACAGCCTGAACAACAAGATGTGAACCGCCTGTTGCAGAGCGAGCCGTGCATGGCGGCATGTGGACCCCTGCAGCTCCGGGTTCTACTGTCACTCCTCTTTCCCCCCAGAGAGGGTTTGAAGTGTGGCCCCCGAGGCTGTTATGAAGTCACTGCATTTACTGAAATAAATAAAACAACTAGAACAACAGACGGGGTTGCTGCCGCGTGGATTTAACTTCTCAAGATGTTCTGCAAAGTGAGTTTAAGACATTTCATCACAGCCCGTGTTCTCACTGCTCTGTGCGGGAGAGGAGCCGTGTGGGAGAGGCAGAGGATGAAGTCATCCAGATGCTCACCCAGTTGGCCCTGACAGATGTCAGTGGTCCCAGTCGTCCCCTCCACAAACAAAGCGTTCTCACTGATTTCCTGCAGAGATGAAGCAAGGGGAGGACAATGTGAGCGCAACGTGATAAAACACAACACCACACACATGTGAAAAGAGAAGATCTTTAAAATAAAGGTGTATTTTAAATCCTTCTTTTAAAAAAGTGGGAATATTTATCATCTGTGATATTACACTCAGCATATTTGGATTTTGGGCTGTGAAATTGAATCAAATGTGATGATTTATAATTTCTACCATTTTAATGGCAAAACAATTCATCCTAAATCTTAACTTAGCCTAATGCAGTTTACAGACGTTGTCAATGTATTATATTAGTTGATGTCAGTTGTTACCCTCACAGATCTACCCTTGTGGCTTGGAGATATGTGTGTTAGTGCGTGTTACTAACTTGGCCTCCTAATAAAAATAAAGCTTTGCCAGAGCCACACCTGTTGGTAATGAGACCATAAGCGTCAACAGCACACTGCTGATAAGCAATGCCAAGAAGTAGGAAACACATTTCACATCACTATTGTGTAGACATCTGATTTAATATGTACAAGTGATCAAAACAAATACATGCAGTCGACTTTCCTTTACCCCAAACTAAATGTTGTGTCTGCAGAAAATGCTTTAAACATGCATTTCGTATGATGTGGGCGTATACATCCGTACCAGGAAGTGATTATTGATGTTTTTACAACTTAATTCGCTGTGTCAATAGTTTGCATAAAGACCAACAACGCCCTACAGCATCTGCCACGTTGCTCGTATATACGCACAACTTGTGTCTACCTTGGGTCGCATCCACTTGATCGCCTTTTTGGGATCCGGATCTTCCGGCGTCCCGATGGACGTCTGCTCAGGTGCAAAGGTCGGATCAGCAAACAGCTCTCCGGACTTCAGACATGCTTCCAGGAGAGTCTTGAAGTCCTGATCCACGAACTTAATGGGGTTCGCGATGGAGCCCAGAGGTGCTCGCTTGTCCGTCGCCATGCTGCCAGAGAGCCTGAACGATGTCCGTCTGCGACGCGCGACGCGAGCCGCCGGAGCTTAAATACGGAGCAGCGCGCCCACTGGGAGCGCCTCCCCGGCTCTGCCCTGACCGGGAGAGGTATGCAGAGCGCCGGGGGCCGAGCACAGCTGGAGTCGGGGTAATGACACGGTGCCAGCAGCAGCCTCTTTGATGCCCCTCATGTATCATCCATCCGCCATCATCATCCAGAGAGGCAACGTGTCTCCAGGAAGAACCCGGACTGTGCAGCTGTTCGGGCTTTACGCACGCTCCTCTACTTTTCTGCTGAATCCGGGAAGCTGCTTTCATATAAAGTAGATTAGAGGTCATTGTCAGTTGCCTCAAACTGACGCTAGAGGTCAGTCGACTCCACGTGAAGGCGCCAGAGTGTAGACCGCCGCATCAATAGAGGGGTTTAACGTGAAGTGTGGTGGTGATGATGATGGTGATGGTGATGATGATGATGATGATGATGGTGCATAAGCCGGTGAGGAGAAAGGCAATAAAACCATTTTTAAAGGTCTGTTTAACTCACTGAACTAATCACGTAAATATACTTACTTATAAAGATGTAGAGAAGAAACACACAAGTCATGCATTTAATTATGATAATAAAAATAATAACGAGAATAATAATAATAATAATAATAATATTAATAACTGCAATTCTTAGTATTATTTGTCATCTATAGAAGATGCCTGAGAATGTGGTTTTTAATTTCAATTTTTTTCTGTGCTTATTATTATCATATTGGATGAGTTGATGGATAAATGTTGATACACTCATCCGTTTTCAGTTGTTACATGAATATGTGTGTTTCTAGTGAACATGGTACTGACAGATGCAATACGATTGAACATCATCCAAAGATAAGGCAATACAGGACTAGGCTCTTTGTTATAAAGAGGCTAATGTAATGTTATTATTTAATTACAAACTCTTTATTAACAGGAGCAAATGTGATTTAAACTGGCATTAATGTTTAATAGCTACTGCAATGGATAGAAGGATACCAGTTGTATCATAATGTGTATTTTATTTTAATACAAGCCATTATCAATGTTAATAAATCTTTTAAATGTCATTAATGAAAACAAATCGTTGCTTGCCAGGTTTTGAATCTTTGTTCTTCTTTTCAGTTCATCAGACTCCTCCAGAAACCTTTGATGGACTGGAAATGTACCAACATTGAGAATACATTAATATTAATAACTGCGTCGTGAGACTAAACAGCCAAATACATTTTTACAACCTGGCAAACCAAAACAATGTTCTTATTTAAGGTATATATTCTATCATGAATTCTTTATCATTACGGTGTAGCCTAAAACAAGTAAACAACTTACAAAATGATCCACTGGAGAAAAAAATATTTCTTCATTTTCCAATGCAACTCTTCGTTGTTGAGCAGTCTTATTTACAACACTTAAAACAACTTAAAACATGACCTTGAAATAAAATAACCACCTCGAATGGACAGATTTTTCCAACTTGTTTTCAGTAGATTGAAGGTCAGCGTTCATACCGGTGTAATAGACTATTCACAGAGACTTGTTTTTGCTGTGATGACCAAATAGTTTTTGGATGAGGTGCTTTGGCTCCCCCCTATAGACCACTTATGAACTCTGCTCGGGACTCCAATAATCTGAAGTGGACATCCAATTACCGTCCCCCTCCTTCTTCTTCTCTTGTGTCTGTCACTCAATATATTTAGTTGGATATCCATCTCTAATAAACTGTTGTCCTGCGGTGCTCAGTGTGGGCCTCTCCAGGCGTCTCCAGGCGTCTCCGGGCGTCTCCGGGCGTCCCTCCATCACACGCCTGATTACACTGAAAATGTGAGACTGACCGGGACTAAACAAACAAGAAGAATAGCGACACAGATCTTCCTAATGGTCACCATTTAACTCCATTCATGGGCTCTCCATTATGTCCGTATGGTCTTTGAGGACGGGATTATAGGAAGCCTCAACGACAAAGGTCAGAGGGCCGAGCAGACACTCCCACACCTCCATGACCCGCTCTGATCCCACGACTCCGGCACCAGCATCCCCCGGGCCTCTCTCACTCTCCCCCCTGGTTAACCGGCTTTGTCCCGGCTCGTTTTCTGCCGCATCACTCACACAAATCCCACCGGACGGACCGTGTCGGGAGATAATCAGCAACACCAGGAGAAACTAATGGAATATACCTGTAGCATATTTGTTTTATCTTTCTAATCATGTTTTTTTTTATTATGTCTGTTGTCTTATCTTAATTATAAATAGATTTCTTCTTGAGTTTTAATTTTTTTCTTATTTTTTTTGTACATGTTTTTTGTTACTGAGGCAAATGTATAGACAACATATATTAATGTATTCTTTTTATTTAATTTGAGATTAAACTCATGTTTGATTTTTAGTCACATTATTAAATGCTGCCGGTTTTCAGCGTAGGGAAGTAAATAATCACTAAATATTCTCGTTGTTTTCCGCTTTAATGTGTAAAATCTCTAATGTGATTGGATTTTATAGTGTTTACATATAATGGTACCTCATTGATATACCCAACTTTGGTGGAAGATGTATTGTTGTTAATCCATGATATTCATTTGACAGAATTAAGAATAAAAAAAAACACATGATCAGTTTTAAATATATTGTTATATAGACTAAACAGCCTGACCGTATTCAAAGTAGTTAGAATGAGCTCCCCTGAAGCCATATGCTGTTTACATGTATATGCATGAGTAATACTGATTTAATAATGACAAATATCACAATAAAACTCTGATGGGATCATTCTGCAGCATAATGAGTAGCCACCACTTTGCCTCCATGCAGTAACATCAAGGATCCGTTTTGGAGATGCACAGTTTGAAACATAAAGACCCCAATACGCCGGCTGACGGTGGATAATTGTTCTGTGTAGACTCCACTTCAGCCGACCTCAGGCCTGCAGCACACACACACACACATGAAAGCATTTTCACCTGTCACAGGCCTGAGCGCTAACGTTTAACCTTACGAGGCATTCTCGCAGGTAACACCTCTGACCCCGACGAGGTGAGTCTGTGGGGAGAGGTCAGTGAGCGTGGTCAAATCCAGTTTTTCTTGCATTTTTGGACAGTTCTTGGCTGAACGAGAAGAACTGACTGACCTGAATATATTTGTGTAATTACATGAGCAACTGACTAACTGTCAGGTTCAAAAGGAGGGTCACCAGGTGCAGCAAGTACAGAGTTAAGTGTGTGTGTGTGTGTGTGTGTGTGTGTGTGTGGGTGGGTGGGTGGGTGTAGGTGTGTGTGTGTGTGTCTGTGTGCGTGCATGTGTGTGTGTCTGTGTTTATGAAAGACAAAGAGAGTAACAGCCGTTTGAGGAACAGTTTGTCAGAGAGTGTTTGAGCCTGCAGATGTTTGATTACCTCATTCACCATCTTCTGAAGATTGTGATTTGGTTGCACTTTTGTTCACCCTTGAATCTCTCTATATGAACAGATTAGTGCAGGTATAAATTGTAAAGAGACATTTGTCTGTAAACAGGACGTGTTGTATAAAAATCACCTTTTTCAATATGCAGGTTAATAATGACGTATATTCCAACAAGCTACGAGGAATCTTTGATTGTGAAACAACTCTGTCTGCAGTATCATATTGTTTTGTATTATATCTTATAATTTTATATTGTGTATCATCACATAACACTTTATATTATAACACATTGTATTGGATCACATTGCATCATATATTCTATTATATTGTATTGTATCATAATATATTGAAAAGTAATGCGTCACATTGATCTGTATTGTACATTATCCTATTGTATCTCATATATTGTATCTATTGTATCATATCTCATTGTTTTGTATCAAATTGAAATGTATTGTATCATATTGTATATATTGTATCATCTCATTGTTTTTGTATGATATTGTATATATTACATTACGTATTGTATCATATTGTCACGTTTGTAGTTCAAATCTACCAAGAGACTCCAGTTCAGTTGGGACTGGGCTTGTGAACACAGCTGATGTCAGAGATACGGCTCACCGAGGCCGTTTGGTGTGTGTAAAGAAGCATTGTCTCCCCGGCGTGTGTTCCTCTCTCTCTACCACACCCCGTCTCTGCAATCTGTCGAAAGACAACTTCACTGGGATGAAAACGAGCCCGTGGACGTCGCTCTGGGAAGAGCCTTATTTAGGTTACTTTTAAAAATGTATTTTTCACCATCATTATATGGCAACGGCTTCTTTTGCCTGTTTGATGCAACACCGTCTCACACTGGGGAGAAGAAAAAAAGAGAAACGTCTGAACTTCCTCTCTTTTGTTTTTAAAGCGACCCGACTGCAGGCTCATCAGTGCTTCCTTTTCTCCAACAGACACTCCTCCTCCCACAGGACTCGTCCTCGGTGATCACGGACATTATATCACCCCTTATATGAGCTCTGCTTGTCTTTCCATCCTTTCATTATCTGAAGGTATTGAGTGGCAACGAGGGGCCCTGGATTGACGGATGGCTGCCCGTGTACGCGTCGCCCCTCAACCCGTCCCCACTCACTCTCACTGTTTAAAGGTTAGGAGGGTGAGGGGAGGGGGAGGGGAGGGGAGGCGAAGTGGGTGTAATTCCAGGGTTCAGATTTCACTCTGCGGTCATTGCGGGATGAGGGACGGGTGAGAGAAGGTGGGGATTGTGGGAACTGTGCGAGGATAAAGAGCAGAGAGGGAGTCCTGTGGTTTGTCTGATCACCCCCGAATGCATCTTTCTCCTTCTTGTTATCCCTGTCTCGGTCTGCTCCGTTGATGATTTAATCCTCAGCCTCGGCATTCTCCTTCAACAACTATTCTTGGGAGGATGAGGACAACAGGATAGGGACCGCCGACATGATTGGAGGCTACGCGCAGTATACGCCATGAGACATGTAATTAAAAAATCCCAGTTAATTGGCTTTTTCCATGATAAAGCACAATCTTCTCATACATAAGTGAGAGCCTCTCATGGCCACAGGCCTGGCCTGTAGGAAAGCAAACATAGAGCTCTGACATTCCCTTTGTTGTGAGCATTTCCAGAGCTAATCATCTTACATTTAATCTGTGATTGTGCCACTCTGCTGACAGAAAATTGGACTTTGTGTCTATAAACACCCCAAGGTCGAGCTGTCGGATGGCTCAGTCAGACCATTTATACAGTCGGTCTGAATATTGTGCAGGTGAACACCACAGAATATGTTCATCATTGGGTGGAGTCCTAATCTAAATGTTTGGATTGTGGTGTTCCTTTATAGGTTCCATCCTTGGTCCAATTTTCTTTTCCTTGTACAGAGAATAAGCCATTTTATTTATTTGTGGGCTTTGTGTATACAGAAATGAAAAACAAGAACAAAATGACAACATTAAAAGAAAAAAAGAAAAGCCCCTGGTTTGCAATGTCAGCTCAAAAGCTAGATACATCCTGAGACACTTTCAAGTGTTCTCATCTTGTGTTATGGTTGTTAACATCGTCCTTTTCTCCCACTTCTCATGACGTTGCTCCACTTGAGTTATTACTCTATTCAATTCAGTTTATTTTGTATAGCCCAATATCACACATTTGCCTCAGAGGGCTTTACAATCTGTACACATGCGACATC
Source organism: Liparis tanakae (assembly GCA_036178185.1). Taxonomy (NCBI): domain Eukaryota; kingdom Metazoa; phylum Chordata; class Actinopteri; order Perciformes; family Liparidae; genus Liparis; species Liparis tanakae. The sequence goes on along the minus strand of CM070099.1, from coordinate 17,784,267 downwards.
CCTGTCCCAGGACCTCACACAGCATCAGGAAAAACTCCCAAAAAATAGGGGGAGAAAAAGTCACAATCAGTCACAATTTTCAACCATCCATCTAGTGATGGTCATCGTGTGCAGTCTTTTCTTGATAATCTTTTTAATAGCTGCTGGCAGAATGTTCAGCAGATACTCGTCTTCCCCTAACACAGTATCTGTTGTCATATTTACCAAAGTAGAGAAACATACACGACTGAGATCTGTCAGAGACCAGAATATTGACAATAACCTTCTGGTCATTTCCCCAAAACGGTATCATTTCTGGGCTTATACTAAATATATGGGAGTGGTCTACATTTACCGCCACACATTTCCTCCAATATGGATGATTTATTTGTAATATAATAAATAATTGTAAAGGTCTATCGCTGCTATGCAGATAAAATGCAATTGTTCACTTTACATAAACTGTCTAATTCCAAAAAATGAAGGCAGACATTTCCACTGCTTTATGGGAAGGTTTGCGAATTCAGTTGGTTTGAAATAAATAAATGCTCAGTCACATTTTATGAATTTTAGATTTAGAAAATTGCCAGACAAAAACATTTTAGTCTCAATAACTTTATAACACGTATTAATAATGTATTGTACTTGAATATAGCTGCCAAACTCAAAGTTGTTGTGATTATTGATGTAAATCAGCCACCATGATATATTTATTATATTTATATTATATTGTGAAATAAAATCAATGGAATATAATAATGTGAAATTATTACACTTAATATTTTGAACATCATGGCTATGGCCATAAATGAGTAAATTTGTTTTTTTATTTAATTCTTTTATTTTTTGACAAACAGACCATAAATGTCAGAAAACAGTATTTATAACCAGTCTTACGGCCCTTTAACAACATTTAAACTGCTGCACAATGTTACATAAACCCACGCTTCTTCTCCTCACAACTCCATAGAAGTAGAATGGGTTTCGTAAAAGTAGGTAAAGTGTGTATATTTAATTAAAATGCCCTGTAACCGTCTCTGTGGTAATTCTGTCCTGAAGCGACCTCTCCCAACTTCAAGTCCAACAACACATTTATCCGTGGAGACACAACCATTATATCTCAAAGTCCAAGTCCCTGCTGCCCAGGGGAAGTCACTGGTCAGAAAACAGCCTCTCTCCCATTGGCAGACATTATAAACTCTTGGTGTGGATTGGCTGCTGTGGCTGCTGACATTGTCCTGTGCCGGGTTGGACAGCGCCGCATGGAGGTGTGGACCGCAGGAAGACAAAGGGCACTCTGGGACGTGGAACAGATATCCACTTCTCCAAAGGGGCTACTGTGCAGTGTTCGGCCGTGTATCACCTTACCTTACATAATTGGGGCCGTGCGAGCACCAAAGGGCGCTTTCTTTGGCGCCCATCAGACCGGGAGGACAGAGTTTACCAGAGGGAGCGAGGTTGTCACCTGCATGTCCTCCCTCCCGGTGTGTGTCTGTCTCTGTGGGGAGAAACGGACAAACTGACTCATCTGGGTCCGAGGGGCTTCGGTCTTCACTTCCTCCTTATTCTCTGTAACACAATGGTAATTGGTAGGAGTGGGCGTGTGTGCATCTGGTGCAATACCCCCCCCCCACACACACACACACACACACACACCATCCAACCCCACTCTGCATCCACACAGCCCCCCACCCTGTTGAAAGCTCATTAAAAGACCTGCTGTTAATGAGCTAGAGGGATCATAGAACTTCATTTTCATTAGGAGGGGGGTGGGGCTAAGGCCAGAGATGCTGGTGCAGAGGTTTTTATGCCCTTAAAATGGAGTCAGCAATTATTTCAACCCCTTGACACTCCCCCCCCCCACACCCCGCGCTGCCTCCTGACATGCCCGCAAACAATAACCAGACCGGCCCTCCTCCTCGGCGTCGTCCTGAGAACCCCCGGTCGCCCATGTCCCATCACGACTCACTGCAGCTGCATCTCACACGCTGCAGGAGGACCGACACCAACTCCTCAGATGCATCTGCACACACACAGTATAGTCCACACACACACACGCACACGCACACGCACACGCACACACGCTGGCATTCACTACAGGGCTTCCAGACAAAGCCAGTAACATCACAGGGATGTAAACAAGGAGTGAGGGTCCCTGATCCAAACACTCGCATTAAAAATGAATATCTCAGCGCTGCCTGGTCCTCAGAGGAACGACCCACTCTAACTAACACTACATCCTGGTGGAAGAAAGACACTTATAAATAGTTTCAAACGCTTTGTTCTGGGTACCAGAAGAAGAAAAGGGGGAGGTGTGTGTGTGTGGGGAGGAGATATATTCGGAAAAGCAACCACAAGCAGAAAAGACTCCACAGTACAAACATATTTAACCTCAATTCTTTATTGAGGCTCCTTTTGAGAAGGTGAATTACAAAACGGTGTCAACTTTACAAAGACAGCGGAGCGCCGCGACAGCCGGGGTTCAGAGGAGCCGACGCTCTGGAGAGTGGAGGCGGTTCACATCATCATATCATTAATAACAACAATAATAAGCATAGCAACGGCAACAATGTCAAACTATGTACACAATATTATCCCTGAACAGTTACACTGCGATCATTCGTTACACAACACACACGAGCGTTTCCCTGACGGCAAGTCGACCAGACGTGATCTCACCGAGTCGTGGCAGAGCCACAGAGCCACATGTTGGCGCTCTACTCGACGACGTTGACCCGCTTCTTTGCCAAGTAGGCAGGTTCTTCTGCCCCCCCCCCCATATGTACACACAAAAGACATCCACGCAAGCTCACCCAAGTGCTTCCTGCTAAACTCCTCCATCACCTCTCAACCTCTGGAGTTCGACAGTTACACAGTTCCCCGACATGCAGCATCCATAAATTAGGAATAATTCAAATACAGGCAACCAACGAAAAAAAAAAGAAACGAAAGAAAGAAGGACAATTGCAGTTGGCTGCCAAACATGCGCGAGCCTGGCACTTTACAGATGTAAACAATGAAAGAGAGAAATGACCATCACACGATAATAGGTACACAGAGAGGAAATAATACACACCCGCGTCACATCTAGATCTGTTATGCATAGAAACGAACCACATCAGTAGATGACACATTAAAGTCTCCTTATTCACATTTATAAAATTAGAAAACAGAAAAACAGTCCATACATGCCGCCACACAGTCCGGAGCTCACGCTTCGCCGGGCTCCTGGAGCCCTGTAAACGTTACATAAGTGACACGTGTTGTGACAACCGAGCGCCTTTAAAAAGAGGAGTCGGACGAACTGCAGGCGCTCGTGTTTGGAGTTCACCCTCATGCCGCTGAGACGTCGCTAGTCTTTAAAAGGTCTTCAGCAGAAAGCCGGCAGCAGCTGGAACACACAGAGGGACCGCTCCCCCTCGGCCGGAGATGTATTAATATTGTTCTATTGCTACGCTTTCTCGTCATTCAATAGAATCCCTTTACGACGTTATCTGGCGGCGCATATCCGTCTCCACCTGTCCGAACCTCTCGTCTCTCGCTGCACCGCGCTGCAGCTTCCTGTGGCGCTTCACTTCCTGTTCGAGCGCTCTGGTAATCTCGCTGCTGAATGTCACGGCCTGGTTTGACTCTCTGGTCGCAGAGACCCGGAGGCCCTCGGGGAGAGGGGGCGGGGCTACTGCTGCTCTAAACTACGTTTGTGTTTTACACGACTGTCCGTTCACTGATGGGGCTATTTATGTTTATATGAATGGGGGCTTGAGTCCTATAGGGTGCTATGTTGAATGTCGATAAGTGAAGGAGCCGTCATGGCGCAGAGGTCAGCGCTAAGGTCGCCGCCGCGTTCCTTTCAAGCGGCAGGTCGGCCGCCGCGACCGGGCCGCGCTCCTCCTCCTCCTCCTCCTCCTCGGCGTGGAGCTCCCCCTCCTCCAGCTCCATGCCTTTCTCCTCGTCGCTGGGAATCCTCCTCTCCACCTCCACCTCGTCCTCCTCCATCTTCACCACCACGGCCTTCTCCTCGGCTTTGATGGCGGCCAGCGTGTCGGCGGCGCTGGCCTGCGCGTACGCCCCCACGCTGGCGTGGCTCAGGCCGTGCACCTTCTTCAGGTGCTTCTCCAGCGTGGCGTACACGCTGAAGGGCACCGAGCACAGCTGGCACAGGAAGGAGGCCTTGGCGCCCTGCGCGCCGTGCGTCTTCATGTGGCGCGTGAGCTTGGAGCTCTGGGCGCAGGCGTAGTTGCAGAGGCCGCAGCGGTACGGCCGCTCGCCCGTGTGGCTGCGGCGGTGCACCGTCAGGTTGCTGCTGTTCCTGAACTGCTTGCCGCAGTACTCGCACGCCTCGTCCTTCTTCTTCTTGCCAGCGGACCCGCCAGTGGTGGTGATGTTGTTGTTGTTGTTGTTGTTGCCGCCTCCGTCGCTGACTCCTCCTCCTACACTCCTCCGCTCGTTCTCCCTCTGCCACTCCTGCACCACCTCGCTGACTTTGGTGGCGCTCCACTCCGTCTCCCTCTTGATGACCTCCCCTCTCTCGCTCTCCCACTCGCCGCCGCCGCCCCGCGCCCGCTCGCCCGTCTCCGGCCTCTTGGGCGTGCAGTTGCCGCTGGCGATGCCGCTCTCGCCGCTGCCCCCCGTCTCCCCGCTCTCCAGCGAGCCCTCCGAGGGGCTGGCGCAGGGCGAGGTGTGGCGGGGCTCCCCCGGCCCCCCTGCGTCCTCCTCCCCCCCCTCGCCCCCCTCCCTCTGCCGCTGGTACAGCCTCAGCAGCTCCCGGTCGGGCGGCCTGACCTGCGAGGTCAGCAGCATCAGGCCTGAAGCGGGGGAGGGGTGTTTGGGCAGGCTCAGGTCGAGCTCGGAGGGACCCCCCTGGGCTCCGACGTCGGCGCCGCCCGTTCCCTTTCCCGCGCCGCCTCCGGCCGGCTGCATTTGACACCTCCCCCTCATCCCGTGCCCCCCCACCTCCTCCTCCATCACGAGCGTCTCCAGCGCCTCGTAGCCGGCTCCTCCGCCTCCGGCCTCCCGGTGGTGGCCCCGGATGTGCCGGGCCAGCTGGCCGCTCTGGGCGAAGGCCTGGCCGCACACGCCGCAGTGATAGGGCCGGTTGCAGGAGTGAGTCCGGCGGTGGGTGGCCAGGGCGTGGAGGGACAGGAAGTGCTGGCCGCACAGCTCGCAGTAAAAGTCGGACTGGAGGGCGCCGGTCTGAGAAAAGGGAGACGCCGCCGCCGGCGGGGAGGAGGACGGAGACAGCATCAGGCTTCCGGAGGAGCCGCCGGTGTGGTGGTTGTTGCCCTCGGCGAGCTCCCGGAGACGCACCGAGAAGTTCAGCGCCTGCGCGGTACTGGGGGAGGAGGTGGAGGGGGGGGGCGTCGGGTGGGAGCGACCGAGGCGCAGGGCGGAGGGCTGGAAGGCCGAGGCGAGGGCCTGGCTCAGGTGGCGAGGGTCCAGAGTGGCTGTGGTGGCCTTGAGCCCTTTAAGCCCTCCTCCTCTTCTTCCTCCTCCTCCTCCTCCTCCTCCTCCTCTCACGTCTTCGTCCTCGTTCTCCTGGTAGATGCTGAAGGAGTGTGTGTGCTGGGCGTGCTTTAAGAGCGCCCATGCGGATGGAAACACGGCTTCACACTGCTGGCAGGTGAAGTAGGAGGGCTCCATCGTCACTGGGAAACAAACACAGACACAACGGAGGTGAGACATTTCCTGAGTCCACGAGGAGTGAAGCAATGAGGTGGACTCAGAGATTAAAGACGCAACGCCGGGGAGACGGGCGGTGAAAACAACACCGGACATGTTTGCTACACATCCAGCAGAAGCACCAGTTAGAAATTCAAGTTGTATTCGACTTCACTTGATGAGTTCAAGTCTCTTTTTGGTCCATTTCTGGTCTCCACCAACTCTGGAAACTATCTGGATCTTTACGATGTCCACGACAGTCAGGTGTCAAAGACGATCGAAACAATGACTTAGAAGACACTACAACGTTATAAACACAGCATGACGAAAGACACGTTTACCAAAAGAAAAGCCCAGAGAGACAGACGTGAGGGTCAGGGGACGGAGAAGTCACGTCAAAATAAGGAAAAGCGTGTGTGGAAGAGTAGGATTCAGAATAGAGGAATGGAGGTGCAGAATCAGAAAGACTAAGAGATGCAGTCATGTTGCAAAGTACATCTGGAGATATTTTTATACGTGGATAGCTTTGTCTCCTAACTGAGAGCCACTCTCCAATTAAGCTGCAAATTGCTAATTAGCAGAACGTAGAAAATGAACGCTTTATGCAAATCAGGCCCTGACTCAGCCTGCTTGACAAATGAGGCCTTTCTGCATAAATCAAAATTGGAGAGAAGATCCCCAAATTGAGGGGGAAAACAGTTCATTTTTTTTTCCTTTTTTGTAAAGAGGTTCAAAGCAGACTGTGGTATAAGCCTCTTTCATGTTTCCTCAAGTCAAATCCTTCTGTATTTTACTGGAGGGGGGGAGGAGAGTGAAGATGAAAAAGAGAGCAACTGTTTCTTTCTTTCTTTCTCTCTCTCTCTCCCCCCTCCCGCCCCCCCTCTGTCTGGAGACGAGAGGAGCCGTGGTGTTCATGTCCTTTAACCTAGCCCGAGGAGAAACCCAGGAGAAGTTGAGATACTTCTTTTAAAAATAGGGTGAAGAGTGAGAGAGAGCGAGGGAGAGGGAGAGATAGGTAGGTCAGGGCTCAGGAGATAAAAAGAAAATGAGATAAAAAGATTATAATGTCGTACGGGGGGCCAAGAGACACCACCAAAATATGTCACCCCTCTGGATTGTACTTGAGACCCATCCTCCAACCCCAGTCCTCCTCACCCCTCCACCCCCTCCCCAAAGAAAAAAACTCCAAATCTTTCCCTGAGGGGGGGCGGGCGGGCGGGCGGGCGGGGGGGCTTTTGTCTCGGGGTCCTGGAGTGAAACACAATACCCAGCCGGTTTCTCTTTCCTTCCCTCACTCCCCTCGCTTTCTCTTTTTTTTTTTTTTTTGTCAGGATTCCCATTTGGCCTGGGGTAGCACTTGAATATTAAGCAGAAGCAATAACTACTAATTAAAAATGCAGATTGGCTGGGAGCACTAACGAGCAGCAGGCAGAATCTCTTCTCCCTTGGGAGGCAGAGGGAGGAGAAAAGAGAGGAGGAGGAAGGGGGTGCGCGGGCGAGAAATTGAAAGAGGGCAAAGCGAAAGTGTGTTGAAGACGGGGGGAAGAAACGAGCAGGAGGGGGGGGGGATGTTGGAGAGGAGGGAAAAAAAACAAACAAGGAGAATAAATAAAAAGGAATGAGACAGATGCACGCAGCTCTCCGGTAATCCATCGCTCGCTTTGCTCCGCGCCGCTTCTCTCTTGCATACAGAGAAGAGAGGAGGACCTCTCTGTTGTGGGATAACTGCCGTTTCACTCTCAGTCATATCTGAAGCTCAGTTTCCCCCCAATGAAACGGCGAGACCCGCCACGACCTACGAGGCTGCAGGGCGTCCGCATCAAACTGACCCGTGGCTGCACCAACGAAGAAGAACTCAAACTTCATAGAAACACTCAAAATCGGGCTAAAATCGCTAATTACCAACTCCAAACAAATGCAAGCTCCGCTCTCTTATGAAACTTTAATCCAAACTTATCCACTTTTTATTATTATGCACAGCCGGCCATGCTCCTTCCCCCTCGCCTCGTGCACACGTCGGGCTGGTTGCGTAATCCCGTCGGCAACATAATTACCAAACTTGTGCGTTCTCTGACTGCAAGTGAGGGATGAACAACGGACTGAAATAGAAAAACAAAAGAGATTGTGGACCGACGGAAATTGGTGCTTGCACCAGTCCCCTGAGCGTTACACAAAGGAAGGAACTGCTAACGTGTGTGCACACGACAGAGAGGGTTTCCAAACGTGCAGCGGGGCGCTCTCAGAGCGCGCTGACAGATGCTGTCGATCTGCAATCATTCACAACATCCCGCTTCTCACCTCAGATACAGCGTGACCTTCAAATACATCTGACATCTGACCTTCAGATGCAGTAACTCTCCTCCATCTCAAACACTTGAATTGAACTGTTAACCAGTGGACGTGAAATAGAAAACAATAATAACTGTAATGAGAATTCATGAGTTGCTGATCGTCTTGCACCGTGTCGTATCCTATTTGGCATGGCCATCACGCTGTCGCCACTTCTTTCTCTCAAAGGAAAAAACGCAGCAGAAAAGAAGAGAAGTAAAAGACCGTCGGGGAAAACCGCTTTGAACGTCGGACGCGTGGAACGAGGAGAGAGGGACGGCTTAAGACGGCAAACATGAGACAACAACAGAAAGGAGGAGAAGGCGACGGGTGAAGAAAGAGGAGGAGGACATTCCCAGGAGCTCAGGTGGCTCGGCCCAGGGCAGAACACAGGGCGATGGCAGAGGAGCCGCGCATGATGCAACGTCCTGCAGGACGCTGTCATGACAGCGGCGCCTCGCATTCACGCGGCTGACCGCCTCACACACAACCATCGGGCGCCTTTCCACCCTGAAGACACCGAGTGTTGGGAGGATGTGGCTCCGGTCTCTGTTGTCCAGGGCGCAGTGGGAGCCAGAGATGCAGAAACATGTTTACCTGGCCACTCCACCTCAGAGACTGACAGTCAGGGAGATGAGAGGGAGCTCAGGTGCTCGGCGCGGCGCCCTCGGGGGCCTCGGTGCCCTCCGAACGCTCCTGACGCCTACCCTTTCCACGCAATTAGCCTGTGCGTCACTAACTCACGCAAGTCTGCTAATGGCAACGGCTAGCTAATGAGCTGGACTCGGGAAGGGGGGTGGGTGGGGGGGGACAGTTGTTAAATTAAGAGGAGGGCGGGTTGAAAACATTTTTTTTTTTTTTTACACAACAAAAAACAGAGTCACTAATTAGCAACCTGCCTTCTATTTATTCGTCTCCATTGTCGGGCGCTCACCTGCTTTGCCGTGTTCGGCCTTCACCTTCAGGCGGGGCTCCGCCCCCAAAGCTGTGCCCCCTCTCCTCAGCTCGATGAAGGCCGGCCCGAGCTCGCCGGCGGCGCCTATGGAGTGCTGCGCCTGGTTGGCGGGTGAGGGGGGCGTGGCGTGGGCGCCCGGGCCCTGGTTTCGAGAGCGGCAGCCCCCCTGTTTGTGCTGGATGAACGCCAGGATGTGGGCGAGGGGGAAGGCCCGGCTGCACTGGCCACAGGTCAGGAGGTCGCGGCCCTCGCCAGGAGCCTGGACCTGTGGCGCGGGAGGAGGCCGCTCGCCGGAGCAAGTGGTGCCGTTCGCCATCTCAGTGACATCTGACCAACACGACATGAGGGAAGAGAGACAATTCAATTACCAACTTTTAACGTTAGCTACTTCTAATGTTTAACAGATGAACTAATCAACACAGACGGAGACACAAGGACAGCTCATCGCACGTGGATTTTAAAGCAGCTAACCCTTTATGTTTAATAAAGCTACAACCACAAGTGATTAGTCAATTGGCAGAATCTTAATTAATCTGTAAAGCAAATATTAACAGGTTCCATCTTTAAAATGAGAATATCATCTAGTTTTCTTAGTCTCCTCTGACTGTGAAGCGAGTTGTCCTGACAACACATTTGAAGACATCCCCTTGAACTTGACAGGTAGAAGTAAATGGAGGAAAATAATGTGAAGATTGAGATGATTCCATTCAATCCAGTATGTTTCACCCTTGTCCTTCGACAGCCAATGGGTGTAATCCTCTTCTCCCATGGACGTAGGTAGTGTCCATCAAACAGGTTCTTTATTACGGTGGTTTCTCTCAAACATTTTAAATCGCAGCCAAAGAGCGTTATTACTTTTACACACATCTCTTGATTTGGCAGTATCTCCAAAATACAGAATACCAAACCTTGACATTTACATCCCATTCTCACTCTCTCTCTCAAAAATAAAAGGCTGAACATACAGACAACACCAACGTGTGCTGACCCACACCTCTTACTGGAGTCCCAGTAAATGTGCATTTCTTCTTTCCTCTTTGACCATGTTCTTGTGAGTCAACACCAGTGCCGTTCGACCTCAGTGGAACGAGCAGGCGTGCTGATCAAAAGTACAAGTTTCAGTTGTGAGCTCGAGAGCAATGAGGCCAATCTGCTCAGCCAATACTGACCACTTCCTTTAACCCCAGAGAGATCCGCTCTCTGACTGAGGCCCGCCGCACAGACGCCCAACTGTCCATCTTGGCCTCATTCTAACACGACACTTGGGTAAAGTGACTCGACTTCAAAAAGAAACATTGTGACCGACAGCTTCCGCTAACGTACTCGCTATTACAACGTGCCCCAGAAAACACAAGCGGCTAGAGTTTCTCAACGGGAAGTGGACTGCAAAATAAATTGTCAAAAAAAATGATTGACGGTGTTTAAGATAAGAACAGCCCCCATGTGTTCTGTGCTCACAGATATGTACAGGACGGCTCATTCAACAACCTGTCAGGCATGTGGTTAGCAGGGAGTCCTTTGAAAGGCCGCAGGTGCACGAGGTAGACACAACTTCAGTCAGAGTACACTTTGGATAGTTCTTAAGAAAGGCTTCCAGCTCAGACCAGGTAGGAGGAGGAGGAGGGGTCAGTGTTGCTTCAGGCGGTCATGGGCACACCTTGATGCCTCGACTGAATCACCTGCCCCGGCTAACATACAGGACAGGTACAGACAGTACAGTCTGGAGTTGGATCTCGCCAGTGGTTTCTCAAAAATGTCACCTTTCCTGTTTCAGGGCTGTTCGTGCGGACTTGCAAGGCGCGGTCTCAACACACTCATGCGCGTACACACACACGCACAGAGAGAGAGAGAGAGAGAGAGATGAGACAGGACCTGTGGTCACACCAGACACGCACCACTGGTCTCCAGTAGAGAACTGAAAAAAAACAAATGGTGTTCAAGTTTCTCTCTTATTTCCCTCCACACATCACATGCTCGTCCTTTGTGAGCAGCATTGTTGTCTTTATGTTTGAACAGTCTGAATGGGATCAAATAGAGAGTCTGAATGGGATCTATTCTACATTTTCACTCAGAACATTATTCACATTTCCAAATTTTATAAAGATTTTTTTTTTTTAATTTTTTTAAAGGCAGCCGGTTGTAGCTCGTCCCTAAAACATGCGATGAGAGAAAACTGCCCCAGACGAGCCAGAAACTTGATCGTGGTCTCCTGGATATATTAATCATCGTGTTCGGACCTGTAGTCTCTGAAAACAACGTGCACAGAAAACCGGTCCTTCCTGTATCAGCGCGCGACTGCAACAACAGTAGACACAAACATGGAACAGCAATATGAGCCCTTCTTTAAATATGACCTAAAGAGATAAAAAAAGACACCCATTGGCATGATTTAACTCTGTGTGTAAAATATAGAAAAGTGTACACATGCTTGTAAATTAAAAGCACATTAATATAAACGTGATAACTGGTGTGCAGAGCAAACTGAAACCATGCGTTCACAAAGACAACTAAACACAAGTGTGATGTTAATTAACACTAATTTCCTCGGACATCCCGGCATCTGGCCTCCGGACGGCTCTCCCCGCTTACCTTCAATTGCGCTCAGGTGCTGCGGTCTGCTTCCAAGTTTGCGCCTGGACATCGCGTCGAGCCGTCGGCGCCTTCTCGGGGTCCCGAACCGACAACTAAAACCTTCTGGAGCCCAAAAGTCCGTCTCCTGCTCCGACAAGTTGACCGAAGCCTAGAAACACCGCCTGAGACTGAGAGGACCGACTGCCCGCCGCCTGGACTCTCACACTGAGCTCTGAAGGCTGCGTTCAAGTTCACGCTTCTTCCCCCGCAGCGAGCGGAGGGCAAAAGGGGGCATGGGCGACTGCAGGCACCGCCCGCTCCTGCGACCCTGACCCCGCCCTCCTCGGGTAACACACTCCGCAAACAAGCTCGTCTATCACTCGAAAGCCCCCCCCCACCCACCCACCCACCTACGTTTAGTGTTTAGTCACCCACTAAATGCGCGTTTGCTGTTGGTTTAAATGAAGAGTTTCACACCCGGGGAACACCGACATGTCGTTTCTTCTCGGCAGCGCGGAGGAACTACCTGGTGGCTTTCAGGCATCCCCGAAACCAAACTACTACAAGAGGAGCACGTGTGTGTGTCTGCTTTACCTGCTGCTCTACAGACACAGAAACGCAGCTAAATCTCCGGGAAATGTCCCAGAAGTGAGATGAGTAGCAACAACATCCAGTGAGGCACCTGTCGCTGCAAACCCGAGAAGTGTCGCCCCCTGCTGGTTTAAAAAAGGAACAACTTGAGCATATTCTGATGCAATTTATGTGACCTACATTTGATCAAATATTTAAGGTATGCAGACTAAACGCTTAAGGAACATATCTAATTAAATCATTTAATTGGGTACAAACCTTCAAAGCAACAGGGACTTTTAAGAGGCGGAATAAAGAAAAAGAGCAAATCATTTCAAAGTCTGTTTTATTGGTTGTTCTGTATTTTACATTCAACATTATTGAAAACAAAAAGGCTATTTGCTGCTGTTAACCGGTTGGCAGAGGACAGAGTATAAAACGAGGGGTGGATGGATTGATCTCACGTACTGACTTAATGTTCTTCAATAAAGAATTGAATGGAGGTGTATAAATATCATATACATCAGCTCAACTGTTTAAAATGGTCTTTAGTGCGAGTGTTTAGAGAACCTTAGAGACAAGTAATTAGAGGACAGGATGTTAAAGGCGAGATATTGCATAACTATTATGTACTTTGAAAGAGAGAACCGGTCAGGCAGAAAAAAGGAGCATGCAGAAGAAACCAGAAACTAATTAAATAAACTTGCAGTCTCTTTACAAGATGAAGCAAAACAAAATAAAAGAAAGGCAGATCAAACTCTGCTTGGCTCAAACAATTGTTGTTGTGTAGTTAGTGAAACTAAAAGGCATCAGAGTCATAATGTTATGTTCTGTAGACACACACACCAGAGAACATAGTAAAGATTTGTCAGCCAGTCCATCTCTTTGTGTCGCTATCGGCTGCTTGTTTGACAGTATGTGCTAATGACGAGGATTTCTTTTACTGAAGGTGTTCTATGACGCGTCCATGTTGCCCACAGCTCAGTGCCGGTAGTGTGGACTGTGGGACTGGGACCGGGAGCGAGACCGGGACTGAGATCGAGACTGGGACCGGGAGTGGGACCGGGACCTCCTGGAAGAAAAGTGCACAATAAGCAGAATGAAAGGAAAAGCAAGTGTCAGAAATACATGAGCGCTTCTGGATCTTAAATGCCTCATCAGTTCATGTTATGGCAATTACTTTAACAGATCATAATTAAATATAAAAAATAAATTATTGATGTAAATAAGCCTTTAGCAGCTGCAGTCAACACCAACAGGTTTAGACTGAGCTGTTAAGTGATTCTCTTTGATAATTAAAGGGCTCATTATATATTCGTCGTTGGGCGACCCGTGTTTTTTTGTGAATAAGAAGGTGTGCCTTTAATGACAGTTAAGATCAACCGATTTACTGAATAAGTGGGGGGACATAAAGAAACACTTTAAGACTTTGGGTCCCACAAACTGAAATAAAGATGATCCAGTCGTTTTTTTTGCGGGCTGCCAAGATTAGAAAACGTGACTTAATCAAGGCTCCATCACATGCAGGCGCAACGACGAAACCACCGAGTTTGACCACTACTGCTAAAGGTGAACCGTATTATTCTGCCTTTGAGAGAGTGTTTGTGCATTAATGTTAAAAGACTCCCAGAATGAATCCTGCTTCATGAGAGCCGTGTAGACTCTTGTGGCTTCACATACCTTCTGTGTGAGTTGTGCTCTCGGCCTGAGGGGACAGAGGACAGAGACACCGTTAAACAATATCGCGGCAGAGCATCTTAACGTCTCACAGGACTGTTGCAGCAGAAACTAAATCCAGCAAGTCAGACAGATAATATGTTTTGGTAAACAAGACTGCGCTCACAATACACACACAAAAAACCTAATTATTATTATGATATGAGCTCCATATGGACCTTACCATATTTGGAAGGAGAAGGCGAGTGGCTCTGTCGCCCGTACTGTCTTTCCCATTCATCCCTCTCTTTCTCACGCCTCTCCCGCTCCCTAAATGCAGAGCCTCTGGGTAAGACAGTTGCAACACACAAATACCAAACAGTCGACAGTCCCCCCACTCACAGACCCTCCCAACACACACACACACACTTACTTCATGCGTATCTTGCGTGCCATGGCTCGCAGCTCTCCCTCCCGCTCCTGTCAAATAAAACACTCATGAGACGAGATAAAGGGCGACAGCTCCGCCGTCTGATAAAGCACACAGAAAAACGGACAAACACACACCTGTCTTTTGTTTTCCTGCTGCTGGATCTTCACCTGAGCGGCTCTTTTATCCGCCTTGGCTGCAGGACAGGATAAGAAACACAGGGAATTGGGGGCGAAAACTAACTTTATTAACTGCATAATGTGAACAAATCCCCAACAGACGCCCAACGTCTCCACATATCTCTGAACATGTGCACGAACACGTGCAGCCCGTTCACTCTGACTCACACTGCTTGTTGAGCGCCTTCTGCATTCGTAGCTTCAGACGCTCCTGAGGGGTCATCTTGGGCTGCAGGTGACACAATGTGTTAGCACATTATTTCAGAGCTTGACAAAAGGGTGTGTGTGTGTGTGTGTGTGTGTGTGTGTGTGTGTGTGTGTGTGTGTGTGTGTGTGTGTGTGTGTGTTTAAGAGAGGATCAAAGGACGTTCCGCTGTTCAATTATGATACAATCACCTTTATGTAGAGCAGCTTGTGGAGATAAAAACGCTGCGGATTCAATAATTACGTGTGATGTTTGACGAGTTGACAGGCACACAAGTCTTACTGGCCAACTATGTGTGTGCGCGTGTGTGTGTGTGTATGTGTGTGTGTGAGGAGATAGTTAAACTGCTGCTGTAGCTCAAAGCAGCTACATTGGATCGTTTATAAGCAGGACAGGATTCAGTCACATAAACCTTTACACAATAGTTTTACAGTATGACCTCCCTTGGGCGAGATAAAGGGGGGGGGGGGGGGCAGCATTGTCAAAAAGGGAAACGAGTACAGGTTCGGTGAGATCGGAAAGTTCAAAAAGAGCCAGTGGCATTTTGCCGCTGACACGCCACACCCATCGCTGGGCCGTTTGAAGCCGGCCAGGCAAGAAAAACGGCCGGCAACAACACCGCAGAGAAGAAGAGCATTCATCTGTTTGTCTGTTGGAAAATATTCAAAACTTTTCTTCAGCAGCTTGTTCGGGACCGCAGTCAAGAACGTTAGAAATGAACAAATACACGCGTTATCTAGTCTCAAAGAGAGTTTGTGAAATACACATATTCCCTTTGTTGTGGGTAGTTTGATGGGGAGATCGATTCCACCGTCTGGACACTAAACATGAAGCGACCAGAGGAGCCGCAGCTACGCGAGACGGGAAACCGAAGCTCAGTGACGTACTCGTTATAAAAAGGGCGATTTTAAAATGTTACACTTTGGTTTTTTTATGGATTAAAGAAACAAGACATACCATGTTTATTAGTGAGCTTTCTAAATGCTGGAAAGCGTAATGTCACTTTTAAACAGAGCCAGGTTAACCGTTTGCAATCTTTGCACCAATCTACGCCAAATTTCCCCTTGGGGATTAATAAAGTATAATTCTATTCTATTCTATCTTCCTGCTCCAGTGAATTCATATTCGGGCTACAGACAGGAGAGAAAGGTGTCCCAAAATGTCCAGCTATCGTTTAGCTCTAATCTCCATGTGCACAAAGCGTTTCAGTTTTGGTAACGAGCTCTGCTGCTTGTTAAAACAAGCCCAAAACGACCTTGAGTTAAATCAAACATCTTGGCCAACACTGATTCACAAGTTGTGACCAGACACATGGTCAGTCTTAAAAAAGAAGAAATCCTCGGACATGGATACGAGACTACCAACGGATACAAAGATGCTGCTCTCTCAGGCACATGTATATGCACACATGCATTCACGACACACAGCACGACGATGAGGACTTCACAGGGAGCCGACATGTTCAGCGTTAACTCAGTCTGTCGTGTTCACATTCGTCTCAGACAAACACCGGAGAAGGTGAGGAATACTGTAAAGGAAGCTGCAACACAGACGACAGGCTTTGATTGCATGTCCACTTTGTGAGAGAAAGAACATGGCTTCTACATCCCAGTCTGAATGTGAACACCATGTCCGCCTGTCAGGGAGGAGGGAGGCGTAGGCTTTAGCAAGAAACCCGGCTAGATCAAATTCTTACTGACTTTGGCAGCTCCCGTCTCTTTACCACCCGGAGTATCAGGCCTGGAGACGGAGACAGAGAGAGGACAGTTAGCTGGGGTGATGAAGACGTGACCGTTTCTTCCTCATGTTACGGGATACATATAAAAAAGGCATTCGAAACATGATAATGCATTTATAAATCATTCCTGTGGTCCGATAGCACCGCGCAGGGTTCCTACACATTTTGACCGATGGATTTCCATGACTTTTCCGTGACTTTTCCATGACTTTCCACCAAATTTCCATGAACAAACTGAAATCTCGGTATAAACATAAACAATTTAGAAAATGTTGCGTATTAATTGCGTACGCCGGCTTATATTTTGAGCGTCTTTCTTTAAAAATCCCATTCATTATTTCAAACACGGCGTAAATGAACACGTGATTATAACAAATTTCCATGACTTTTCCAAAACTTTTATGATTTAAGTTTTTTTCCATGACTTTTCCAGGCCTGGAAATGACCATTTTAAAATTCCATGACTTTTCCAGGTTTTCCATGACCGTACGAACCCTGACCGCGGGGCTTCAAGAAACGGGGTCAATTATGTTGTCCAGAATCGGGGCTTTCCGTTTGAAATTTTTCTGACTTCTGTTTCAAAACAATTCATCATCAGAAAGATGTAATCGTATGACGGATGATTTGAATTTGAACATTTCATAGCAACGAATTTGATTGAACAAAACAAAAATGTATCAAAGAATGCGTCAACACGGTTATAAAACAAGGCGGCCTTTGTCAAATAAAGTGCTCTAAATTAAGCTGTTAAACTCCTCTGTTTTTCTTTATGGCTAACAGGGGACCGTCTCCCACGTGTTTGGCCCTCTCGTTGGCTGTCGCTGGGTCCGATCCTCAGCCGGCGAGGGGACGCCTCGTGAGCCCACGCCAACGCGCCTCTGATCTGGCGCGTTTGTCAGAAAGCTCCAAAAGCCTCCAGCAAGTATACGAGGCTAAAGTAGTGTGAACTACACGAGCCGCCTTAGAGGGTCTCTTCAACATAACTGTGTGCAGGATCTGAGCCGCTCTGTGAAACACCGACAGGGAGCAGAGGATACAAACAGCGTGCCTGTAACTCAAGTGTAATTTGTGTGTGTTCACTCTGATCGGGCGCTGGAATGAAAACGCTTGCAATGGTTATGATTGTCATAAATTGCATAAATTGTACACATGTTGATCAGTGAAATTCCAGGACTTTTTCATGACTTTTCCATGACTTTAAACCAAATTTCCATGACCAAACTGAAATCTTGGTGTGTACATGAAAACTTTAAAAAAAATGTAGTATTCAAACAATGAGAATTACAAAGCATACAATAAACCTTAAATGAAACAAATGGATAAAAGTAACATTAAAATAAAATAATGTTTTAAAATGGATTAAAATAAACATTACTATACATGTTTATTCTTAGAAACACTTATATAAATGTTTATTCTTTTAATCAAACAAATCTGTTTGGACTTGGCGTATGCCGGCTTATAATTTGAGTCTTCCTTTCAAAAACATTAGAATTATTTTAAACTCAATGTAATTAAACATGTGATTATAACACATTTCCATGACTTTTCCAAAACTTTTGTGATTTAAGTTTTTTCCATGACTTTTCCAGGTCTGGAAATGACCATTTTAAAATTCCATGACTTTTTTCCAGGTTTTCCATGACCGTACGAACCCTGCAGGACGACAGCGGATGTGCGTTTCTTACTTTCTGAGCTTGTCACGGACGGTGTTGGTGGGGGAGGGGCTGTGGTCGAGGTGACTGGGGGACTGAGAGGGACTGCGGCTGCCGCTGTCCGCCCTCCGGTGGCCTCCGCTGCTCCGCCCGCCTCTCTTGGAGCCGCCCCCCTGCCGGGAGCTGGAGCGAGACCTGATGGGAAGCCGAAGGAGGGCGCGTGTCACCGCCGCGCGTGTTGCACAACAACAACAGACGTAGAAACACCGGGGAGCCTCACCTCGACCGTCTGCGTGCCGACTGCCGTCTCCTTTCTCGGTCCCTGTCTCTCTCCCTTTCTTTTTCCCGCTCCCTCTCTTTTTCTCGCTCCCTCTCCCTCTCCCGCTCCCTCTCTCGGTCGGTGGAGCGCGATCGTGTCCGGTCGCGTCTCCTCCAGGACGCGGCCCCCCCGTTTCCTCCTCTACCCCGGGAGTGAGATCTGGAACGCCGCCTCGACCGCGACCGGGTCCTGGAGCGGCGCCCGTCCCTCCCCCCGCGGCCCCGTCGGGTACGCCGCGAGCGGGAGGAAGAGCGAGAAGTGGATCGAGATGAAGAGCGAGAGGAGGAGGAGGAGGAGGAAGGGGAGCGACTGGAGGAGGACCTCCGTCTCCTGGACAAACAGAGACATGCGGTCTTAGTGCCAACTCCAGCCCAGCGCCTAGTCTACTTCCAGAATACTTCTGGCTTTGATGTTCTCCTACTACCACATGCTGGACGTTGTAGAGGTAAAAATAAGCAAATATCAAAATGTCCTATACTTGCATCGTACATGATTTCAGATATTATAGGCGATTCATTGCTTTGCCAAAATCTGACATGCACAATCATAAACCAATCCTTTTTTCTACGAGGCCATGCAGAACAGTCGATTTGTTATTCAACAGCGACACTTTACTTGATGATCCACCTCACCTACCACACAATCTGTATTTCATCGACAGTATTCTTCCTGCCTTAACAGCTGTGGTCAATTCAACAGACATTCAACTGTACGAGGAAAATAACTAATAGAGGGAAGACGGAAAGTTACCGACCGGGAGCCCCTGCTATGACCTGCAGGGTGTTGCAAGTTGGAGGGGACGTGTCCAGAGTGAGGACCGCTCGTTTGCGTTGCTGCTGCTGCAGCGGCCGCCGCCGCCGCCGCCGCTTTCGCCGTCGCTGCTGCTTTGGCCGCTACCGCCGCCGTCGCTAATGTCGCCGCCGTCGCCGCCGTCGCTGCGGGCGGCGTCACGCTGCTGCCGCTGCTGCGGCGGCGACCGCTTCGTCGTCGCTGCCTCCGTAGCTGGTGATGAAGGTGATCTTCTCTGGACCGGGAGAGCGAGAGCGCGACCGCGACTCAGAGCTGGATTCTGACTCTGGCCTGGAAGGAAGATCAGAAAATTAAGTTCAGATATAAAAATACAGATTCCACAAATAACGAAGGATTTACAAAATATTCAACTCACCGTTTATAGGGATCGTATGTTGGGCTGTCTCTCCTTGCATAGCTACAAATATAGAGAATTATGTTATTACAGGGTTCTTACACATTTTGACCAATGGATTTCCAGGACTTCTCCATAACTTTTCCAGGACTTTAAACCAAATTTCCAGGACCAAACTGAAATCTCTGTATAAACGAACAATTTAGAAAATGTGCGTTTTTGAGCGTCTTACTTTAAAAAAAACATATACATTATTTCAAACTGGAGTAAATGAACATGTGAATATAACAAAATGTTCAGGACTTTTCCAAAACTTTTATGATTTGAGTTTGAAATGACCTTTTTAAAATTCCATGACTTTTCCAGGTTTTCCAAGACCGTACGAACCCTGTTATTAGTTAAACACGTTTTGAGGTAAGTTTAGTCTAATTAGGAAAACGAACAACTCAAAGAACACATTTTACCTCGGTGGGCTGATCTGTCGGCCTTTTAGTCTCTTCTCTCGGAATTCTCTCCTTTGTCTGCGGGAACGTCGGCCCTGAAACGGTAAAATATGTCACCAAGACATTTTTAAATACCAATCACAGGACGCACTGGTATTTGTTAGTGGCCTTTATCTTACAGAGTACATGGCCTTCTCTGCCTCCAGAGCCTTGGCGTGTTTGATGGCCTCCACTTCCTCCTTGTCTTTCCTCAACATCCTGATGAACAGAACATGTTAACATAGTTACAACAATAAAAAAAAAAAACATGTCAACATTATTACATTGTATATTTGTATTTATATTTTTAACTGCATAGACAGTAAACCGATTGTCTGAGCCTGTAAACAGTCACGTCATTTATTGGACGAGGCTACATTGTTCATTGTAATATTTTCCTTCAAGAAACTGTATGACTTGTTTTTGACTGATTTCGGAGTTTAATGTCATGGAGCTAAATTACATTGTGGCCACAAGAAAAAACTTAAGTAAAATGTTTGCTCTCCTCAGGGATTTGTGAAAGATCATTAAATAAATAAGACACTCGTTTGTTGTTTTGTAGTAAACATCTCCTTATCTAAAGTTCCAACAACACTTTCTATACAAGGTCACTAAATCACAGAATTTCTTATAAAATTATAAAAGCAAGAGAATCATAACTCATTACACAGCCGTTACTCTAAGTTTGACCTTTGACCCCCGATGATATAATCACTGATATGTTACCTAACAAAGTCTCCTTCAGCCATTCCATACGGGGTTGCAATTTTGTTGATGTCCAACACCTGCTCCTGGTTCAGCTCATCAACATCAACCTCCACATCTGCATCAAAACACGTCAAAGGAAATGTTACCCAGAGGCAGAGAGGACCCTCAGTTCACTGCATGCAGGTCGGTCTGGAATCAAGAGGACGATATGGAATCGCCATGCGACATCTAGGTCTATGCTTAATATGACCGTCAATAATCAAAAACATCTCTGTTGAGTTTCTGAATAAGCGTGTTGGTTCATCTCTGAAGTATTTATGTTCCTGTTGCGAAAGTCTGAGTGTCAAACCACTTCCTCACCAATATCTGGGATGCCTTCATCCTCTTCGGATTCACTCTCTGAATTTTCTTCATCTTTGTCTGACTCGGGGTCTGGCTCCGCCACAGTGCTGTCCTCATACGTGTAACCAATAGTGGCCTTCTTCTCAGCCAGTCTGCACAACAGGAACAACGATTTAGAAACGCAGCGCAAACCAAAGACTCAGAGAATCATTGATAAAAAAGAAACATTTTAATAACATTTCAACGACTTACTTTTTCTTCTCGTCCTCATTTGGCTTCTGCAGGCCACCGTAGAGCTCATCCAGGTAGATCTGGTACAAGCACTGCTCCTCAGAGACTGGAGGACAGCAGGAAGTTCAAGAGCACAACACAACTAAATATACCCACCGAGGGCAGATTAACAGACCATTATAGCACATTAACCGTGGGAGGACAGTTTTACAACATGAAACCAAATGTTACTGTCATATTTTAGTCAAGTAACATTAAACTTGTTTGGTCGTACTCACTGTTTGCAAAGTCGTTCTGCACGAGGCCTCTGTATCGCTCATAATTGCACTTTCTCTCCTCGTTCTCCTGATCCGAGGTTCTGTACGAGACAAAGAGCAGAAGAATATTTTTAACCACTTTATGAGCATTGTTGGTTTCTATTTGAGACTAAAACATTAGACACTGAAGCAATGTAGAGGGTGACCCCTTTAAATGACTTAGTAAGAGTTGTTTTGATGTGCAGTAAAAACTAGAACAACTAGTTTTGTACCACTGGTGACGTAACGCTCCAATCTAAGAGTCGAGTTAAAGACGGGGGCGATGGCATTAGGTAGATGGTTAAATGTTTTAACATTTAAGAGTTAAAACATTTATTAAATTGTTCATTTTATGTTTTACGTTAAAGGCATTTAACAACCGTTAGCCTCATGATGCACTGAGAATTGTTTAATGTAAATAAAACCCTGATTTTCACAATGAAAACTCTCCACGGGGTATTTAAAAACGTAACGACCGAACAAAGCAACCGATTGTTGCATAATACGCAAGACAATTTATTTACATCGAACTAGAAAGAAATGAAACTGTCCGTCTGCGTCCACGTGATTTGCATATTATCTCCGGAACCGTTCATCCGATAGACCTCACATTTTGAAGAGCAGATTGCTGGAAAAGGCAAGAATGTGCAGTGTCGAAGTATTTGCAATTTGAAAATACAATACGTTTACTTTTGGTAACCTTTGAATAAACAAGGGATAGCGCTCTGTAAATTACTGTACTTTCTAGTTGGAACCATGACTTGTGTTATCCTTTTAAATCAAGTGCCCCAAATGTCATAATGTAGAATAATCTGTGAAGAACGCGTGTTAAAGGAGCCCGGTCCGTTACTGAGGCGTTAGTTTCTTCCGGATAGATCTTTTATGACGCGTACTTGTGTCAACAGCTGTTTTCCCTTTAAATTGCCGAAATCACCCTCCGACATGTTCTTAAGTATGAATATTTTATTTATTATATATTTTAAATTGATTTAACCAAGAAATGCCTCATTGAGATTAAAAATCTCCTTTACAAGAGTGTCCTGAACAAAACAGTAGCACATTACAGTTTCAGACAATACAACATAAAACAGTGGCAGACAATATACAATTTTAAAAGGAAAGCTTTTTTTTTTATAGATCACAGCAGATTGACAGATTCTGGACAAGGGGGACGTTAGGCAACTTTAAGACTTACGAGGTGCTGAGCAGAGGAGGTGTGTAGGTGGGGATGTAGTCCAGGTGAGCCCTGACATCAAACCTGTCAATCATGTTGTTGGCATCTCCCAGCCACGGCATCCTGTTTACAAAACAAGAGGAAGAGGGATGTTCTGATGAGCAAGATCGGAGTATCTGGGGCAAGTTATATTAGGCAAGTTCACCAAATAAGAAAAGCATGATTTAGTTAGTCAAGTCATGTTCTGTTTAGTCCCTAAAGCAAATTCAACACTGTTCAGGTACGATAGAAAGGTGTGCTGGGGAACTAACCTGTCTGGGGCAAGCTAAGTATCAGGTGAGGCTTAACCAGAGTTCCCGACCTGACGGGAAAGCATTGATTTCACCTCTGACTTTATGGAGCGCTGCCAAATTATTTTACTTCCTTAACCACTATCAAATCATTCAAAGTAATTAAAGTTCATACAATCTACTAAAATAAATAAATAAATAATAACACAATGACAATTGATAAGAAAGTCGTACATAAGTGTTAAATTACAGGGCATTTTTTATTAAACATTAAGATTTCAGTAAAATAAATCTTAATGAAAATGATCAGAATAGAATTCCAATAGCTCCAGAAATAGTTAACAGTATAATTGCAAAATTATTTTAATATACATCTCAGAAACAAAGTATCTTAATTCTCTATTAATCGAAAATAATTTTGACATTTGCTGATGTTATAGCTTTTTTTAATCTCTTTTTGTAGCTTTCAATATGTTCACTTTCCCTTTAATTTAATTATACAAAACACACAAGTTAGACAGTTTTTTAATACAGGTGGTCTGTTCTTACTAACGGTTTGATTATTGTGCCTTGGGTTGTGACAACATATTTAATTTTCATTCACGATAACTGCCATCTGACTCTTTATTTGACCGGATTTCTATAGGCCAATCACAGAATTTCTCATCATCCAAGTGGACTGCTGCGCTCGGGTTGCTCAAGATTAGTGTGCACACACAATTATCTTGACTATTTCCACCTGAAACAAATTTGAATTGACCTTCAGGTTTAAGCCCCACTTGTCATGGTTAATTTATTGAACAGTTCATTTGGTGTGTACGCAGCGTGTGTGTGTGTGTGTGTGTGTGTGTGTGTGTGTGTGTGTGTGTGTGTGTCCACACTCACATGTTGATGGGGCTCTCTGCAGCCATCGCTACAGCAGGGTCGAGATGGATCTTGTAGGCTCGGCCATGAACCTGGAGAAACTGAGCTGGATCTTTTTTCTGTTGGGACAAAATGAGAGGCAGTGTGACGAAAATAGATCGGCATCTTGTTATCAAAAACCAAACTGTGAAAGATATTATACTGCTGGAACATTAAACTCCTCAATGTCATCTTCTATTAGGTCTATAAGGACGATATATGATGGTGTACGTAGTGCTTTAGTAAAGAGAGGCCAAACCTGTATAACAAATCTTTTCTTTATTGTGCAAAATGCTGATGCAAGAGAGAGTTGTATTCATCCGTCATCTTAGGTCTAAATTAGGCTCCATCTCGACAGCCAGAACAAAAATCAACTAGCAGAAATAGAAAGCTAGCAGGAGGTGAAGAAGTCTCAGCCAACGCATCTACTTAAAGCTCAAACCAGTGCAAGATCAGTAAAGCACTAAACTACTAAGAGCTTTTAATAAAAGGTGCAGCAACTAAGGTTTCAACACAGAACACGTCTTCGTCAAAACAAGTAAACGTAGTTGTGGTTCAGACATTTAAAGTCGCTTCAACCAACTAACAGCCGTCTCTCATTGCTTGCATCCAGCAAACGCCACAGCATATAAATATATGCACGTCATTAACATAACACAATCCCAGAATTTAAGAAGGGCAGTGCCGCATTCGGCTATTCTCCAGTTTTAATTTTTTTAAAGAAAGCTAACACTCTGAAAATGGCGGATCAGGTACACGAGGAAGTCCGGCCACAGAGCTCCTCTGTAGCAGAAGTAATATTCAAGAGTCTCTACATACATCGCTCAGGTATATAGATGTTAGAGTTCTCTTACGATCTTTTCGTAGTACTCTCTCCGCCGCTCTCCCCGGCGTTTGTAATCAACCATCATGCCACGGAGCTTGCGCTCATGTTTGCGGGCCTCTTGCCACATGACGGCGCCGCTGGGGGTGGGGGCGCGGCGTGGCACGGCTGCTGCAGAGCGGGAGGAACATGGGAGAAAGGAGAGGAGAGTGAGAAAGCATACGAGGTCATGAGGAAACGCAGGACCAATATGAATGTGGAAGAGGCATAGAGGGAAAGAGCCTGAGGTAAAATAGATCATTTTATTTTTCAAGACAAACTGCTGCACAGATAAAGCTCAGAGAATACTGCACATAACTTCTGGTTCCCACACCATTACTTACCAAAATAATAAACCACAACCAATACATCTAACAGCTAAGAGGCTGAACATGTATTTATGTTAGATACAATGCGTCATTAAGCACATTTTGTTTAAACAAATCAGTGACGTGAGATACATTTAAAAGAACATGCTTTAAAAAGTGAAAGTTACACACTGAAGTCCGGTGTTGAGGGAGTCCAATGTTAAGCTCATGTATTTTGTTCTTTTGTCACAGACGTGAATATATATTAATTAATATCAAAAGAGACCTATAAGTTATTTCCATATACTTACTGGTATGCTTTCCTTCTCACTCAGCTCTGACTAAAGATGTTAAGTTGTAACTCATTTATGAATAATAGTTTGTTACTTATTTGTGTGCCAACAATGTTAGGCCCTGAAGCCCATACCATCTGGCGTAGCAGTGGGAAAGTGACGTTCAGGCTAACACACTAAAACGGATATATTTGTGTATATTACTGCCAATGTTTTTTTCTATATTTTCAATCAAGGGCTCACATTAAGGGTTCAACACAATCACAGCTCGTGACTGTATATTATTTGCCGTTACTGTGTATAATCTGAGTTATTTTAGTTAATCTCCTCTTTGTTTTTTCACATGCATAATGTGTGTTTAGATCAACATAACAGGACTGCGTGAACCAATGAGCGCACAGAGTAAACTAACGTGGTCTAATAGTTATAGTTATTATTATGCTCATTGCAGTTTCACAACAGCACAGTGTGTGCGTTGTTACATTAATTTAACTCGGGTATTAAAGTACCCGTCATATAAATAGTATGACTTCTAGATGTCAAACTAGTCTCCTGAAGGAGAGGTTGACGACTGCGCGTGCAGCAGCGGGCCTTTAACGTTCAACCGTTAGCATCACAGCTAGCCTAGCTTAGCTTGAGTTTAGCGCGTCTTCAAAGACGTCAGGAACAGCTCGAGCATCGCAGACGCTTTAACGCCAACAAGCCGACTACAGCTGCGCAATGGAGTCAGTACAGTCGTAACACTCTCGGCGTACCTGTTGTATTGACAACCAACACACACACTTGGGTTGTTTTCGGTCTGCCGAGGGCGACGTTAGCGAGTGTCACACGCCTTCTTCTTCTTCGTCTCTTCCGACTTCTTCTTCTTTGAAATTTAATGGCGGTTGGCAACCACATTCAGGGTGCATTACCGCCACCTCCTGGACTGGAGTGTGTATTACAGTTCAAATTACAATCAGAATCTGAATTAGCGTTAGAATTAAAAGTAGAGTTAGAATTAGAACTATAATTAGAATTGGAATAATAATCAGAATTAGAATCAGAATTAGAATCAGAATTTGAATCAGAATTTGAATCAGAATTAGAATCAGAACTGTTTATAGTACATTCCACATACAAGGAATTTGACTTGGTTAAAGGTGCATAACAAAAGAACAGTGCAATAAAATGAAACAAGATTGAGAATGAGAAAAAAGTGTAAGATTTACAATTAAAATATTGGAAACAAAAATAATAGTATGTTAAAACAAGTTAATTATCAAAGTGTATTTTATTAGAAAAAATAAGATGTGCAAGAATCTGTAACAGTCAGTGGGGGTTTAATAACACTGGGGTTTATTCATGAAATGCAGGAAGAAACCTTACTTATCTTGATTATTTCTATTGTATGCAACGCTTGAGTCCGCTACATTTAATGAAATGTGTGTCTCGGTTATTAAGCTATACCACCAGAGACTAAGTAATTCAAATCAGACCACTTTACCAGCTGACACATTAACGTATATATTTTAGATGTATACATTATTACATTAATGATTAATTCAATGATATAATATATGATTCTGAAATGGACCATTATGCTTGATAAGTGCCTTTAATTTTAGCACTCAGTAAATTTTAATGTTAATAGGCTACATTTATTTCAGTAAGAGTTTGAATGCAGACTCTTGTACTCTGGAAGATATACTACTTTCACTCTAGTTAACAATCAGAATACTTCTTCCCTCATTCACCTATCACATTGTAAATAAACATGTGTTCAACGTAGCCTGTTAGTCCGAGGAGTTGATACGTGTTCTCTGGTTCTGTTTACTCATACCAGTGCTCTAGAATATTTGAAAGCTACAAGAAAAATGCAAATACCTCATGCCAAATAGTTATAACCTACCGACATACTTTTTTTAAATGTCAGGAATTTTGACATGTGTTTACCTGCTGTGGCCACAAGATGTCCCTGTAAGACTAGAGAAATGGCCATCATTTGGAGTCATCCTCGTTTTTGAGACGACCCTGGTCTAATGAAATAAAATGCGAACAAACAGTATGAATTTTTTAATAACCAGAATTGACATGAATTATTCTGCTCGTTCAAAAGTATGCTATTCTAACAGTCTGTATTGTGTCTTGTATAAATGCTGATATTTATATCCCAATTGACAAGTCAATCATTGCTTAAACCCCAGATTACCATATGGTTGTACTACTACCTTCCAGGAGAGTCTAAAAAAGACACTCTCCATAATCAGTTGAGAAATGACCTTGTGTGAGTCTCAATCCTGGAAGGGACACACTCACATGCAAGTATCAGCTGCACCACTGGTGATATATAAAGGTATCAAGAAGAAACTGTTTGACTGAGGCGGTCAGCGGGCTGGTGCCTGACATCCTGGTGCATACAGCAGGTGTAGAGAGGGCCCGGGAAGTTTGTGTAAACTCCCCCCCAGAAAATCCCCATATTTCCTCCTGACCAGTGTAATGACAGGAAGCATGTGTTCATTTGCAGCCTGCCGCTGTGTGCACAGGCCAAAGGTCACATTTGTCAATCCATTTGTCCAATAACCGTCGGTGCTGTGACCCTGCAGCCACGTTGCACCGGCCTGACGTTAAACCCTTCCCTTCACACCCTTTCACAAATTACAGCAAATACACAAAGTGGATTGCTGCATGTCCAGTATGTACACTGGCACATACTGGAACCGTTGTATGTAGTACTTTACACACTTTTACATGTTTAGATACAGCACATTTGAGCTGTTTTTGTGTTGCACTTGTTGGAACAATTGGAACAAGTACACACACACAAAGGTATACTGTTCTGTAAATGTTGCCAACTTTCCAACAACAGACGTGTTTCTAACAATTGCATAGTCGTTCTCTAGGAAGACGGGGGTCAATTAGGTGGTTTGCCATATTTTTCCTGCACTGTCAGCAACATTGTTTGTGAAAGTGTGTCAGAGAGAGAGAGAGAGAGAGATTGAGAGAGACTGTGAGTGGTTGTGCTCCATCATGAAATATCCTCCTTTGGGACTCTGACAATGATTTGAACAAGCCAGATTAGAACTGGACACACATAATAAACACAACGGGTGAGAAGCGCTTCATGCACTTTACTCTGGCAGACGATACTCAATAATCTCTGTGTGGCAACACTGACACCTCCCACGAGCAGCAACTGTAATTCTGGTAATTATTGATTACAGGATCAAAACATTAAATAGAGTTGGTAAATGCACTTTTATTACAATCCACATGTGCTGGTTGCTCCAAATGGAAAGTGGAATAGGACAAACAGAGCAAAGCAATACAGTGAGACTTTCAGACCAAAGCACAGTACAAAAGGGCATCAATATGTACAATATATCCATGTACAAAAGCTACTTACACGCAGGTATGAAACATCATACATCTTCAACGAACTGTCGTATTACAAAGACAATACAGGCAACAGTGTATAGTTTTAAAACAAAGGCTTAAAAGCCTTTGGAGCAGGAGTATGCACCCACGTTGACACACGCACACACACACACACACACACACACACACACACACACACACACAAACACACACAAACACACACACACACACACACACAAGTTGATCTATATCAACTGGGTTTTCTCTTCTTAAAGTAAACTGTCCTTTTCCCTCAGATACATACATAATATACATTCTCTCTTTCACTCACACATTTAACACACGATCAGACAGCGACAGACACGCACACATGCACACACACACACACACACACACACACACACACATTGAGTGTTAAATAATCGTCTATTCATTGATCTCTCTGTCGGTCAGAGTTCCTTCAGAAACAGAGATGGAGGACTAAACACCAATCAAATGGCATCATAGACGAGGAAATAGGTGGAGAGGCTTCTACAAAGGTTGCTCCTCTATGTCCTTTTGACAGTATCTCAGGCCCTCCAAGTGTTTAAGCCTCGAGAATAAATCAAGAGTCTGATGAGTCCGTCGATCAAGCATCATGCATCGGCTGTCTCTCGTAGTGAAAAAAAGTCAAAGACGACCACACATTTAGACTTTTGACCCTTCTACTTAGCAGCCTTCACTCCGCGGATGTTTTTTCCTGGTGCTTCTTAAGCACATGAAGGTCATAAGGTCACCCCATTTTCATAACTGCAACAGTGACACGGTGCAAGAAACTGGAAACGGGTCCCTGTTGGCGAGAGAGTGCAAACAACACAAAATGAAATAGAACCACGAAAAAAAAAAGACCCAAAAGTTCAAGGCTCAGGCCTCCAGGTCCTGGTTGTCTGTGTAGTGGAAGCGGTTCAACTTCTCCCTCTCCTGGTTGGAAATGTCTAGTTTGGGGCCGCGGGGACGCTTTAGTGCGGGGGACGGGTGTGAAGGGGCCGGGGAGGGCGGCAGCGTCAGTTCGATCTCCTCGTAGCAACGTGAGACCGGCGTGGGAGGGGCCTGAGGGTGTGCGGGCGGAGCGACAGAAGACAGGAGGGGCCCAGGACGCTCCACGTTCCTGATGAGGTTGACAAACTCCCTCTGGTTGTTGATGCCTTCTTCCTGTGGGGCGGCCTGCTGCTTTTTCCGCTTTCGATGGAGGTGCGAGAGGAATATGGCGCAGGTCACACAGCCACAGACCATCACCAAAGCTAGGACGCCGACCAGGATGATGTAGAAGCTGACACCCCCGTGGGTGGTGTCCGACACGGCACCTAGAGACACGGAGGCACGGACGGAGGCGTCAGAATGGACTTCCTCCAGATTTTGTACTTTTTAAAGTCACACCAATATATATATTTTTTACCTGGACAGTGTTGACCATTGCAGGGAATCTTTATGTTCATGCACTCGTTACCATAGTAACCCTCCGGGCATGCACACAGGTATCTGCCCTCTGTGATGTGACAGGGCACCCCCTTGGGGCAAGGGTTGGGATTGCACATATCCAACATTTCCTGAAATCATGGATAAAAAAACTAAACATTTGCAGTCACATTCATTTAGACAGATAGAGATGATGACAGGCATCTTTAGTCTACTTCCCTTGTTGGAACGTTATCTGTAGATATTGTTGAGTAACCAGTTTAAGTAGATTCAAGACATCTGCCTAAATGTTTAGCCAATTAAATGTATTCATTCTCTCTGTTTATCTTTGACATATTATGGGTTCATGCGTCTCATTTATCCACTCTATGCTTAGTATGCTACTTTCAAGCATATACACATATACACTTTTTCATTCATCATTTTATTTGTGTTGGACTGTTTTACATTTCTTTCTCTGATGTTTTCCAGATTGAAGGGGACGTGAACGTCTCTCTCCACTGCACATCACGCATATCTATAATTATGATGTTTCAGACCAAGCGAGGCTCAAGCTGACGTCTATGAAGGTTGACCAACCTCACAGAAGACTCCTGAGAATCCCGAGGGACAGTTGCACGTGAAGGTCCTTCCATCCTGCTCCACACACTGTCCTCCATGCAGGCAGGGGGCGCTGTCACATGGGGTCAGAGCAAGCTGGCAATATTTCCCAGAGAAACCAGGTGGACACAAACATCTGGAACCTGACACCTGGTCCTACATGGGACAGAGAGAGCAACAGTTACATAAAGCAGAGAGAGAGCGAGAGAGAGAGAGAGAGAGAGAGAGAGAGAGAGAGAGAGAGAGAGAAAGGATGATTAAATCTTTCTTTCTCAAGTCAAGTTTCCAGTTGTGTGAGAATCCTTCGGTATAAGATTGAAGATAATGAATGATAGAACGAAGGTGACACTGTCACTGCGGTGAATGAGAGAGAGAGAGAGAGAGAGAGAGAGAGAGAGAGAGAGAGAGAGTGATGTGATGTGCCGAGCCGGGACCCTCACCTCACAACGGCCGCCGTTCAAACACAAACCCTGACAGCTGCTGTTCCCTAGAAGGAAGCACAAACACAATATTAATATGTCACATGGTGATTTGACATGTCTGTGTTTATTGTAAATAAAGGTATACAAAGTAGAAAGAGAACAGACTGTGAATATTGATGTTGCAATATGCTGTGCGACTAGGACGTCAGGTTGTATTTTCTACATCACAAAGGAGATGCTGTTTGGACACAATCCTCTGAGGGACTTTATATTACCGTCCAGGCCGCAGGACAATCCTTCCTTCTTGTGTTCCTTTCCTCTCCCTTTCATACTCACTGATGTCACAGTTGGGCCCCGTCCATCCAGGAAGACAGTCACACAGGTATCCACCGATCAGGTTGCGACAAGACCGGGCGTGGACGCAGATACTCATTTCACACTCGTTGGTGTCTGAAGGGAGGAAAGAAGAAGTTTCTAAAACGCTCTGAAGAACATTTCATCTTTACTTTAGACGTCACATCTGACGTCTCTGATTGACCACTTCCTCTTTCATTCTAAAGGGACATTGCAACATCTCAACCGCAAATGAGTATTGCACCCTAGCATGATTGCCATGCCAACATACTCTCCACAAGTATTTCTCTCATCTGTATTTGGAATAATTTAAATGATCATTTCCTTTTTTTTTAAATGTTTTTTTCATTGTTCTGTTGATTGAGCAAAAGCCATCCCTGTATACAGTAATATTACAAAGTATAAAATATGTACTATTAATTATAGGTTGTTATTTTGGCAGTTATTATACAGGAAGTTAAGTTACTAGTTTCACACAATGTATTAATAAACCAAAATACCATCGTAATCTTGTTTTAAACTCATAAATTACATAAACTACTGTAAGCCTCTCACTGAAATGAGATAAAACATCCCATAAAGCGACTGAATCTAATCCTGAATGTCTCCTGGGCCCCGAGATCTTCAGCCATCTGTTCAATTCAATTTTGAAGTGGATGCTTGATTTGAAGCGTGCAGTGGGGAGATGGCAGGGCGCTCACCCAGACACGGAGACAGAAAGCTTGCCCCTTCATCAAATACCGTGTCTATAAATGCACAGTGCGTCCAAAGTAATGCCTTGCAGCCTTGTTTACATCTTCCCTGCACAGACCCCCCTCATGCTGTATCTGCTGCTGCTCAGTTCACGTGAGCCTCCCATTCCCACCCTCTGTCGCACTGGGAGGGTACAGAGCCAGGAACCCCGAGGGCTTGGCTCTGATAGCAAGGGGAGGATTAGAAAGACACGCTGAGAGAATAAAGAGGAAGTTGTCAGTTTGTGAGGTAATCTAAACCTGCTAAAGTCAGTGAGAAGCCTATTAGGGTTTAGCACCGGTAGAGTAAACGTGTGTGTGTGTGTGTGTGTATTTTAAAAAGCGAGTGCAGAAGTCGGCTAATAAACGAGTGGAACTGATAGAAAGTATAATTGCCCTTCCCCATTTGATGCTCTGCCTCTCGGCTCAGACAACACAGTAGCATTGTTTCTCCAAAGTGACGTACGATCCTGTTACGTTCACACGCTGTAGAGACAGTGCCTTGCTCAAGGACACATCAACTAGGGCAGGGATTGAACCGCCAACCCCCTGATTGAAGGTCAGACCTGCTGACCCCTGACCCACAGTGGCACTAGAAGGCCCTGTATAAAGAGACCATGTGTTTACTGCTTAGTGTCAATGTACTCTTTGATTCTACTGTGCAGCTTTTGCCTCGGTCCCGTTAGCCGTTTGCAGTTCGATATTTCAAGACACAAAAACATCTCGAGTGTCAGTTGAACTCGTCTAGAGTTATTCTAAAATGTTGCTTCCGCTGAGATATCGACATTTTATACAAAAAAATGATTTAGAGAAATTCTTTCTAGAATTAAAACGTGCGTGATGAAACTCAATTTGAAAGGAGGAGGAGGGGGCGGAGCTTTCCAGAGTGACAGTGAACGTTGTCATCAACACCGGGCGTTGCACTCTTGCTCTAGTTGTGATAACTCTGAAATAGTCAATGTACTTTAACACTGAATGTTCAACACTGGGGACTTTACTGTGTATGAAGAGGTGTGTGTGTGTGTGTGTGTGTGTGTGTGTGTGTGTGTGTGTGTGTGTGTGTGTGTGTGTGACTGTGAGCTACTGACCTGCGATGCGGAACTATGGGGGATTATCAAGTGTCAGAGTGAAATATCACTGGAGCACCGCGGAGGAGGAGAGGCTGTCATCCTGAAATATGTCTCACCTTTTTAGTTATAACCCGCGAGCCTCTATTTGGAGAGTGTAGGTAGTCGTGTAACCTGTGTGTGAGTGTGTGCGTGGGTGTGTGTGTGTGACCCGATCCTCTGCTGTACACACACAATAACCCTGTGGGGGTATACTTGTCAATATGAGTGAACGCAGACCAAAGCAACCTGACATTTAGAGAGTACTGATTGGCTACGAGCATTAACACGCCGTCGGCCTTTTCTGCCTCTTTAATTTGTCCTTTAAATGCATATTCCACTTCAAATGGAACACACAATCACCTTTTGGTCATTGAAACACAGCTTTGGAAACCGGCTGTGAATTACAGCTCAGATTGATTGAACCTTTTAGAAGATCAGTGTTGAAACGCCAATGAATCCTTTGAGGATGATAAATATCAGACAATCTCATTAATAGAACTTAGTAGAAACAACCGTAGTGGCAGACTTTAATGATGAAAAATCATCATTGCTACAAAAACCCAAGAATGAATAACACTCAGATTCGATCCCTTGCACCAAATGTTGAGTCTTCGTTTAAAATGTCATATTTTAGTGATTTTTTAGCAAATAGTTCTGGCACCTTCCATCTCAGTTGTTACATAAGGCTGTGAAAAATGGTTGAAATCAATATCACAATTGTCCAAAGTTATATAACTGTAAGGAAAGTATATGATGAAAAGAAACCTAAATAATAGAAATAAACTGTCAAACCAGTGCACTGTGTTAAACCTTTTCAAATATAACCAATAACTAGTTAGATGTTCCTATTGGAAGCTCCTGGACGGCTGCTTCATGAACCGTATGGCGAGATTGTTTCAGCAAGAAACTTTCAATATCAAGTGCACAACATATTACATTTTAACGACAGCTACTGAAGCTAATAATAGATACTAATAAAGAGAAGTTTGTAAAATGATGTCATGGGATAATATTATCACCATGATTGTGTTTGGGTTCACTAAACGCCGACGTTGAATTATCGCCCTTCTCTGCTTCTAGTCTTGATTTAGTCTTTTGACGTCTGTTCAGACACTGACCCAGCTGGCACGTCCTGCCGGTCCATCCGGGCGGGCAGAGGCACCGGTAACCTCCAGGCGCCTCCTGACACGTCGCTCCGCGGCCACATGGGCTCCGATCACACTGCCTCACCGCTGGGGAGAGAAGATGAGACACGTGAAGAGCTGGAGTGTGTCGTGGGAACATGTGCGTGAATGTGAAAGAGACATTGTGTGTGTCACTGAGGCGTTGGCATCGGTATGCAGACTCTTCGGCTGCCCGTGTTTTCATTCTCTCCTCTGCCGCGCTGGTTTCTGTGCAAACAGTGATAAACAAATCGCCTCCTGCACGGACATGGCTGTCACCTCGATCCTTTCCCAGAGAGG
This sequence comes from Liparis tanakae, assembly GCA_036178185.1. NCBI lineage: Eukaryota > Metazoa > Chordata > Actinopteri > Perciformes > Liparidae > Liparis > Liparis tanakae. Next base: position 17,749,503 of record CM070099.1, on the reverse strand, counting down.
AGGGAGGGAAAAGGGAATTTAAATAAAGGAAACCATGATTGAGAGAGAGAGGGGGGGTGAATAGAAATAGAAAAATTGGGCGATTCCACTCCTGTGTGAAGGAATTAATGACAGATAAAGAAATGAGAGGAGAACAAACAGAGAGAAGCTCTCCTATTAGGGATTAGCCATGCATGACTTCCTATCACGCGTAGCATATTTGTGCATGTGTGCCATCATCATTTTTGTCCATGCACGACTCTCTGTTATTCATCTTTTTGTCAAGAGCTCTCCGTCTCATAACCTTTTGTCATGTTGTACCTCACCATGCAGAAAGAACTCCCCTGACCCTGACTCCAACAACAACCCACAAGCACAACAACTAGAGGAGGAATTCATCACAAACAAGGAAGCCTTTAATTAATATATATATATATATATCTATATTTATAGATATATATATATATATATATATATATAGATATATAGATATATGTATATATCTATATATCTATATTTATATTTATATATTTATATACGTATATATCTCACAGAGCTGTGTTGGGGTTATGGTGTGTGTTCCCCAGAGAGACCCCCACACTACACACAGAGACAGAGATCGACGGCCTCTAGGGCTGTTAATTAAGCCAACAACAAATATCAAGAGCAAAAATAAACTAGTCCTTTATTCCTCAGTTGGTCCCTCTCTCTTACCCTCTCTCTCTCTCTCTCTCTCTCTCTCTCTCTCTCTCTCTCTGAAATAAAAGTGTTTACAGGTGAAAGCCGAACACTGCTTGTTTACACACTCTGACAGACCGTATGATACGATCACACCTGTAGCCACACACACAAGCACTAGCTCACACCTGCTGTATGCACATGTCTCTCCCACACGCACACACACACACCCACACACACACACACACACACACACACACACACACACACACACACACAGACAGACCACAGGGCTGAGCCCATGACTGACGGTTGTGACGGCTCAGTTGTTACTAAATGACTTGAATGAAGGTCACATATTTGACCTTTACCCAGGCTTTATGACATGGAAGAGGGAGATCATACATGGTGGGACAAATGATGTTTACAAAAGTGTGTGTAGAAGCCGACGTATGTAGCGTTGCAGCAGCTACTTAGTGTTGGTTTACAGTGACATTCCACTGTTGTTGGTTTGTACACTGAATGGTCATTTTACTTGTAATTAAGATGATTTCTCAGCCCGTCGAATAAGCAGTTTAATGTCTTGTGGATGTGGAACCCGACAGTATCACCTCAAATACAGCAGCTAGGATTATGAGATTGGGATCATGGGAGATGTAATAATGTATCATCTGGTGTTTCTGATCTTGACACTTGACGATAAAAGTCACCATATTTCAGCCTTTGTTGCTTTAATTTGTGTAATTATTTAGTCATCTTGACTATAAAGACGCACCTCTATGTTGAATGATGAATTGTTTCACGCCACCTCATTCTGTCTCTGCTTTCTGTCTTGAGTCTTGTGAAACTTAATGTCCAAGGGACCAGCTTTCTTTGGCAGAACTCTAGCTGTCTTAAATTCCTCCTTTTCCGTTGATCACCGACACCGTGTTAGTTATTGTTATTTGTTTTTAACATTAGACATTTTTAGGAGAAACATCAGTGCAGCAAAATATTGTCACCACATTTGATGAGGACCATTTGACGAACACCAACATATCATTCCTGTTCTGAACACACGTGTGTGTTGTCTTAATGTCTGGCTCTGGTCTCACTTCCTTCACTGAGCAAACACGATGTGATAACATTACACTCATTTGGCAGACGCTTGGATGCCAAGACCACGTTTTATTTCTGAGGGAACAGGATGTCGCCACACAAATCCTCACCTGTGGGATTAAAGCCGGGTGATGTTCACTTGTCTGCGTGTGTGTGTGTGTAAGTGTGTGTGTGTGTGTGTGTGTGTGTGTGTGTGTGTGTGTGTGATGTTTCGACTCCACGGGGAAAAAGACGAGTGATTGACGCACACTCGTCTCACCCTTTGTACGCCTGACCTCCTCTCGAGGCCAGGAGCCTCCCTGTTATCAGGATATGCTTTGTGTTTCAAATCGAGGAATTTCTCCGTTGTTTCTCATTGCATCAGGAGGCATTTGGGCGTTAGTGTGATTCTCGTTCAACATATCGATGTGTGGACATGAGAACCGCCACGAGAAATACAGCCACACCCGTCTGAACTGGTGCTGTGACGCACTCTGCTGACATGTGTGAACTAATCCAAATCATCTGGATCAGAGTCTGGATTTACTTTGATGCGGGACATTATATATAAACAAGGAATTAGACAATCGAGCACCTGATTCACTGCCATCAAAAAAAAACATTAACACAGGTTCACCTCTACAGTTTACAGTTAATCAATAGAGTTGATCAAAGACGCTGCACCTCACCTTTTCCTGGCAGCAACACTCTCATTCTCTCTCTCTCTCTTTCTCACACACACACACACACACACACACACAAAGCCAGAAGCAGGGCGAGACGGACCACTGATTGCCGTTTATGTTCAGGCTGATTTGGCTTCCTCTGTTTGATTGATTAGAGTCTCTGACTGGCTTTTATCCAATAACTACCAATCACAGACATTCTCACACTGACCTGCGTTGTGGGTGAGGACTGTGTGTGTGTGCGTGTGTGTGCGTGTGTGTGTGTGTGCGTGTGCGTGTAGCATTGGCAATCACCTTCAACGCAGGTGGGTCCGGTCCAGCCGTCGGTACACGTACAGCTGAAGCCCGTCGGGTCTTCCACGCAGGCGGCGCCGTTCATACACGGCGACGACAAACACGCGTGCTCCACTGGCGAGAGGAGACGAGCACGGCATCGACACGTGAGGATGTCATTTAACTTCCTCATCATATATCTTTGTGAATATTATTCACGTTTTTCTCCAGGGACGTTTATTGAGTGTCACCTTAAACTACTGAACGTGGCACTTTATCCATATAGAGCCATGTGCTCCACGTATGTGTCTGTACATGATCACAGGTGTGATACTGATCCATATGTGTGGTTGTGTATTGAGGTCTGTTTCTACTATGAAATGTAAACTTTTTTCTAAGTCACTTCAGACTCTTGGGTAACATTATTGCATTGTTGTTGTTGTTGTTGTGTATTTTATTCAGTCATATAATTGAAATATAATACAATATTATTCTATATAATATACAAAACAGAAAGACTGCACGGCATAATTAGAAGCAAAAAGACTTATATATTCCTATCATAAATTATTATTATCAAATAAATCAGATAATTAATGTAAAATAAAGAAAAATAAATAAATAATATATATATATATATATATATATATATATATATATATATATATATATATATATATATTATTTATTATACATCTTCTTCAGATCAGTGATTATTGACCGTGTTCCAAACATCGCCCAAACCAAATAGGTTAACTCTGTTTACTTTTAGTTTACTTCTTTGTTGATGTGTACTATTTATTATGCTTGCTATATTATATATATAATGTATTGTTTATATTGTTTGCTTCAATGATTTGTACATTTGTTTCAGTTCATAATGTAAATTATCATGAGTATATCTAACATGGTCCGTTTTAGTCTGATAAGTGTGTGATAAATGATGGACTTTAGAGCCCCGCAGTGTGTGACACGTACATTTGTTTAGTTCATGATGGACTTATTTTTGGCTCAGCACCTTCCCGCTTTGACTGGGATGTGCATGTCGGCCCTGCACATCCCCAAAGTCACTTAAAGGTAATATTATAGTGGCACACGGATGCTTTCTCTAAATGAAGACAGACTTCTATTAAATCACTAGAGTGGATGTTTCGACGTGCTGTCTGAGTGTTTTGAGAAGAAAACAAATGGGATTAAACTTTTAAAAATCTAAATGTATATAACATAATACTTGGTGTATGGTATGAAGTCAACAACAAATGAAAATGCAGTATTCAGGTATATGTTTCATATTTATGGATATGTATTATGTATAGTTGTTTTTGCATTAGTTATTTTCTTTGTCGTTTATATTGATGCATTTGTTATTTTGATAAACTTAACAGGCTCAATTTGACCTTCACCGTTGCTTCCTGTGCCACATAACGCTATCTCTCTTTTTGCATGAACATCGCCGTCATTAAAACAAACAACCCGGTTTCTTTCCACATTTCTTATCTGCTGTATCAACATTTTGTATTTAAATAATAATATTTTTGTAAACCAAACTCACCGATATCACAGTTACGTCCTCGGAAACCTTCCCGGCACTCGCAGTGGAACTCATTGGGCTCCGTGTTGGTGCAGGTGCCGCCGTTCTTACAGGGCGGGTGGGTGCCACAGTAGTTTAGATCTGAGGTTGTACAAAATTATGATTAAACTACTGGTATATTTATAATATATAGTTATACTTCAGTTCAGTTCACAGCTCAAAACAGCAGAAACTAATTATAAAAGATACAAGAATAAGGATAAGATGGATTCAGGTTCACTTCAGTTTGACTTTGTCTCAAACGAAGCAGATACACACACACGCACACACACACACACACACGCACACACACGCACGCGCACACACGCACATACACACACAGGCACACACACTGAAGTCTAGGTCCAGGCTGTGTGTCAGTAGCTGACTGTGCAGGTTGGGAGCTGCAGGGCCTGAGTTAAGGCTGATTAAAGCGTTCTCTCACAGCTCTTGAAAGAGTCTTTCAGAAAACACAGAGGCAGCTTAGGACCCCACCTGAGAGCCGACCCCCGCTCACATTCACCTTTACCAAGGCTATCGCCTTTCCCCTGCACAATACTCCGTCCCGTGGGCTGCCGGCTCCCAGCTCCCACACAGGTACAGAGGTGGGAGACGTACCGGTTGATCCTGGGATAATAATGGAGGAACTTTTCTCCAGTGTGTGGGAAAAGTCAACGTGTGGAGGGTGAAGCCCTGAAGGAGCCAAGTCCTACCTCACGATGCCACGCAGGGGAAGGTGTGTGAAGAACCACGCCTGACAAACTAATATACTGCGCACACAATGTTTGTCCAAACACACACAAACACACACACACACACACACACACTTGTAGGCAAAGCTCTTTCATCTTTATGTTGATGACACAGTTATGTACTTACTGAGTGTTTCTAAAAAATTGAAGTGACACATGGGTACAATGGTGGGTTGGCTTGTCAGCTGGTTTTTCATTAATCTTGGATACATATATTTCAGTTTTTCATCACACACTGTATTATTAGGTCTATTCTTTCCTTAACAGGAAAAACACATATCTGTCCATTTATCAAAAGAAGGAAAACACACATCTGGGCCGTCCTTCATTCGGACTTCAAAACATTTAAACTGTGTCTGGTATCTGACCTTTGTCACACAGCAGTCCTCCCCAATTGATGTCGCACACACACTGCCAGGGCTCGCCGCAGCTTCCGTACACGCAGCCGGGGAACGTCACACACTGGTCGCACAGCGGGCCCTTCCAGCCGTAATGACACCTGAAGGACAGAGAAACAGTTGCTTTCTCCTCTTCATCGACGCGATAGCAACCGTCCTGAACCAGTTTGGAATGTCCACTTATATTCATATTATTATGTGGTTACTGTGGGTAAGTGGTTAGCAGGTCCGTCTTTCAATCAAGGGGTTGCTGGTTCAATCCCCACCCTAGTCGATGTGTCCTTGAGCAATAGACTTAACCCTGAGTTGCTCCATGTAGCTGTGTCTACGGTGTATGAATGTTACATGATTGTAAGTCACTTTTGATAAAAGGGTCAGCTAAATGTTATTTAATATACTACTTGTTTCTGATAAAGAAAGAGGTGCAGATAACATTTGTTTTCCTACAACATATAAATAATTTCAGAGGTAATATGCAGCTTTTAACTTCAGTCGTTCAGTTTGTGAAGTGAGTTGTTGTTATAATGATTGCATAGATAGTGGAAACAGTCCATCAGTGGAGTCTGGCACCATGCACAGCACGCGGGATTCACACTCTAATCCAGACTAAGGTTGAAAAACAACTATGTTTGAATATTGCGTTGTGGCTGTACACCAGAAAGAAAGTGGCACCTGAGAATGACTGGAGGAAGAGAGTGTTTAGAAAAACTTCTACATATTCCGGGCTTCATATCAAGGTATTAATTTAAAATATTACTCTCCACATAGTGAATAGTTTAATTTAACGTAGCGACATTCTCGTGTCATCTGGTAGTGATTGTATCTGCCTAATATTGCTGTTACTTTGTCCATCATGGCATTGATAGAGACATGACACATCCTTCAGCCCAGCTAGGCGAGAGCCGACAGTTAACTACGTCTCATGAGGCGCTCCTTGGACTTACTTGCATTCTCCAGGTGCGGTGCAGGAGCCGTGGACCTGATGACAGCCCTGCCTGCACACCGCTGGAAATAAAACACACACAAAGGGAATCATTGGAGATTAGAGAAACAGTTCATATGAACAGAACTGACCCTGAGTCAGTGGGCATAACACCTGCAATCTGCACTGGATACATCTGGATCAATGCCGGTAACGGTACCTACATCCTCTCGACGGAATATCTCGAAATCACCATAAATATTTGACTGTGAGATTATTTACATCGACAGTTCAGCGACTCACATTTCCAGATGGAGAGCCCAAGAAAAGAATAAACTCCCTTGACCCTTGTGTGGGTCAGTAACCTGCAGGGGGTAACAGAGGCACCGTGGCTAATTTTGCCAGACTTCCTGCTTCCCTGCAGCCCAATCAGCGACCCGCTGAGGAGGAAGTCACACTTAGTGAGACAGCGGCGGGATGGGCAAGGCCGCAGGATGTCCGTCAACTAGCTGCGCGGCCTTCAGGGTTCCAATGGTTTCCACTCCGGTTTCCTTGCTTCACTTTTACCATCGCAACACGAAGGCAGCACTCCGAGGTCACGCAGCGAGGTCATCCAGCTGATGAGTCACAGACGGGAGAATAGTCCCCCCATGCACACACCGAAGCTGACTGACGCGTGTTTATCACGTGCAGCTGAGTTTTAAGAGGCCAAAAGAGTTTTGGGAAGTCAAGGAGATTCAAGAGGCCGATGCTTTCTTGGTCCATGGGCTGTTTGAGCTCTCTGAGTCGATTCCAGGGTTATAGTAACGTACATGCATGTGTATGAGCGACTCAACACAACACACCGAGTTCCTAAAGCTGATTCATCCGTTCATCGGTCAAGTTTATTTTGACAGAACTCAAAATAAGCGTTTTTAAAGGATTCATAATCTAAAAGGACAACAAGGAAACCCTCATGGAAAAACCTTTGAACAAACCGTGTGGAGGATCACTGCAGAGGAAACCCCTGCCAGGGATAGGAGGGAAATAAATGGAAAGCAAAAAAAAATCTGTTTTTTCTCACAAGCAGCGTCAAGTGATCCTGAAGAAAATATTAGCTGAATATTTTCAAGCAACAAACATTTCCCCAAATATGTAGAGTGTACGTACCGTTTTAAATGAAACTGAAGCATAACATGTGAAGCGTTGTCATATGAATGAACACAGATGTTATTGTTTGTGGCACACATCGCTTTTCACTATCATAAAGGCTTGAGTATCTTTGCATTCTGAGAATGCGGAAGGTTATGTTTTGATCGCTGTGTATTTATTTATTTGTATGTGTGTTATTTGCATAACTCAAAAAGTATTAAACCGAATCGCATGAAATTTGGTGGGATGATTGGTTATTATCCGTGGACCATTTGATTAGATTTGATGGGATCGATCGGGTCAAAGGTCAAAGGTCAAGGTCGTGAAAAGGTACCAAAAAGGTGGCTGCGGCGAAGGTTTACGCTCTTCCGAGTGCCCGTTGTAGTCGTAGTCTGTTTCTAATAATAAGCCATTTATTACAATCAGATAACTAATCAACCAATTGAACTACAATGCAATATTAATGATGATGCAGACTTGGGGTGAAAGGACTAGTTTGGTACATGCGTTCAGCTTTCTTGTAGATGAATATGAAGACCACCTTGATGTTTGTACAGTAAAGACAACGCTACTGCCAGCAGCTGGTTATCTGAGCTGAGCACACAGACAGAAACCAGGAGAAACAAGCAACGTCTCCCTACCAGCACCTTTAAAGCTCAGCAACTGTAATGTCTGTCATCTGGGCCTTTCTATTTAAATACTTCTCTTACCTTCTTGGCACTCGGGCCCCGTCCAGCCCTCCATGCAGACCTTGGAGCCGCTGGGCTCGCAGTTGAAGTGGCCAACGAAGTCGTCGCGCGCCCTGCAGAACTTGTTGCAAAAGGGGCCGTAGTAATTTGAATCGCAGCGGAAGCGAAGCCGGTAATCCAGACTGAGCGGCTGTCCGTGGTGACGGTACGTCTGCCACTGTTCACCGGGGTTCAACATGGAGGAGAGGAGGACTCGCTCAATCAACTGGCCTGAGGGAAGAGGGGAAGAGGGGAAGATTTAGAGAACACATGCATTCATTTTCTGAGAGAGGAAACACTTAAACTGGTAATGGATGAAGTTATAAGCACAACGCTGACTTTAAGTTGTTGAACATGATACTACACCATCAGAAGCTTTGGACCAACATTAATTGGGCGTAGAGTTTCTTGCCACCTGGCGAATATAAGTCATTTATACCCTCTCCTTTTAGCTCAACTCTTGAGAGAAATATCTTTCCTCTGCTAAATGCAGCACTTTGTTCATCAGCTATATCGAGCCAACTGTGTATGGAATTTAGAGTTTTTGCTGAAAACAGATTCCTACTGCAGGAAACAACACCGATGAGCGTGTCTAGACTCAACCAGAACAGTTTAGTTAGTTATCGTCAAACTAAAACAATAATGAGATGTTTAAAGGAGCCGAGGGGAAATGCAGAGTGGGTTGGTCGTTCTCTGTGGGTTTTTAATTAGCAGCTATGAAGTCGCCACTTGGCATTCACAGCTCTTATGAGCAAGTCATCACATCTCAATCAATCGTCGATGTTTTCAAAATAGTTTCTTTTCATCTACATAATATGAATATATGTGAGAGGCGCTGTCCTCCCCAACTTAGATATTATCGCCTGTGGCAGGGTATTCACACCCACGAAGCACTGAGAATGTGTGTGTGTGTGTGTGTGTGTGTGTGTGTGTCAAAAGCAAACAGAGTCAAAGAGGAAGAGAGGTAGCTATTAGCGCGCACACGTAGCAAACTGCCTGATGGGGAGATGACATCACCTTTAGTTGGACACAAAGGAATGAAAACAGTCACACACTGAGTGTGTGTGTTTAGGAGGGTAAGAGAGGATCGGGAACAGGTCCGACGCTGAGCGCCGTGTTGGCTCAGCCGGCGTCCCGTTCCTCCGCCGGCCTTCTTCCTGTAGTCAGATTGAGGGTCGAGTTTTCCAATCGCTCATTATGCTCCTGCAGTGCTTTGTGGGGGTTTTCATTACTGTATGACTCTGGCATGTCAAAGAGCTAATTTCATCGTCACCATAATGTCTCTGGCAGACAACAGCAGACACAAGGAGAGAAGAAGAACAAAAATAAACACAGAGTAGCACCCCGACACTTTGAATTAGAAAGATGGCGTGGTTGGGTTCATGTCTCCATTATTATTGAGCATCATTTTAGTGATCAATCGGACCAGACTGACCACAGATGACCACTTTTAGTGAACACCATTTGTTTACTGATAGAAATTATACATCCAACAATACAATAAAAACAAACAAAAAAAATCAAACTAAGAAACCGGATTTCTCCAAACAAATCGGTAACATTGATGATGATTAATTTAATTTAATTTTCAGCCGACACAGCGGGAAAGGAGTAAAACAGAGCGTACTGTCCTGTCTCACGTGACAGCACAACGAGTGAGCTCAGGTAGAGAGGGGGCCGGCACCACGCTCACAAACCAGCAGCAACAACAAGGTCTGTTAAATGAGACTTTACTGAAGAGCAAAGACAATCCGAGCAGCGGGCACACGGGCATTGTGTCTGCAGGTAGCACAACACCTAAATCACTTCCTCCGGCCTCCGGTGATCGCCCCCCGCTGCCAGCTGGGAAGCGGCTGCCCTTTACAGGGACTGAGAGAAACGCTGCGGGGGCCAAACCGCTTCCTTTTGACTTGTTATTCCTCATCACCAGAACCGACAAATCAATACGGTATGGATCGATGGAGGCCACGAGATCAGCCGGATGGTGTTTGTGTCTCCCTCCTATTTGATTTCTGTGAGTAATTCTCAGAGCGGTCCTGTTTTTGTTGCTGTTGTAACACGTTCAAATGGCACTGGATAAAAAAACACAAAGTCCGGACATGTGTCCTGGATCTTTGGAGAGAAGATGGTCTCGATTAGGATTCTTCTGTTGAATTTCACTTTCTCTCCAGCGAGGGGGGCAATGTTTTGGCTGCTGGTGCTCCATCAATACAGGTGAATCACACGTGAACACAGCAGCAAACCTGCACTCAGAATGAGCCTCGGAATAAAGGACCAGGAGGACGATCAGAGAGACAATCAAACTGCTGCTCTTTGAAGGTTATTCTGGTTTCTTATAAAAGGTCAAAGTTGGAGGTTTGTTTCCCACTAGCAAAGCTTTGATTTTATCTCCTGCACACAGTCCATTTTCACTCCCAATATAAGTTGTCAAATACTTGGTGAGTGATCCTATGTGTCAAACTATGACGCTCTACTTGGCTGCAGTCATGGCCGGAGTAAAGGAGGAAGTCCGGTGACGCGGTAGAAAGCTTGGTCAACACTATGAATGGCGGAGCCGGTGTCGGATGGATGGATGGGACACAAGAATTTCTTCCGGGTGACCGGTGGTTGTGTCCTGTGTGAAACCAAATGTCAATGATGAATTATTTAAAGTTACATTTGTTAGTTAAGTTACTCACATTTATCTTATGTAGGTTAGATTAAATCATGTACGTTGCATTGCATATGTATTGCAGTCTACTTAAATATTCAGACGGAGAAAAGAGGAGGAATACTAGTAAAAACTCTCATAACTCTACATGGTAGCTTTAAATGCAGAGATCTGGAAACGTGAAGATATTGCTGAAAAGGATTCAGACAGAGAAAGAAATACTAGAGATCAGGAAGGTTTCAAACAAACGCCAAGGGCCACTTCACCATTCCTACACATGCAAGTTATGATTTACTCATGGATTTACCACATGAAATCATTTTCTCTTGCCGATTTTGACAGTTTCTGTCCTCGAGACAACCATCACAACGGTACACTGTGTACACTTATAAGTTCTGTCCATCACATGTATATGAAGATTATCTATAAATTAGATTATCAGTTTGACAGCATCCCAAACAAAATCCTCCAAAATTATCATAAAGTTGAATCAACAACTCATCAAAACATTAGTTTTATTGCAATACACTTGTACTGGACTGCATTTATTTGAGCTATTAAGTCTAACTGATAAACTCGCCACTGAGAATACATGAAGTGGGCCCCACATTAGCCAAAGTTCCCTGAGAGACGACCTGAGATATTATTGACCGACATCCTGGTTCAACCACTTATTGTCGCTTTGTGTACACAGTGGTTGTGTGCAATGAGGAATTATTACCAACATTTCAAATGCACTCACTTGTGGTTAACTTCCAAAAGGGCTTCAATAATCTGTGTGTTTACAATCTGACGGACAACTTGTGTTTCTTGATCTAGAAATCACTTTGTTTAATACGATTGATTAAAAATGACCAAAGCTGTGGAAATAAGTTGTAAAGCTGGAATCATATACTTCTGTAGCTGAAGGTATGCCCCTGCACTTTAACACAAGCGACATGTGTTTTAACAAACCTCAGTGAAGGTCAAACTGCTGGTGCTCGGAGGACATCGTATCTTCTCACTATTTTCAAGGACTGTTTCAGAAGGCCCAGTTGTGCTCAGTAATCCTCTCTGATTAGTAGCAGGTCCCGATAAGTCCAGTCCGCCTGCTGCAGGACGCCTGTGTTTGGGCAACGCTAAGCCGCTCGCCTACTGAACGGCTTTACATCCAATGTAAAGGCTGACGGGAGCTCAGGTGAAAACGGCAGATAATGCAAACAAGATGTAAGAGCAGCGGTGGAGGGCAGAGAGAGGAGAGGACAGGAGCGACGAACAGAGAGGGAGAAGGATGGTTCCCAGTTTCTCATTACCTCCGCCATCTTTTGGATCTTTGGATACGACTGGCTGAGAGGAAGCTAGAGGATTGTAGGATGAAAGAGAGGACCGTGGTATGACAGGAATGAGGAAGGCATATCTGACCCCCTCTATGTATGTGTGTGTGTGTGTGTGTGTGTGTGTGTGTGTGTGTGTGTGTGTGTGTGTGTGTGTGTTGAGCTTTTTTATAGCTCACATTCCCAGCCAAGGAGCTTTTCCTGATTATGAGGAGAAACAATAAGGAGGCGAGCAGGAAATTAAAGGGTCTGGTTAAAAGACTTTCGAGGATATTTTCACATTGTTTTCACCATGTTAAACAACACGTACTCAAAAATAAGTACCTGTGATGTGTTTGCCTCGATGGAAGTGTTGCTTGTTGACAATTAATTAATAAGAAACGTTTGTATACTTTTTTCCACTAACCAAACCGCCTATTTAAGGTCATGTGGGGTGCTGGAGCCGATCCCAGCTGACATTGGGTGATGGTGGACGACACCCTGGACATCAAGAGACACACAACCATTCACAATCACAACTTTGGGCAACTTAGAGTCATTAATTGACCTAAGCTGCATGTTTTTTGGACTGTGGAAGGAAGCCGGAGAACCCGGAGGGAACTCACGGGGAGAACGTGCAAACTCCACACAGAAGGGCCGCTGAGGACAGAGGTCCCACCCGGCCCCCCGCGCTGCGAGGCGACAGGAGTAGCCACTACACCACCATGCAGCCTGGAGTCAGTATTCTGTCTTACAAACCTAAATACAGTGCTACATATTTGGTAAAAAAGTAATTACTACAATACTCCCATATACAAAAGAGTATGCCACAGAACTGTATAATAAAAAACATACATTAGGTGAGAAAAGAACAGCCGTGAATGCACTAATTCACAAGCTTATTTTTTAAACCAGCTTTAAACATTTCTCTGTTTTGAAACGTATTTTGTCGATGCTCCAAAATCCTAGTTATTGAGTTTAATGTAACACAAATAGTAGAGTGGCTAAACATATTTCTAATAGAGAAAGGAGTTGACAACAGCTAGCCATGTGAAAGCTAACTCATAGCTTAAATGCCCACATATACACATTTTGATGTATTGGACATATTTGGTCATTTTGTTCTGACCAGAATCAGATTTTTAAAATTTTTTTAGATGAAAATAAATACTAAAATAAACCAGGAACTAAAAAACACAGCATAAAAACCAAAGCAAGCTAGTTGAAGCTGGCCGATGTGCGGTCAGAGTTAGCCATAGCTAAAGATAATCTTGGCCTTTCGTTTTTTCCCCCCAGAATTGGAAAAATCGTTTTTGATTAGCCGGGTGTTATTCACATCATTAAGTTATTCCACATCATTAAGGCTAAATCCAATCATAAAGGAGAGAAAAAATAACACCAACTAGTTATGTGAAAAGCTAAGTAGCTAAACTTGGATGCCTTTTTTAACCACATTGACCAAACATACATTGATGGCAGTATTTGGTTTAATCTGCTGTACAGGCGGTGGTTACAATCATCCAGAGACGTATTACATTTGAGATTCTAGAATCTACATCGCTATTACATAATTTGGCAAAGTAGCAGAATATGTCTCAGAAGGAGGAGATAATCATACATGCATTAAAAACATCAACACTTGGATAGAAAGGCATACAGAAACACACACACACACACACACACACACACACACACACACACACACATACTGCAGCTTCACCTGATTCTGACGTGTCGTTGTCGTAGTCCAGAGCCTCCAGCACCAAAGAGAAGGACTTCTGTGAAGAAAACAGAGAGAATCTGCTTAACACGAGACATGCGGCTGCCTAAAGGGCATCACTGTCTGTATATGACCTCTCTGTACCCAATTGAATCCACATACTGTCCTTCACATGCAATATATAGGAGGATTCAAAATAAAGCATTTAAATAAGCGGTGGAAGAAATATAGAGATATTTTACTTTATTACAATTAATAACTAATAGATTACAAGTATGGATTAAAGGGTTGTGACAGCCTTCTTGCTTTAAGGCTGTGTGCTTTTTGCTCTTGCTTGTCTTTGTTGTCTTGCAGGTCCCTAGTAGGCGGAGCTTATCAGGGCAACTAAAGAGCACCTGCCAGCCTCCCAGAAGTATTTAGGAGCCGTCTGCCCAAGTCCTCCGGGATCTCTGCTCCTCCAGCACCATGTTTTGTTTGCCACACCTCATGCTTCACCTTGTTGTTTGCTTACTAACAAATGTACCTTTTACATTTAAAAACCTGTGTTTTTTTAGTCATGGCTTAAGAGACTAATTATGACAATTATTAGCAGCCAAAAATATCATCATATCTGTACAAATGGATCATATATTGACCACTCATTGGATATTGGACAATGTTGATCTGAAATATAAGTAGTAACGACAGCAGTGGAATAAATAGAAATACAGTATATGCCGGTATAGCATGAAATGGAAATACTCATGTAAAGTATGATGACTTCAACACTGTCCTTAAATATATATATCGAGTTCATTCCAATGCTGTGGAAAGTGTTTGTGTTTCGATCGTGTTTGGATTTTAATAAAAGCAGAAGTGATTCAGTTGTGGAAGACGTTAAGGCTGCAGGCGGCTGCTGATTCGGGAAAACCTCAACCTGCAGCCAGGCAGAGAGACGGGCTGTCGGTTCAATTTGGGGAGAGAGGACATTAAGAACAACTGTGAAACATAAAGATTACACTCATAGAGCAGGTATGAGGATCTTTATGTACTTCTGAATACGGGTTGGATCAACGGGGTTGTTGCCTCGAGGATTTACAGTCCATGTGACTCAATCCTGATCATTTCTAAAAAATGCATAGCCTCATGTAAAGATAAAGCCTATACGTAGGGTATTACATAAGAAGAGGAGTCGGGCATAAGCTTCACATTTTAAAATGATGACTTTCAGCTCCCGGAGACATCACACTCTGGAGAGATAACAGAGGACAGGTGTTTTTATGTGTGCTGCTTTCCTCTTTTTTTGGTACTTTAGCTCATCTTATAGACTAATGAATAATTCAGACCAACTCTTTCTCCCCAACAACTCTTTGTCTCCATCCATCCATTCCGCCTTCTGTGAACCACACCAGCGCCTGTCATGCAAATCCCTCCACCGTGTGCATTATGGGTAAAGTTCCTCCTAAAAGGCTACATGGATGTGTAGTCACGTCTTTGCTGCGAGAGCATAAACTGCCGGGGGAGTGTGTGTGTGTGTGTGTGTGTGGGGGGGGGTGCTGAGGGGAAGGACTCTTATAGAAGGGAGCTAGAGGGAGGGAGATGGAGGAATCAGGTGACGGGCAAAGGAGGTGAGCGAGGGATTTGGAGGGAGGTTAAAGGTAGGAGGTCAGCAGCAATGGTGCCATTAGCCAGAGGCGAAGAAGAGGTGACATGCCAGGAGAAGAAGAGATGACGGGTTGCAATGAAGGTGCAAACTATTAGGGTGGGGGGGGGAAGACAATTGATGGAGTGGAAAACACTGAGTCAGGGATTTGCTTCAAGTGGAGGTACATCTAGTTTCTAGTATATCTGTACTGCAACAGATGAGGAGATAGGAGGAAAAGTCCCTGTACAGAAGGAGAAGATGACAGAGAAAATGGGCAGGAAACTAATTATGTTGGGCGTATGTAAAGAAAAAGGTCAAAGAAAGGTAGAGGAGAAAATCAACTGTGGCAGCTGTGGTGGAGTAACGATTCGTGAGCCTCCTGTGGTTTGTCGGATTCTCAGATATGAAGAACAAATAGGTCGGAAGAAGGTGAAACAAAAGGATGGCGAGATACAAGAGAGATCTCAAAAGAAACGAGAGGTGATAAGATAATGAGAAAGGTTGAAGGGGAAGAACGAACACGCCCACACACACACACACACACACACACACACACACACACACACGCTAGAAGTCATGGAGCTAATGAGATGTGCTGGGTTGCAGAGCCCTCGCAGACACTTCATTAAAGCTGGGGTAGCAGGTCGAACACAGATAGACCAGCTGGAGTCATTACCAGTCTCACCTGAAGTATAATGTTTAATATTCATGATTTACATCTTTATGCTGTGGGATCCTTCAGTCCATTATAATCACATTAGTTCTACAGAATCAGAGGATTAAGAATTATTCAGATACTTGCAAGCCTTGTGAATTAGAAGTACAATAGTTTACTGTTTGAACCACTTCATAACTAATCAATAATCAATGTCCAATGGTTCCCGGCCTAGGGGGTGGGTCCCTCCACTGGGTCAAAACCAGTGGCGGGCCGTGCATTTTCTACCGAGGCCTTCAATGCCGTCTTACTGTAGCTGAACAACCTAATGTAAGATTAGTTCACCATGTATTTATGTATGTATATGATATATATATATATATATATATATATATATATATATATATATATACATACATTTCCACAAGAAGTATAACGTAGAGAAGTGGTTAATTATTCCGTGGTGGATGGCGGAAAGTAACAGAGATAAGCCACGCCCCCTCACCGACGCGTATGACGGGGTTAAACCACTAACAGTCGGGCTAGTAAATTCACACGAGTTAGCGGGTCAGTTCTGTGTGTGGCAGGGTTCACACACAAGCTGACCAGTGGCTCCCCAGGACCGTTTTACTCTGTATCTGAACAGTTATTAGTTATTATCAACGATTGGTAATACTTTTCATTAAATACATTTTATTAGAACTTTTTGACTCCGGACATTTTCTTCGGTTCAGCACCAGGGGATTTTTGAATACATAACAATATATATATATATATATATATAATATTACATATTCTCACTTCAATATTTCCCTATTGTTCTTCACCTTTTCATTGTGCAGCTCCGCTGCCCTGCGCGCTAGTTCGTTGATCTGTAGATTCACTCGGGTCCCCAAAAGTTTTCAAAGCACCGATGCTTGTAGGTGCCGAGCCGTACTTTGGTGTCTCGTTGCTGCCTTGGTTAGACAACTCAAGTTTGCAAAGCCAGTGTGGCTCCAAACACAAATTCGATCACTTGCAAACAATAGGCCTTCCCAGCAGTTCTGCATATAACTGCCCAGAGGACCCGCCTCTCAATATTGGTAATCCAATCAAAAGACGTCCTGTTTGCTGGCCCCTGTGCTGGTTCCGGGGCCAGCTAGCAGGCCTACAGTAGCCAACTCTAAAGCTGATTGGTTGACACTACATTTTCATTTCCATTCACTTTAAGCTACCAGCGCCCGCAATGTTGATTCTGCAGGCCTGATGGCAGATTTTAGACCCCTGGCAACACATGATGGCGGAATATGATTGGATAAAAAATCTAACATAAAGACCAGTCCTCCAAATCTTAACCTGGGGCTGGCAGCAGTGCAACCAAGACAAAAACTATGAAATTAAGAGAATAACTCTTACTCTGTGGAATAATTGAAAACATATTTATGAGAAACTATATATATATTTTTAATTAAATTTTGATGATGTTTAGACCAGCAGAGAAGGCCTTGCTGGCCCTGACAGCCCACCACTGGTCAAAACATACATCTGAATGGCTGTGAGATGATAAATGTGGTATAAGAAAAAAATATATAAATTATTAGTACATTTTTATTGATTTTACAAACTCTTTACTCTTTTTTGGGGAAATGTATAATTTGACCTCTTTGGGATTCAAAGAATTATTAAATGAAAATAATATGAAATATTTAAAGCAAAAACATCTCTTTGGTAGAACTGATAACAATTCATATACAGTACATCTAAATTGTGAGGGACCCAGCTAAAAATACTTTATGACCAAAAGTAACAATACACTGCTTCAATCTTTAAGAGTCGGACTATTATGCTGATTAAGCATTTCGCTCAATATTAATATTTTCCTTGTAAAAACCTGTCTGCCGCCTCCAATACCCTGAAATGTCATAAACAATCCTCTTTCTAACTTCACACACCCAGAATTTTTTTATTTATTTTCAAATCTGTTGAAAAGCTTGTTGCAAAAAAAGCTGCTCGAGTCAAAGCAATTTCTTTATTTCTATGATGAACTAGCCGCTACAACGAAATGCACAACCAGCATGAGCTCACTGTTGGCCTGCTCACAGACCTCTTAGCCTTATCATCTGTCCGATCGCCCTCCGTCTTCCCCGCCCTTCCTTCCATCCACCGTAAGCGCCGCTCCCCTCTTTCTGTCCGCAACCAACTGGTCTGTCAGGTTAGGACCTGTGGGAAGTCCAGAGCCTTTCGCTTTTCTTTTGTTCTCTCTCTTTCAGCGCCCCTCACAGCGTAACCTCTGCACCCACGAGTGCGCACAGCCAGGTAAGTTATGATAGCGTCATTGAAACAGGAAGGGCGTATCCATGGTCAGCCCTGTTGCTCAGGTTGGTGGGTGTGTATGGCGTCCCGGAGGGGTCCATTTAACCATGGTTACCAAGTTAAACTCACAACAACAGCCTCCGATAAGACCGAGAATACAGGAGTAAAAAGATTCAAAGAATCATCCACGTTAAACGCTTCCTGACAACCTTTGCAAAACACACACGGAAAACAAAACAATTGGTTTTGCAATCACTACGTCTGTTAGATCAGAGAAAACTGAGGCCATTAGAGGCCGAGCGAAGGCAAAGTGAACAAGTAGAGAGAGGAAGAAGTATACAGTAAACACGCCGACAACATCAAAGTCCACGATGGACGTTATTTTGACCTCCGTCTGACTCAAACTCATTTGCTGTGATATTTGGGCCATTTGTGGGGATAATGGCCAAAGTGATAACAGCAGGGAAATGACATCATGGGAATGAGCGTAGTGTATGTTTGTGTGTGTGTGTGTGTGTGTGTGTGTGTGTGTGTGTGTGTGTGTGTGTGTGTGTGTGCATGCGTGTGTGAGTGTTGAAAACCCCCAGATCCCTTTTAAAAATATTGTTACATTTCTAATTATTTAATATTAATTTATGTCATTTATTTTACAGTTTAGAGCTAAAATATTCCTTCTTTTCCTGATTCTGATTTTTTTTAAATGATTTTAATTTTAAATGACTGAAATTAGAAAGAACATCTTTAGAAATTGAGGATGAATATCTCTGGTTATTAATTCTTCCAGCCGGCCTCATACTTTGAATATTGTTCTAGTCTCTGAATGTATCTCACTAACCTTCATCTGGACAGACCTGCTAGCGTCACAGCCTTCTTGTTTTGTTTTTGTTTCCAAATTAAAATATTTATTGACCCTTTCCACAGAAGACAATTTCACTTGGCAAGCAACCAGTGGAAATAATAACGTTACTGATGTGCTCCGTTCCAGCAATTAAGGCCATGCGATGCAGATATGTTCATTAGTTAAACATGTGATTCACAAATGAAAAAGGGTTCCTCCCATAAAGTATCCATTGTGATTTTGCCTCAATGAAAAGATGGAGGACACTGGATTCAACTCTGGTGCAGCTATAGCTTGTTTACCTATCTAATAAGGAAATGTACAGTTTATATCCTGTTTAAACGCTGCACATTATCTCAAAGGAAAGAATGGCTGAGACAATGTTTTTCAAATCTGTCCACATATCAATTATCGTTTTTGTGTTTAGAAGAACAGCACTGAAGCCAATGAGAACGTATCTGTGAGTGTTAGTGGATACTAAGAGGTACAACCACCACATCAACCACCACATCAAACACCACATCAACCACCACATCAAACACCACATCAACCACCACATCAACCACCACATCAACCACCACATCAACCACCACATCAACAACCACATCAACAACCACATCAACAACCACATCAAACACCACATCAACAACCACATCAACAACCACATCAACAACCACATCAACAACCACATCAAACACCACATCAACAACCATATCAACCACCACATCTGTAATCAGTTCTCACTCTGATTGTGAGATAGCCAGAGAGAACTGGGGATTCCAAAAACACAAGACATCAAAACAGTTAGTCCTGATGAAGAACCATCCAACCTTTCAGGCTGGTTGTCTGGTTGTCTGGTTGTCTGGTTGTCTGGTTGTCCGGTTGTCTGTCCCTTCCCCTCCAGCCTCACATTAGTCTAACAGCAGTAAATCTCCGGATCAGATGCTAACTTAAACAACTGTGCAGACATTTGTGATGTGTCAAGTTCTATTTAATAAAGCTTTATACACTTCTACCACTGCCTCTGTCACTCCTCCACTTTCTCAGCCTGACCCCTCACCCCCCTACCCAATGGGTGCCCCTCTCTCCCCCTTGCCATCCCTCCATCTCTCTCTCTCTCTCTCTCTCTCTCTCTCCCAGACATGGGCAGGGTAGGATATCCCGACAAAGCCTGGCTGTACAAACACAGCTCTACGACAGGAAGAACTCCCAGCCCTGAGAGAGGAATTTCCCCTCAGAGCTCGCACACTAATGCATACACACACTCAAACACTCACACACGCACACACAGTTCAGACACTCACAGACAATATTACCCAACTAGATTGCTAATCTTTATTTTTCCATATACAATGCATTCATTCAGCCATGAAAATATTAGTCCACGTGCTACAATGGAGACTGTAGTAATTGTGTTGTAGTAAATGTTCCATTTATAATTTTAGACAACAATAGTTGGTGCTTTAATCATCTAAAATTAACGTCCAGCTATGGAGCTTAAAAACTGAATGGGTAAAACTTTATGTTTGGGGTTTGTAGGTTTCCTGTTTCTTAGAAATAGATTTATAGATTTATTTTTTACAAACTATAAAGAATATAGACACGGTGTTGTCTTATGTCAGTTCCTGCTCTTTAAATTAGCTATGTATTTCTAGAAAAACAATTAACTCGTGAAACCTAAAAAGATTGATTTTGTTGGCCACTTGGGGGCAGCGGAGATAACATGACTCATAATAAACGTCACGGTTGATATTGCAAACTTGTTAGCAAACAGATGCTTCTTCACACATCAAGTGCAGAGCAGCATGAGCAGTCATTCCCCTTCTCGTTGTACGCCTGCTGAATGCAGTATTTCACTCTCTTTCACTTTCACCAGCCAGCTGCTAACCGTGGATTGGAGCTGGGCCGGTGTAGTGTACAAGTAAAGTGTTTCTTCTTTAAAAACAGCCGGTAAGAGTGAAGCAAAAACAGTAAAGTTGCAGTTAAACAATGAGCTGAAACTCACAAAGCTTCATAAAAACAAGAGACGCTACAGACTCAAGTGATAACAGTTTAAAGGAAAACCAGAAGTCTTTATATTAGTTGTAACACTTTTAACACTCTTGATTACTTACCTAACTATTATTTTATCATGAAATTATTCTTTAGCTGTATTTTGTACGTGTCTGATAGTCTTTTATTTATTTTGGCCGGTTACAGGCCTCTTTAGCTAATCAAACATCCATTTCAATATAAAATTAACTGCCGCACACAACGCTCATCTCACAGGTCCAAACCCAGAAGCAAGTAAAGTCTACAGTAATTAAACAAATGGACTTAAGCCTCTGTGTACATATAAAACATCAACACAGTCAAACAGCACCATCAAAACACTTGATGGAGCCGCACATAAAGGGAGACTAAAGGACTATTAAATAGTCGCTGTAGCAACCAACTAACAGCAAATGTTTCACACAACTTTTAATATTCATGATCTGCAGGTGAGCATTTGTCAATTGTGCACCTGGCAACTCTCACTCTTAGCATCAGAGAGCTCAACACACACACACACGCACACACGCAAACACACACATGCAAACATGCAAACGGTTGTCATGGCAGCAGCTGTGCCTGAACCCGATTGGATGGCTAACACCTCACCTGCACCTCAAATTAGTGCTGGAGGTAACCACAGTAACAATGCCATTACTATTCCAGTGGCAGAGCTCGTACGGCAGAGGTACAACCATGTTGTCAGTTTCATGTTGTGTGTGTTGAAGTGTGAGGATGAAGAACCCAATAACATGTCATCTGGACACTACGGCTCTCTTTAGCCTCGGGTCAATAGATTCTTTGCTCACAATAACAACAAAGAAAAATGAATCTCTTTGTTTCGAGGAGTGTTCAGTGCAGAGGAAAGCGAGACAGACGGGACTTTAGGGTATTATCCACCTCCCTGCCCTCAGGTGAAACACACACACACATGAGATGTGGAATCAGACCCCCGGTGTGCAGCTGAGTAACCCACCCTGCTCCCATGACCCCGTCCCTAGAACTAAATGTCTCTGTTCTCGCATTCTTGACGTCTCTGTTGTTTTTCTTTTATTCTGGACATAATTAGCAGTCACCTTCTTATTCTGCTCTTCACCCTCACTGACCCATTGCTAGATATTATCTTCATCATCATCATCATCATCATCATCATCATCATCATCATCATCATCATCATCATCATCATCATCATCATCATCATCATCATCATCATCATCTCCCCGTCTTCCTTCAAACATCGGGCCCATCCAAATACTCACAGGACATAGTTGATGGGTCATGAAATAATAAGGTGAAGAATACAATTCAAACTTCTGCAGCGAATGCCTCTATTTACCTTTGGACTTTCCTCCCAATGTTTTTTGGGGTGAAATATTGGATAATCTGACATCTTTAAGTCATGAACAGTTCCCTGGCCTTCACCGGTTAATATTGTAACCATGACGATGATCCCTTAACCTGTGCAAAAGTACGTATTTCAATCCAAACTATGATCTTTTTATAAACCGACAAGCATATCCTTAAATTGTCCTAAATAAAAACACAAACACTTATGTTGATCTAAAGGGAATCTACAAATTACATATTTT
This sequence comes from Liparis tanakae, assembly GCA_036178185.1. Classification (NCBI taxonomy): domain Eukaryota; kingdom Metazoa; phylum Chordata; class Actinopteri; order Perciformes; family Liparidae; genus Liparis; species Liparis tanakae. The sequence goes on along the minus strand of CM070099.1, from coordinate 17,726,618 downwards.
CATTAACTTGTGTGGAACTGCAACTCATAGCCATCAGAAGCTTCTTTAAAGAGCGCTTAGTTCATGTTACAGTTACGACAAGAAAAGTACAATAAAGTAAATATAGAGTAAATCCCTTCGTTAGTCTCCACTGTCTGTCCCTCTCTGACCGTCACATTCTTGCAGAGTTAATTGACTCAGACTAAACTATGCCGTGGAGCAACAGAGGCCTCTCAACAAGCCGTACCCTCATCCGCCATGTCGCCCTGCCCATTTCCCACCGGTCCTCCCCATCATCTCTCCCCTCCTTCCCCTCCTGCTGTAATCATGACTCTCTCAACAGGGTGGGTAAGATGTTATGACACCCATGTGCACCCCCACCCAAAACACCTGTGCCCCATACTGGGATCATCCACTGAACCCTCCTGACTCTCCTCCAAAGCGCTTGAGTCAACTTTACCCTTTGGCTCATTAATCTCAACTCTTTACACCTCCCACCACTCCCTCACATCCCCCACCGCAGCCCAGACTGATTGCACTCATCCACCTACAACCCCCCCCTCCTTTTCTCCGACTTCCACAGGAAATTACCATGTCTGGACACTTCACATCCACGGCGGGACTTTCAGAGAGAGGCCTTTTGAGTTAGAAAATAGTCTGGGAGTGGTGAGTGTGTGTGTGTGTGTGTGTGTGTGTGTGTGTGTGTGTGTGTGTGTGTGTCTGCACAGGATAGTGTGTGTGTGTGTGTGTGTGCGTGTGTGTGTGTGTGTGTCTGCACAGGATAGTGTGTGTGTGTGTGTGTGTGTGTGTGTGTCTGCACAGGATAGTGTGTGTGTGTGTGTGTCTGTGTGTGTGTGTGTGTGTGTGTGCGTGTGTGTGTGTGTGTCTGCACAGGATAGTGTGTGTGTGTGTGTGTGTGTGTGTGTGTGTGCGTGTGTGTGTGTCTGCACAGGATAGTGTGTGTGTGTGTGTGTGTGTGTGTGTGTGTGTGTGTATGTGCTGGCATCTCGAGAGTCTTAATAATCAAATTGCAGGAATTTTACAAAGATGGTCATGTAGCTTTTGTCTGAGCCCATCTATGAAATGCAAACTCTACAATTTACACATCTTTTCTTTTAAGGATGCGCAACAATTTTCTATGACAACCTAAACTTGTTGGTCTCAAATTGACGATGGGTATCAGTTGCAACCAACAAATATTTTCATCAACAAATCATCCATCTGCCTTCTCGGCGACCTGTCACAGTTAATTAGAACGAGCAATACATCTTTACGCTTGTCTGTAGCTATCACCATGGGAACTATTATCCTAATTGGAATACAGTCGCCTACTCTCAATTATGCAATGGCCGAACCTCCTCTCAGCAAAAGAAAAATGCCCATCTCTGTGATTAAAAGTGATATTTTGTAATATTTTGTTTTGATATATACATATATAGTAGGACTGCACCTCATTTTCCTAACCCTGTATGTTTAGGATTTTGTATGTAAAGCTTCAAAAAATAGTTTAACCTCTATTGATGTCTTCAAATTGCTTCTTTTATCCATTCAACAACAACAAAGAGGTTCAGTTTAGAATCCTGAAATCTATTTAAACCACATTTTCAAGTTAGAGAGACACAAATCTGTGATTATTCAGGGCTAAGATTTACTGAAACAATTTAACGATTATCAAACTATTTAATTGATAAATGTTTTTAACTCTAATGCGTAACAATTTGCGCAAATTACGAATACATAACAGTAAAGAACAATGTAGAAATAATCTGTTATATGGGCTATGGCTGTCACAGTACCACATTTTAACTCTACGAATTCAGGATAATATTATTATAGCCATGTTCATAGAGATGTTATTCATCTCTGTTTTCAAAAGGGATATTTTGTAATGTTTTGTTTTGTTCAACCAACCAGTAGATAGATGGATAACCACAGAATAGCTTTTAAATGGGCTATTGCATTTCACTTCAGTAAATAAGGAAGATGTGTATCCCAGTGGACAGGAATGACAGCGCGGAGGAGAGGCATCATGGGGGTGAAAATCATTACTGAGAATATGTTTCATAGTGTGCCAGCTCAATGAAATGTTTGTGGTTCCTCCTGTCAAGCTTTGAGAAACACAAGAAACCGCGGGGAGAGAAGAGGGAGGATCTATGACAGCTATACTATATCTCTGCCTGCTCAGCGGAATCCACCGGGACGCGATGTGGCCGAGCATCAGTGGAGGGCCGTGACACCGAGAACAAAGGGTTCACCAAGAGAGAGGGAGAGAGGGAGAGGGTGTGTGTGGGAGATGTTGGAGGTGGAGGAAGATGGGTGATGAGATATGACAAGAAGAGAGAAAGAGATCGATGGCGAAGGAAGTCAACTTTTTGTTGTGAATACATCCGCGGAGCCCTTTAAATTATACATGTATAGCATACCCTCAATGACACCCAATGACACCCAGAGACTGTCATTTCACTCAGATTTTGTAAATCAAGGTACCGTCTCTCCTAATAAAGAAACTCCCACCCTCAATCCAATTTGCACACAAATGAAATCATTAAAACACGCTTCCCTTGAGACGTTTACCCCTCGAGTTAATAACTTATCTCTAAAAAACACGAGCGCCAGATCCCTAAAGAATTAACCTTCTTTGTGTTTTGTGTGTTTCTGGCTGATGAATTCCTGATCTGTGTGTCTGTTTGGGGGTGGACTTAAAGTGTGTGTGTGTGTGTGTGTGTGTGTGTGTGTGTGTGTGTGTGTGTGTGTGTGTGTGTGTGTACAAACGTTGTGCACAACAGTATCAGCGTACATGCAGGTATGCAAGGCTGCGTAGAGAGTCAATTAGGGGACAAAAGAGAGGAGAGCACAAACGACAGGAGGAGAAAGAGTGAAAGAGAGACTCTGGAGAGAAAGAAAGCGCCAACTATTCTCCTCTCCTTTCGTTTCCCTTCACTGACTCCCTCCCGTTCGGCTCCCACACAGCAGGAATGCACAGGTTACACATATGTGTGTGAAAGAGTGTGTGTGTGTGTGTGTGTGTGTGTGTGTGTGTGTGTGTGTGTGTCTGATCAGTTTCAGTGATGGAAGGTAACTACGTTAACTCAAGTACTATATTGTACTGGTATATTGTGGGTTTTACTCCATTTGATCACTTCAGTTAGGCCTACTGGTTACTTTTAGATTAACATTTTACATTTCAAGTTTAAGTTTTGACATTTGGGTATCGAGTTAAATGAAAACATTGACGCCTCTCTCTTGTTGAAGCTACAGCCAGAAGGCTACAACTGGGGACATCGAGCCTGGCTCTGTGCAAAGGCAATAAAATCCACCTATCGCTCATCTAATCAGTAACTCAACACATTATCTATCAATCGTTTCATCTCAATAAAAAGGCGCCGGCCTGTTCATTGTCTCTGAATGTGTTTGACCGACATAGGGATGTTTACGAGATGTTAGCAGCTCCACCGAGGAGAGAGCGGAAGATTAAATGTGTTGTATCACAACAAATAGAGAACAGCGTGTTATACTTGTGCGTAGATTTATATTAGGCTTAAATTACAACTGCAAAGATGACTTAGAGCACGCACACACACACATCTCTCTTCAGGACACGAGCTACAAGAACGGCAGACGTGGATAGACCCAGAGGCCTTGTGCTGGTCCGGTCTTAACCGGTCGAGAGGAGACTGTAGAGCGGGGACCGGGATGCTCAGACGAAATAACGATAAGAGAAGTGACGAGGGGAGAGACGTCAGCAAGAACCTCACATTCCTTAAAGTAACCGGCTTGAACCGGGGCAGGGGTCAAACTGAGTGACGAGACATATGTAATGAGGGAGTGGACAGAAGAGGCACATGCATCGAGTGTGATGGTATGAATAATATGGCAATGTGTTTGTTCGGCGGTTGGGAAAGACAGACGTGGAGGAGGTTGTTGTCTTTACTACCGGACCCAGCCCAGATTTATTTCTGAAACTGTTGGTTACAGATAGATCTACGTGAATTGAGCTCTGATCCAAACTCTCTGTGTCCTGTATGAGTTTGATCACCGAGGTCCAGTGTGTGAGTCTCCTGTGTTGTTTTACCAGCATCAGAGAGGAGAGAGATACAAGTTTATACAGCTTCTGGTAAAGAGATTAGTCAGCACCGATCAAGATGAGGAAATCCAGCCACAACAAGAGAAATCCTTCTAAACATACCAGATGATTGAATCCAAAACAGTTAATTAAAGTGTCAATCTCCAATATTTTCATTCAAAAAACATTATCATTATCAAACATTAAAGGAGGTAACATAACGGTGATGGAGCTTATGGACCATTAATGAAAGTGTTGTAATGATTAGATGTGTGTGGTTTATGTAGCGGGGCTCTGATGTGAATTCAAACCGACTGAAACACGAGTTGACTTTTATTATGAAGTAGTCACATGCAACATGTTTGTTATAGTTCATAAAAAAAAAAACGGCTTGAAAAAACTAATATATCTTTGTGTTACGTAACCTTTATTTCTACCCCATCTCACAGCCGCTCAGATTTGACACTTTGCAGGGAACAACTGCACTATATTAGTGAACCATAAAAAAGTAATAAAAGATTGCTTCACCTCAACCGTCTACAGAAGTGAATGACTCACTATATGTACTGATGCATCAGCTTCAACAAGATCATAATACACAATAACACAACAGTCAGTCATAGGGGCCGCTTCTGATGCTTTTAATAATATTTAGCTGATAATACTTCTGTACTTTCACAGTAGTGGGATTTTTTTGGGATCTTTTCTATTTCTATTTCTTCAGAAACACAAGAAAAGAAGAATAACAGTAGAGCAGATAGACGGGAGGACTCACAGCACCTGAACCTATTTGCATGATCGCGCACTTTGCATGTTGACCTCAGGAAGTGCTTTGTTCACCTAAATGCAAGCCCAAGTCAGCTGGTTTGGTCTGCACTCCATATGTCGAGGTTCCCCGTGATCTGCATCCAACACGTGAATGAAGGGAACGTGATCTGTGGGCCTCAAAGCGTCAACCAATCACAGCGGAGCAGACTCAACCACAACGTATCTTCAGAGACAATGGTCTTCTACAGACACGAGCCAGTCCCTCAAGTTGCATTTATTTCAGTAATGTAACCCTCCTGTTACCTTCAAATTTACTAACACCTTTTACCCGTGCAATCAATTTGACCCCAGAAATTAAAAGCTACAGGATATTATTAGAATTAATATTATTACCCAAGTTTAAGTGTGAGCTACTTTATGTTTGTTTGTTGACTACCTAAATAGCCCTTTAAATAAATAAAAAATATTTCTTATATGTTTTACACAGTGAAAAACAGCCTGGGGTCAAATTGACCCCGAAGAACACCGATGGGTATGAGTTGTGTTCAGGATAGTAAAAACATAACATTGTGTGAATTTTGTGAATTTTGTTACCTAATAAATTAGGAAGTCATGAAATATGAAGAAAACAAAATGATGTCAATCATTTTGTTTCGAATGGGGTCAAATTGACCCCAAAGGTAATAGGAGGGTTAAGGTACTTGTACTCAGTATTTAAATTGTATATATGAGACAACATATACAGCAGTTTTTCAGTGAGGGCGACTTGTGTATATGATATGTGACTCACGCGCTTGAGTTTATTTCTAAAGAATTTTCTTCCAAATATTTGCATATGGATAACAAACATCAAAACAACAATGATAAATGAATTGACTGTATTTCTCTTCTTCATGCTTTGAATCTGGCTCAGAAGGTGATAAGACAAATATATAAGTTACATTTAATGACAATGGACACTTGACACATACACACACACACACACACACACACACATACAGCCCAATGCGAGTCTCTCGCAGCAACAGCTATGGCCTCTGGCAGTGAAGCTGACCATGAATGAGTTGTAAAACTTGACATGAGGATTATAAACGGTGGGGACTTCACTCCATTCATTTCACGTTAACAGTATTTCTATAGTGCCTATCATATTGTCATTTGTCAAAGGTCCTCTAACAAAAGAGCGGCCTTAACCAGAGCTTGGTGAACTACTTCTGAAGGACAAAGCTGAGGAAGCATCAGATTTAGTTCCCACAATGTCTGGTGAGCCGTTATCTCGCGCAGAATCTAGACATCCAGAGGAGTAAGCGCCTCGTGGTCATTAGCTTTGTCCGCTTACCTTCTCTTTAACTTCACATTCATCCTCCTGATTCACTGGCTTGTTTACACTTCTATCAGATTAACAAACTGAGCACTCTCTCATCCCAACAGATTCAATAACAGCAGAGCGAAGGGCTTAAAGAAGAGGCTGTACATTCACGAACCCTTCTCGTCTCATTTCGACATCATCCCAGACTGCCTGTGATTCTGTCGTTGGGGTCGAACTTAAACCACGACCCTCAAAGAGTCGCTAAGATTGCCGACAGCCACAAATAATTCTCCACAAAAGCCCCAGTTCAAATGTTGTATTTAACAGAGATGTGTTTGTTAGTTTCTTTGCAATAAGTCATTCATCATGAGAGAAGCAGAAAAAACTAATAATCGACCCGTCCACGAAGAATAAAACGACAGATTTTCCGACTAATTGAGTAAGAGGGAGCAGCTTTAGTGGCCTTCCTGTAAAATCCATCCCCTCAACGATTGAGGCGACTGAAGGAGACCCCGGAGCCGGGCTGGGAGGTGGCTATCTGAGTCTATCGGAGCTCGGCTGGCTGCTTACTGCCGTGTTGGCTGACCGGCGGCTGACCGGCGGCTGACTCCCGCTGCACACTGGTGCACGGACATCAGAGTGACGGCAAGCATCTCGCCTGACTCTCAGCAACAAAGAGGATGAGCAAGTGACAAAGAAAACCAGTTGTTTAGCTGGTTGGTAAAATGGTGAGACATCAGTAACCAGAGAAACACAGCACAGACTGCCCCCCCCCTCCTCCTCCTGAAATATGGATGACATTATACGCACAACACATACAACTGCGCACATTTCCCTGAAGAGATTAGTGGGAGAAAGAACAAGTGAGTGAGAGAACAGGGGCCAGAAGGAGCTCACCTTTCCTCATAATGACTACGCTCACCTGTTCATCCCCTCACCTGGGCAGGGGGGTCCGCTCTCCCTCATCCCTCCATCCCTCCCTCTACCTCTCAGGGATCGCCATGCAGATAAAGGGAGTCTTTCAGCCCAAAATCTCTCTCTCCCTCCCCCTCCCACTCCTCCTCTCTGCCCCCCCCCCCCCCTCTCTCCCCCCCTCCTGCAGCCCAGCCCTGAAACTGATCCAGGTAGACTTTCTGACGGAGAACTTTCTCACACTCCTTAAGCTGCCAATCACACACCTCTCCGACGTACGGGAGGAACAGTGTGGCGCACACACGCCGCATGCGGCGGACACACAGAGGCAAACTGTACACAGATAAGGGAAGTTAATGGGATCTGAGAAAGAGGGTCTCACAGGTAAACGGCCCGATACTAATCGAGAAGAAGAAACCTAAGCCAACTGTGTTACAGCTTTGTGTGTGTGTGTGTGTGTGTGTGTTTTCATGGCAGCGTGGATACATTAGGATACATGTGTGTGGTGTGCTGAAGCAGAAACATTATTTCACTGCAATATGAATCAAATCAGAGCCACAAAGCTGTTTGTTGCCATTTGTGTTCATGATGAGAAAGAAGTCGTCCACGCTGAGATCAAAGGCCAAAAGAAAGAAACGACTGCAGGAGGAAACACGAAGAAATAAACAAAACCTCTGCGAGTAATTATGGCTCACAAGACGCTTTAAAGGGATTCCCTCTAACTCGTGTTATTGATAGACAAGTATTTATTACAGAAATAAAGAGTCCAGTTAAGAAGCCACTGTGGTGGTAATGGAGGGATGGACTGATGGGTTGTTTTACTTTAAGAGCTCTATGAGATATATGTATGTATATATATATATATATATATATATATATACATATAGTAGGACGGCATCTTATTTTCATAACCCTGGTATGTAAAGCTTCAGAAAATAGTTTAACCTCTATTGTCTTCAAATTGCTTCTTTTATCCACTTAACAAACACAAAGAGGTTCAGTTTAGAATCCTGAAAGGTTTTTAAACCACATTTTCAAGTTAGAGAAATCTTTGATTATTTGGGGCTAAAATTGAAACATTGAAACAATTTAGCGTTTATCAAACTACATAACTGATTAATAGTTTTAGCTCTAAAAGTAACAATGTGCACACATTATGAATACATAACAGTAAAGAACATTGTAGAAATAATCAGTTATATGGGCTATGGCTGTCACAATACCACATTTTAACTCTATGATTATTATGGTCAAAAGAATTCAGGATAATGTTATTAAATCCATGTCATAGGAATTTTTTTTATTTGTTTTTTTTCTCAGTATCAGTCAAATTTGTCTTTAACTTGGTGTATTGTGCGTTTTCCTTCCATTTTAGACAAATTAATCAAACAGAGCTGGAGACAGTCTGTTGGGGTGTGTAGCGTGTAAAGCAGGCTTTAAGAGGGACTGTATTATTAAATGAGGGGAGGTATCAATATTACATTAAAAAAATATCCCGATGATAACACTACTAATTAATACGGGCTATCAAAGAGAGAGGGAGAGAGAGAGAGAGAGAGAGAGGTGGATTGAATTATAGATGTGTGTATCTCGGCCACACTCGCCGACTGCGGTGCTAATGGAGGAGTAATTTGTCTGCTCTTTAATGAGGACACCAGAAGAAGCAGCCAGCAGTGGGATGTTTTCTAGATGGTCGAAGGTTTTCAGTGCAGAAAGTTCAGGATGGACAGAGGAGAGAGAAAGAGAACAGAAATACCCAGAAGAAGAAACATGGTTGACTCTGAGAAGATCTAGGAATGAGAAACCTTACTGCACATATAAACAGTAAACTAGACTTGAGATTCTGTAATATCGTGGAGTCATTACTCTATCTTCTATCTCTGTAA
>CM070099.1:17052701-17092701 GCA_036178185.1 Liparis tanakae | reverse complement strand
CTATCAGGGTGCTGGACGGCGGTCCATGAGGGTGGAGTGCACTCTGACCCCAGCCACACGTTCATTTTTCTCCCCCACACAATGAAAACAATTAGTTTCTAAAGGTCATACTCTGATATCTTGGAGAAGAAAACATTGCTGTATTTACATATATGTTGTGTATATATACATACATATTTTATTTTATTTTGTATTTTTATATTTCACTTTGCATACTATACTTTATGCACTTTCTTTCTTTCTTATATTTATATTTTATTGTGTTTAGTTTATCGGTGCTACTGTGTCAACACATTTCCCCATTGGGATTAATAAAGCATATTTATATTCTTCTATTCTAAAAAAGAAAAATTATACATAGATGAGCCGATGGTGATACTCACACGATAGCCTTTATTTCCAGGTGCTGTTGTTGCTCCCGACGACGGGGGCTATTGTCATCTGCTTCCTCGCTCTTACACGGGTGGCTTCTATACGACAAGAACGACACACACATATGACAACAGGCAACCCCGTTTACACCTCAGCTCGAAAAATATCATATTTCACGAGATCAAAGGAATTCACCGTGTAATAAGCAGTTCTTTAGGTATGAGGGGATGTTATTGTTCAAGGGGGGCGGCCTTGTTATGGCACAATATGTATCTTGCTTGATTAAGTCTTTATTGTCATAACAGAACAATGAACCCTGTGTTAATGGGAAATCTCAGGCTCCCAAAATACTCATTAAATATGTATTTTTAAAAAAGGGACATCCCACAAGTAGAAGCAAAATGAGAATAATACATAAATGGTGCAAATTGACATAGAGGGCTGAAATATAAACACAAATTAAATAAATGAGCGATAAACAGTATTGCAAATTAATACATTTAATGTAAACAGGAATGTAGTAAATGTATACACATAGGCAAAGTACAAGGGCTTCATCATCAAGAGAACCATGGTTATTGTAGATTGAATGCTGTTATAAAATATGAGGATTTTTTTATTTTTTTTTAAGTAGGGATGCTAATGTTTAACGTCTTACCTCTCCGCCTTGGGAACTGCCTTCCCTCCGCTGTGATTACAGTAGCGGTGATACCTCTTCACCTCCTCCTGCACAGGGGAAAGCACCAACATGTCAGCAAGCTGTTTTTATTCCCTCCGCCAGGAATAAGACACAAGAGGAGCCGCGCGATAGCGTGCGATAATAAATCAGCTGCATTTCACGTGTGTGTGATCCATCCTCCTCCCAATGTGTGTACAGTCCGTTTAGCAAAGCGACGTCACAGGAACCTCAACCTTTTTTATGATTTCTTTCTGTTGTCTGTTTATTAACCTTAAGAGTGGCAGCTTGTTCTTCTTAGAATTGGAGAAAATCAAGTTCTCGTTGCGGCGACAGACGGAGAAATTTGAATCTACTTGGGGTCGGATTATAAAATACGTTGATAGATTGAAGATTCTCTCATTAGATTAAACCATTCCTGTGACCTTTAATGTTTCTTTTTTCTTTCTAAAAGAAATTATTTACAGGAAGGAGAAAAAAGAAGCTATGCAAGTTGTCTTGATGCTGTTGTAGGAACTAATAATGACAATAATTTACTCATTTCTGGTTTCTGTTTGACTGTATAACCTCCTACATTATTTTTTACTTTTGTGTAATACTTGAACTATTAATACTGTAATGTGCTTTTTGAAAAATGTATGCAGTGTGATTTGTTCTGTGTTGGGATGGGAGGGGGGAAATGAAAAATAACATGTGTAATGTATAACTGTGTACTCTGCTTTTGAGAATAAACACAATTTACACAAAAAAAAAGAGTGGCAGCTGGTCTGGGTCGGTAAACACAGGCATCATAATCACATGGCGGCAGCGTGTGCGTAACAGCACGCATGTGAATGGGCAGGCGCCAACCAGACAGACAGCGGCTGCAGCCAGGGGGCGAGGTGGTGTCAGGTGGTGTCAGGTGGTGTCAGGTGGTGTCAGGTGGCAGGGGGGGGGGGGGGTGGATCTGCTCCCAAAGCCACAGCAGCTCCACTGCATCGCTCATTCTCTAGGATTCACCGTGTCCGGATGTTAGCTCCAGGACTGTGTCGTGTCTTTAATGGTGGAAAGAGAAATTCAGCTCACTTAAAGTGAAGAGAGGATCGGACATTTTTACTTTATTTTCCAAATGAGTTCCTCATTAACATCCCATTGCTCTGGACCTCTTTAATTAAACAGGGACTATTACAGTAAACATTTTAATATGAATTGTTTCAATTCCTTCCCATTTTTAAAGATCGCAACACATTTCCTGCAGCTGATGTCATCGTTTACAATACATGTATTATGATATTGTTTACAACCAACTGTTATGTCTCCAGTCTCTGAACCGGATACAATATACTAAAGTTAAATAAAAGCAATACAAACAGCGAGCGAGCAACACAACTGCAGCTGGTGACGGGAGGAAACACATTACTTGCAGCTAAAGGACAATCTGTTAAATCCATACCGAGTACATGATTGGATAAAAAGAGAATCCTATTCTGCTGGGGATGTAAAGAGCTTAATCGCATTCTTTCCAATATCAAAATAAGGGCAATCAATAGACTGAAAGGCCAGGGAAGGTGAAGACAGCCATATGCATAATATAATATGTATATATAATATGAAAAGGAGAGCAGGGGAGAGAAAACAACACGGAGAAAGTATAAGCTGCCCTCTATTTGATGAGTTATTAAAATCATCATTTTTCAGAGTCCTAGTTCTATCACAGAGATCGATTGTAGGCATAGATGTCCACACACACACACACACACACACACACACACACACACACACACACACACACACACACACACACACACACAGATGGTTGGCTCCTTGTGCCCTTCAGACTAGGTCACTCAGTGAGATAAACTCACACACACAGGAACACAGCGCACACACACACACACACACATACACACACACCTGCAGTGCAGAGAAGAAACACGCCTGCATGCACACACATACAGACAAACATAGTCACATGTCAACACACACACACACACACACAGTCACACGTACACACACACATCAACAAATAGTCACATATACACACACACACACATATACACACACATACCGACAAACAGTCACTTATAAACACACACACACACACACTCTAATCTGATCTCGGAGGGTTAGATTGCAGCGTGCTGATAGGCTGAAACATCTGCATCGGGCTATTGGCTGTTTGGTCGGCGCTCGACTGGCCGATCAGTCGGGGAAACGTCCAATCAGGAGGAGAGCTGTTCCAGTGGAGACGCCTGTTAATCGTAACATCGGAAATCAATGTATGTGCGGAGAATATGGACATTTACTCTCCCAACTGAGCCCGAGTAAAAAAAAAAGAGCCCGCTGAGACGTGGAGGTGCTACCGATGCGCACGTGTGATTACATCATTTGAAATGCGGTTTTCTCGTAGTGTTATGGCTATGGTGTAGAAATAAATAAAAATAGTACTTTCTACTGAGAGAAATGGATGCATTTCACTCAAACCTTTCAATCATATTTGAGTAGAGAGGAGCAGGAGACAGAGAAAAAGACACTCAGGTTGACATGTAAATAATCTAAATAATAACATCTGAGCTGCAGTGAAGAAGCAGGATTTATACTGATTATTTCACAGCGTTTACAGACCTATACATTCTCGTAAAACCCCGACTGCTGCAGCTACACAGCCATCAATACCAGGCTGGAGCAGGAGGTGTAAACTGACCTGTGACCAGTGACCCCAAGGAGGCTTGCATCACGCACACAGACAGACGAAAGGTTCATTTAATCCAGGCGAGCCCATTGGCTCCCGTAGAGGAACCAATACAAGCACACACACACACACACACACACACACACACACACGAGGGATGCACTTTATTTCCATGGATGGTTTTGTCTCGTTAATTCCACAAAGGTTACACACCGTCCTCAGAGCTTAAGGGGACGTCTTTAAAGTGCTTGTTTGGTCCAACCACCGGCCAATAACTGTCAAGTATTCCATGATATAGAGATAGAGGAAGACATCACATCTTCACATGTGAGACGCTTTGGTATTTCTGCTTTATGACGAATGATTTCTGCAGGTTTTGGATAACTGATACAGAATATTCAATATGAGTCTTTATTATACTACGTGTGTGGAGCCGACGGTGGTGCAGTGAGTGAAGAGGTTGGAAAGAGGGTATCGGGGATGTAAAAACGAGGCGAGCGAGGGGTTATAAATAACAAGAAGGAGAAGGCCATACGTTTATTCTAAATTGGGGAGATGAGGAAGAAGAAAAAGACATCCCCGACAAGTGTAGAAGACGGGTGGGGTGTGACGAGCAGAGATGGAGGAGGTGTGAGGGTGAGAAAACGACTGTGTAGTCTATCAAAATGCAAAATGGAGCACTTGGGACGATTCCTCCTGCTAACCAGTGAAGAGCTGCTCTGGCTAACATATGCTGAGGGAGTGTGTGCGCACACACACACACAAACACACACACATGCACGCACACAGTCGTTAAGGGGGATTCCTACAGAGATTGACTACTCTCTCATTTAGACCGAACCAGCCGTCCAAGACGCGGTAATGGGATGAGGGGATCGTAACGAGGTGTGCATCCACGCGTACATCTTTGTGTATGTTTAGGGGAGTTATTGTGCATTTTGAAGAAGAAAAAAACGTGCACACACACACACACACACAGAAGATGTGTATTTCTCCATCACATGAAGGTGGAGCGAGGAGGCATCTGACAGCGCGCAGCTCATCTCGCTCCAACGCCGGTTATTACGACTCAATCGCGGCGAGTTGGAGTGAGCCGGAGCGAACAGCACTCAGCACAGCGCTCCCCCACGGGGGGGGGGGGGGGGGGGGGGGGGAGACAATAATGCACTCCTGAAATATGACACCCTTCTCTGGCTCCACACTGCCACTATGCACATCTCTTTCTATGTATGTATCTGACTCCCACTTCCAGTGAGGGGGGGCTGCTGATACCCTGTGTTGGGGGGCGTGTGTGCTGGATGTCCCCCCCCCCCCCACTGAGCACAAACGGGACTTCATGATGAAATGTTTACGGCGTGTTGACTGAATTAGGACCACCAAAGGGCTTCACGCATGTTGTTTTCTGATTAATGATTTACAGATTGCAGCTGCAAGTGCTGTGTCAACAATATCCCCTGTACTGTATATTTAATGCCTAATCCCATTAAAGGCGACCCCCCCTTTGGCGTGCTGTTTAAATAAGCTCTGTGTAAAATGGTTAACAACAAGGCCTCGTGGCCGTAAAATTCAGCTGTCCCATTGATTATGGGGTAATAGCTGGATGGATGAATGTGTTTCTTCGGGGGGTTCACGCCTCAGCGATGAATCTGAATCACACACAGCAGCAGCCTCCATATCCAATAACCTGCATTTCCATCCCTATTCATATTTCACACGCCAATTACTAGTTGGTTCTTCTTTAAGCTTCTTCTCATATGAGCAGACTGATGAAGAAACACAAAAAATATAATTGCTTTATCAACCCTTTTGGCACGAAGGAGAATCCTACTGGACTGGAAGTCACCTCGCCCTCCCAGTTCCTCCTTGTGGTTCAAAGATCTGGTGTTCTTCTTAAAATTTTAGAAAATCAAGTTCTCGTTGCGGCGACAGCCGGAAAAATGTCAATCTACTTGGGGTCCGATTATCAAATACTTAGATGAATTGGAAACTCTCTCTTTAGATTGAATTATTTCTGTGACCTTTGATGTTGTTGGTTTTGTTTTTTGTTTTACAGGAAGGGAAAAGAAGCTATTTAAGTTGTCTAGACGCTGAACTAATAATAGCAATAATTCACTTATTTCTGGTTCCTGTTAGACTGTATTACCTCCTACACTATTTTTACTTTGGTACAATACTATTAATACTGTAATATGTTTTTTGAGAATTGAAGCAGTGAGATTTGTTCGATTTGTTCTGTGTTGGGATGGGTGAAAAAATGAAAAATAACGTGTTTAATGTATAACTGTATACTCTGCTTTTGAGAATAAACACAATTTACAAAAAAAAAAGCTTCTTCTCATATATGCACCTCCTCTGACATGGCGTCCGGAGTTAATGCTGACAATCTGGACAGCAGCAGTGCTTTCAGAGCTCATAACGCTCCCCAGCCGCCGATGCGCAACACTACATCACCGGCATTAAATATTAAGAAGCTCACGCCACCAGGTGAACTGAGGTGCACCTATACCAACCCAAGCACATACAGACCACATACAGGGCGACAGCTGAAGTGATTTACATTATAAAGTCAATTTACAGCGAGCGCTCCCCTCAAAGCCACGGTTTAAAGGTGCTAAAACATGCATTATTCCTTTACATGAGCTCTGGTCATGCCACCTCCACTTTCAACTCATAATCCCCTGGTGATTGGGAAGTCATTTGTATAGCGGGAGGTTATATGTTAATAAGACCTTTTCGGCTGCTGCCATGCAAATGTTTTCCAGAGTCCTTAAGCCAACATAAAGAAGCAATTTGCCAAAGCAAATTGAATTCAGTCAATTGTGTCATTTGAATGTGTGAGTAAGGGGAGCAACCATTCACAGCCATTAAGGAGACACATGGGAGGGAGCTGGGCTCCACTGTCCGTGGTGCTGATGTTTATCTGTCGTATCAATGTGGAATAGTTGCCTGAATGTTATCATATTACAATTAGTCTATCTTTCAAATGAATGTTTGTACATTCAGTGGGCCTCTTTTTCCCCTCGGGGACTTTGCCCCGGAGCAGGAGACGAGGGTCAATTACATTGCTCCTAAAAACAGATCAGAAAGTGAATTACATCAAAAAAAAAGAGAAGATAGCGTCCTCCTTTAGCAATATATCCTCGCAGCGAGTCGTGACATAATCCAGTTGACAGAAAGAAAGACGGTCTGTTGCCCTCTCCCCAGTTACCAGTTAAGATTTTAAAAACGTAAAGCTGTCAAAACGCTCTAGAGCGGGCTTCGACTCCAGAGGGTTAATGCACAGATTAATGTGTTTCATCTCTCTAGTTAGTAGTTACCTGGTTATTAATGCACAGATGAATGTGTTTCATCTCTCTAGTTAGTAGTTACCTGGTTATTAATGCACAGATGAATGTGTTTCATCTCTCTAGTTAGTAGTTACCTGGTTATTAATGCACAGATTAATGTGTTTCATCTCTCTAGTTAGTAGTTACCTGGTTATTAATGCACAGATGAATGTGTTTCATCTCTCTAGTTAGTAGTTACCTAGTTATTAATGCACAGATTAATGTGTGTCCTCTCCCGAGTTACCTGGTTATTAATGTACGGATTAATGTGTTTCATCTCTAGTTACCTGGTTATTAATACACAGATTCATATATTTCATCTCTCTAGTTACCTGGATATTAATGCACAGATTAATATATTTCATCTCTCTAGTTACCTGGTTATTAATGCACAGATTAATATATTTCATCTCTCTAGTTACCTGGTTATTAATGCACGGATTAATATATTTAATCTCTCTAGTTACCTGGATATTAATACACAGATTAATATATTTCATCTCTGTAGTTACCTGGTTATTAATACACAGATTAATATATTTCATCTCTCTAGTTACCTGGTTATTAATACACAGATTAATATGTGTCATATCTCTAGTTACCTGGTTATTGATGCACAGAGCAAGATGTTTCCTCTCCCGAGCCACAGCCAGACTCCCGCTGCGCAGCCTCGCCTCCTCTCCCTGGTACATGCTTCTGGAAGAGGACAGCGCTCAAGTTAGGACACACAAACTCTCCCTAAAATGAAACATGCCACAAGCCCTCAGGATATATATGAGCAGCATGCACTCCTCCCTGCACCGCTGCAGACCAAGTCATGTTCTGCAGGAGTGCATCCCCCATCAGAGCATGCCGAGGCAGCCCTAGTGGAGCCTCTCCTCTGTCCTATAAACACATGTTGCCACACACTTAGGACAAGGACCAAGGATTAGTCAAAGAATGCGACACAAACCTGTACGTGCCGTTCCTCAGCATGACGAGTCCTCTCTCTCTCTCTCTCTCTCACACACACACACTATCTATCTCTCTCTCGCTCTCTCGCTCTCTCCCTCTCTCTCCGCGGTCAGACAGAGATGAAGTGAACACTTTTTAGTCGGGAGCAGCCGGAGATAGAACACACTTGGAAAATGCTCGCAGCCAATGGGACGCTGAGCGTGTGCGCGATTTTATACAGAAGCCATCGCGCGTGCGCACGAGTATACGTGTGTGTGTGTGTGTGTGTGTGTGTGTGTGTGTGTGTGTGTGTGTGTGTGTGTTGCCGGTGTCATGTAACGTGCCTGTTGGGTCTAAATGCAGCATTAATTAATCTGCACACCTTTTCTGGGAGAGGGAAGTGCCACACTACCGTATCATACAGCCCATCGCTGCAGGCTCATGAAATGCATCACGGTGCACCAATCTATTTGCTCATGCCCTTGATATGGCGCTATAATGGTTTACATCACACAGGAGGGACGCACGCGTTGAACAAACACTTCCAATTGGTATTTGCGTGTGGCACACGTCACTTGTACACGTCAGTGAGGTGAGCTGCAGATGGTAGAACTGGTTCATTTATTACTTTTGGACCAAGACAAGCGGCAAGGCCTCCGAATTTACCCAAACCTTTGAATGGAGACACTCAACATCTGTCCAGTGAGTAACTACTACCAACGGATCTTACTGCCGGTGTCCTACAGCCTCGTGTTTCTGCTGGGCCTGGGTTTAAACGGCGCCCTGCTGTGGTGCGTGTGTTGTCGGACGCGCCGTTGGAGCAGCACTGTCGTCTACATGACCAACCTCGCCGTGGCGGATCTCCTCTACGTGCTGGCCTTGCCTCCTCTCATCATCAGCAGCGCCATGGGCGAGTTGTGGCCCTTCGGCAACATCCTCTGCAAAAGCGTCAGATTTTTCTTCTTCGTCAACCTCCACTGCAGCATGATGTTCCTCACGTGCGTCAGCGTGCACCGGTTCCTCGGCGTGTGCTTCCCCATCGCCGCTGTGAGTCTGCGGACCAAAAAGCGCGCCCTCTTCGCGTCAGGCGCCGTTTGGGTCCTGGCCACGGCGGAGATTTTACCCACACTGGTGTTTGCGCACACGGGTGAGATCAACAACATGACCGTGTGCTTTGAAATGACCAACCCGGGGAACTTTAAAGTGTACTTCCCGTACGGGCTGTTTCTAGCCATCGTTGGTTTCCTAATCCCATTTATCGTCGTCATCACGTGCTACTGCTCCACGATGAGAGCGCTCTGCTGTCGGGCCGCGGACCGGGTTCCGAACCCCAGGACGGCCCGCATGCGCACCACGTCCATCTACATGCTGCTGGTCGTGTGTCTCATGTTCGTGGTGTGTTTCGTGCCGTATCACATTGCTCGCACCGCCTACTTGTTCGTGAGGGTCTACCTGCCCGCGGACTGTCATCTCCTAAACGTGGCCCTCATCTCCTTCAAGGCCTGGAAGCCTGTGGTCAGTTTCAACTGCTGCGCAAATCCTCTCCTCCACTTCCTGGGCTGCGGCCGGCGCCGACGGAAGCTTCGGGCTTGGGTCTGGAGGAGGACGAGAGTGCAGCCCATCGTGTGTCTGGTGGGTGTCGTCAGGAACACGGGTCTGGAGGGTAGCATCCATCAGAGGTCTCACTGACCCATACCTTTTGGGTGGTAATAACAATGTAGCAACTATTACTATTCATAATGACTTTACAGTATATCATATGTAACAAAGTGTATTTGGAAACAGTCCTAGACTTGATCTTGACTTTTATTTGATTTATTGCAACCTTAAAACTGAGGACTTGGCCAAAGGAGCTAACTGATGCTGTAAATACTGAGCCTGCAATGACACCCTGTGGGGGGGGTTGCTGCCCTCTGTCGTCTGCACAGGGCAGCGTCTCTGAGAACGACCTCAAAACAGCATCTGCACCATAAAACATCATCCAATTATATACGATTCACTCTCCTGGAAAACAGACATATTAATAATGTGTAGTTTCTATTAAAAAAAGGCCACAGGTGTGAAGAAAATGGAAAATAATTGAAGACGGGTCCAACTAAAACCTTCATATTGGTAACAGTACAAGAACCACCCAGAAGAGTCAAGCAGCAGCTGAACTACGGGCCTTATGACACTGCCAGTGATGACAGGTGGGTGGAGCAGTTGTCCGAGAGCGGAGGGGAGAAAGAGAAAAAAGACTTCACTTTAAGAGGAAAAAGTACTTGTGTTTAATTATAAAGCCCGTACGGCCTTTAAACAAATTAGTTTACAAAAGTATTGCCAGTGTCAAGATCAGAAGCCAAATGAAATAAATGGATTTGTTCAAATTGTGTCTGATCAGAAGTGGTGTGGTGTTGTGTGTGTGTGTGTATGTGTGTGTGTGTGTGTGTGTGTGTGTGTGTGTATACATCCAGCCTTTAGAGGCACCGGTTGTGTAAGTACACACAGAGGTGCTCGTCCAGCAGTCTCCCTCTCTCTGTTTACTGCGCTGCATTTCAATCCTGCAGCGATAATAATGTCTCCATCTTTATGATCTCTACAGCCAATACCAGGACGATTAAAAAATAACCCGAAAGATAAATGTTACAGCCTGTTGTAGCTGAGAAAATAACTTATGACTGTAGGTAGAAGAAAAAGATATACTGCAGGAAAAAGAAAAAGAGCTCCTGTATGCTTTAAAAAAAGTTATTTAATCATTTCCTGAAAAATATTGCGATACAAGACTTCTTTTTAATCATGCCGTCTTTTATTGTACAATAGATCTCCTGTAATTTCTCAATCCTGTCACTTCTTGTCGACAGGTCAATAACAGTGAACACTCGCCCTGCTGTCAGGTCCACATATAGTGCGAATAAACGACAGGTGAGGAGGCTGTGGTCATTTTAATGTGCAATCACACACACAATAGTCTTCTTATACGCGCTGGCCTTTAAAGAGTAACTTAACACCACCTCCATTTCACCTCTGAGCCCGATGCACCACATCACAGATAGTGTTCTCAGATAGTGTGCCCCCCCCCTCTCATGAGTAAACTGCTACATCACCACAGCAATGGGATGTTGACCTTCGGGAGGTCATAACAAAAGTATAAAGATTTTTAGCAGTGTTAAGGTAGTCCTAACATTTGGATGCCATACTTTCTCATCCGAGGTAGTGAGTGTTCATCAGGCACAGTCTGATGAGGTCACAGGGAGATGGTTTACATAACTGGCATAGTGAGTGCATATTTTCTCTCACTGTGCAGGTGAATAAAACAACAACATGGGGGGGAATGCTTAACAAGTTAATTACCTGAGCTTGAAAAACAATCAAAAACTCTACAAAAAGAAATACAAAATATTTTTCTTTTATTATAGTAATGTACCATTTGATGATGAAATGGAAAATAAATCTTTATGTACCCCCCGAAACCAGCGAAGAGCAGATAAAGGAATTAGGAAATAAAATAATTGAGTTGTAATAAAAAATAAAGAGCTATGCTCTTTTTGAGATTTTGCCCCATAAAAAAAGTAAGTGATGTGGATGATTAAATTGAATAAGATCTTTCTAAGGAAAGTTATTGGGTTGGCAATTTAAATTCTGATATGTACATAAATTGCTGCATTAAGGCAAAAAGAATTAGCGCCTTTGGAAACCATTTAAAAACAACAAAATTACATTATTTACATTTAGAACAAAAATGTATATATGAATCTTACAAAGCGAGTTGAATTAGCATGTCATAAAATCTAGCCCTATATATTCTGAATAGGCACCTTTCCACCGGAGTCTCAGCTTTTTATTTGAAACCCTTTGGAAGCCGACGGGGCGACAGACGCACAGACGGAGGAGAATAAAACACACAGAGTTATTGGAGGAGATGAATCCAATATGAGGGTCAGAGAGGAACTGTGGCGTCCAAACTGGGATGTGTCCTTTGTCAGTGTCCCGATAAGGACATAGTAAGCCGTCAGCACATGGACAGTCAGATCTGATGGGCCACAGGTGGCAGCACTGGGAGGAGTCAGTAGTGCAGTCCCGCCCAGTGGCAGTTGATCGACAGCTCTCGGGTGGCGTTCCCTCAATCATCATCACCTGGAAAATATCAGTTGCAGAACGGACCAGGAAATATTAGTATTTATGTAAATAGTAATGTGTATTTTCATACAGCATAAGCCATATATATATATATATATATATATATATATATACACATAAATAAATAAATATATATATATATATATATATATATATATATATATATATATATATATATATATACACATACACACACACACACACACACATAAATAAATATTAGAGATGCACCGATCAGGTTTTTTGGGCCGATCACCGATCACAGATCACTGAAATCAGTGTCAGCCGATCACCGATAATACCGATCACCGATCACCGAAATAGTATCTGCCGATCCCATAATACCAATTACGGTGTTGATTGAAGCATTCTATTTATTGTGTAGCATTATTGCCTAGGACTATGAGGAAATACACATCTAAAGCACCTCAAACATTAAAGAAATTACAGATTTCTTTAAACATTTAGGACTTTTAATTTGAAAACTGTCCTAATTGATACATTACAATTGTTTGATTGCTATTGTAGGGGATTGATTTCAGATATGTATGGAACACATCTGCATTATTCATTTCCTGGAACTCTTGGGGAAATCTATATACAGGACTTTTTTAACATACAAAAGTCTGACTTATTTTTATAAACTCTTCCTTGGTACAGTAACAATGTTTTAATGTTAGCATAATTCAAGCTAAATCTCAGAAACGATCTATTAATATACAAAATCAGTTCATTGTTTACTTGTATATGTTAGTGTATGATTTGTCGACATCTTATTTTGAAAAACGGATGTTGTTTCACGTGGCTCTTTCCGCTATCTTTGCAAAACCTGATGGGTCAGACATGTGAGCATCAGTCTGTAGGGTCAGACATGTGAACATCAGTCTGTAGGGTCAGACATGTGAACATCAGTCTGTAGGGTCAGACATGTGAGCATCAGTCTGTAGGGTCAGACATGTGAGCATCAGTCTGTAGGGTCAGACATGTGAGCATCAGTCTGTAGGGTCAGACATGTGAGCATCAGTCTGTAGGGTCAGACATGTGAGCATCAGTCTATAGGGTCAGACATGTGAACATCAGTCTGTAGGGGCCGCTCGCTGCGGGAGGATCCCCTCGCGGACCTCTCACTCTGCGGCACTCGGCGGGCGCTCCGTCTCCGTTGCGGCGCGCGGCGACTGAAACGTCTCCGATAGTATTTCTCGCAGATGTGACGTCATCTGATCGATCGGTTTTGATCGGCCGTTTTGAAAACGCCGATCAAAACCGATCATGGCAATATCGGCCGATATGGATCGGCGCCGATCAGATCGGCGCATCCCTAATAAATAGACATATATATATATATATATATATATATATATAATATAACATTAACTGCATATACGCAAATAAATGAATAAAGGGACAAAGACCGAGGTAACAAGAGTTCCGGCTCAATGCGACCGTTCTCAGGCTGTAATGAGAACCGAAAGTAGTCTCGTCTCCAGAGAGAACATGTGGTGTTTGTCAAGCACAATATAAACCCACCACAAGCGGTGTGATATAGACACGCGACCTAAATAAAATGCACCCGCTCGGTCTGCAGAGGGAGGGAGCGCTTCCTCCCCCCCGCTGCAGAACCACGCTGGTTTCCAAGCAGCCCATTCAATAAGTTCCCCTTCAGTCCCCATCGCTGTTCTTCGTAATGCGTTAGCTGCGACCGCACGTCCACCAGATCACAGCGACAACATTTCACTGTGAATTTGAATGCTTGGAAATAAATCAACATTGAGTGATGATGATATACACACTGTAAACTATAGCAGAAGGGCCACGATCTGTTTGGCTGTGAGAACCACTCAATAATAAACCAAAGTACATAATATATCAACCTATCCAAGATAACGTTCTTCATATAACACTTCACACGGATACATAATTCTGCAACTGTGCATGCAAGACATGCGAGTGGACTGTCACACACCACCCGACTGTGACCGATCGGGGACAACTCCCGTTAAATCCTTTTAATCATTCATCTTTATCTAGCGTGACGGACGGCGTGAGAGGAAATCTACCTATTTCAACTGAGGACACAGTCAATTAGGGCAGGGGCTCTCAAAGGTGTTCTAAATTACGCCCGGACCACTTGATAACATGAGTGGAGTAAGTGGGTGGAGAAGCAGTGATGGAGGGCGCCGGGTCAATGCTACTCACTCTGCGTCCGTAGTGGCTTCTTTATGGAGTTTGGCTCTGGCTGCGGCTGACAGGTTTAAATCTCCTCCTAGAGCGAGAGAGGGAGATGGAGAGATGAGAGAACGAGTGAGAGGAGAGGGGTGGTACGGACTGGAGTTTTGCTGAAGAGTGACCCCGGAGAAAAGGAATCAGAGGAGGAGATGGAGGGAAGCAAAGCAACTGTAGGCGGTACGGAGCGACACGTGTCAGTCTTCTCCTTACCTCTGAGGTAATCCACAAAGTACAGCATCACCACTGCTATCAGCGCAACTGCAAGAAACAAAAAAAAAAAAAGTTGGAAAAAAAAAAGAGGGAAAGCACAACCATCGTCACTTTAAAGTGCTGAACAGGAGCTGGAAAGGCTGTCCTCCCAAAACACTGACAGCAGATGCAGACGCAGAAGAAGACTTCCAGAACCAGGTATCCTCGGTTGTCTAGGATGGCTCCTGCTGCCATGGCGATGAGCGCCAGTCCCAGGTTCTGGATCGACTGCATGCTGGTGGACGAAGGCAGAAGATCAGCAGGGGTGTCAACAACAACAACAAGTCAGTCATCACCGGGACGGTGCGAGTCAAAATATTGCGGTTACATACAAGCCGTAGGCCGTCCCCAGCTGATGCTCCGGGACCACAAAGGCCACCATCGGCCAGAGGGCACAGGCCAGAAGGGAGTAGGAGACGCCTAGCAGGGACTGGAACACACACAGACACACACATTGCGTTAAACATTTCAGGGCGCTCAGAATTCCATGGCAAAACGGACAAGAACACAAAATACAGTGGGGAACAAAAGTATTTACTCAGCCACCAATTGTGCAAGTTCTCCCACTTAAAAAGATGAGAGAGGCCTGCCACTTTCATCAGAGGTAGACCTCAACTATGACTACCGAGGAATTTACCAATAAATTCTTTAGAAATCAGACAAAGTGATTTTCTGTATTTTTTTTTACAGAAAATCACTTTGTCTGACTTTTAAAGAATTTATTGGTAAATTCCTCGGTAAAATAAGTATTTGATTTTCTGGATCTTTTTTTCTTATCTCGGGTCTCATAGTTGAGGTCTACCTATGAAGAACATTACAGGCCTCTCTCATCTTTTTAAGTGGGAGAACTTGCACGATTGGTGGCTGACTAAATACTTATTTTCCCCACTGTACATAAATTCCATTCTTAAAACTAAATCATGTGTTCAAGTACACAAATATGTTTCCAACAGAGGAATAATAAATGTATGCATTATATACAGCCCCGTGAACATCCTGGCATGTTTCCACATTGCCATTCCTTCATCCCACAACTTTTTCTAAATGTACAAACGAAGATTGTGTTGGAGTGTCCTGAAAAGGGTAGCACGGGGCGTTACCATGGCGATCCACGGGTTCCAGAAGGTGAAGGCCAGCATCAGGTGAGCGGCGAGCGTGGCGACCACGGCGAGCATCACCCAAAACACATTCTTCCCTGTCCGGTCCACCAGGAAGCCCAGAAGGGGCGACGCAGGGGCGGAGATGATGTACACGATGCTGGGGGAGACAGAGACGGGCAGTTATCTCTCAAGGACCGGAATATAGACACAAAGAAATGAGTTATTGTCGGATTAGCTGCTTTATGACAGAAAGAAAACCTAATAACAGGGTTCTTACACATTTTGACCAATGGATTTCCATGACTTTTCCATGATTTTAAACCAAATGTCCATAACCATGGTAGAAACATGAAAACTGTAGAACATTTTGCGTATTGAGAGCTATCGCTGGCTTATATTTTGAGGGTCTTTCTTAAAAAAAAAAAAAAAAAAATCATATTAATTATTTCAAACTCAACATGTGATTAACACATTTCCAGGACTTTTCCAAAACTTTTATGATTTAAGTTTTTTCCATGACTTTTCCAGGCCTGGAAATGACCATTTTAAAATTCCATGACTTTTCCAGGTTTTCCATGACCGTACGAACCCGGTAATAAAAATAGAGCTGAAAAATGGTTGTGTTATTTGGGATTGTAGTAGTCGAACATGTTCACAGTATCAGGTCAAAAGCCGATGTTGCCACACGGGAAAAATAATCTGGCAAGTCATCTGTTAGAATAAAGAAAAAGGAAGAGGCAGCCACACCAGCAGCAGCAGACGTATTGGTCAGTGTGTATTTGGCCTTAAAGGACTCAGTTACCTGTTGACCGCTCTGGCTTCAGCGGGGGAGAAGTTGAATTTCTCGATGAAGAACACCCTGTAATGAAACACAAGGCCACGTTACAGAGCGCCGCTCCGGCTTCATATCGCCGGGACGACGGCGGGATAAACGGAGTGGACTCGTGCAGCAGGTAGATCTCGTCCATGCATTGGTTTCTGCCTCATTTGCATATCAAGTATTTGCTGTGTAAGCACTGGGCCTCAGTGGAAAATCCATGTCCGTTGCTAAGTGACTCGAGAGTGCCTTTCAGAGACGGAAATGCAGGTTGTGATAGCTTCAATTGGTTTCCTTCACTGCAAACCCATTTGTCAGACCTCGTTCCCCGTCGGACTCCCTCGCCCTCCTTTTGTGGTGCGATGACAACGCAGCATTGTGTGGCTGAAATGCTTTTCTCGGACGGGCAGAGTAGCGATTGTAATGAAAAGCTCTCGGGGGGGGGGGGTTACCTCCAGACGACACACTTTAAGACTAAAACCATCTGCGGAGGTGAAGTATATTTTAGTTTGAACTCAAGGACAAGTCATGGTCAGGATATTTTGCATCAAGCACTTGACCGTAAATGCTGCTCCACCACTTCAGCAATGAGTTTGGGATTATAACATCCCATTGTCCCTGTTGGAGCAAAGGTTAGCGCCTCATGTTGAATTCCCACGGCAAACAGTGTTGATGTCACGTCTGTCCAAAATGTCATCGCTTCATCGTTTCACCCTCGCGGACATTTGAGTGAAAATGTCATAATCAGCATATCAATTATGGTCATAAACATATTTTGTGATCTCAGTGATTCTAAATCGCAGAACTAACATGTACAATTAATTAACATGGATTAGGATGGCCTGAAAATGTGATGAGAGAGAGGAGAGGCACTGACTGATGAGAATGTTCTGGGTGTATTACTGAAGGGATGTAATGATGTGTGAGGACCACTAGAGGGACACGTGTGTGTGTGTGTGTATGTGTGTGTGTGTGCGTGTGTGTTTGTTTGTGTGAGGGGGCCCTGGTGCAATACTCACTGTCCCAGTCCAATAAAGGGGAATATGGCCACATAGTAGCAGACACAAATGATGAAGATGAGCCACAGGTGGAAGGGGAAGTCCTTCACGTCCGTCAACTTGATGACCTCACCTACAACGCAACACAAACACACACATGCCGATCAGCTGGAGAGCGTCATCTGCTTGAAACAACCGTAAAAGTAAGAGAGTGGATTTTCTGACAAAAGAAAAAAAGAAGAAATCGTTCACAACAACGGGCTTCATGCCACCACCATCTCTTCATAGTTATTTTTACATTTTCTGTAAAAAGGGAAGGAAGAGCAGTCGAGTCCAGATGCATCAAATATTCTTGACTTGGGCTGCAACAACTGATCGATAAAATCTAAAAAGCCACAGAGATAAGATAAGCCCCGCCCCCTCCCAGCCGAAAATAAACCACAAATAGTCGGGCGAGTAAACTCACGCGAATAAAGCCTCGTCAGTTCTGTTTTTTAATAAAGAGTTGGAAATAAATAGTAAAAAAAAAAAATCTGATTAATCGAAAAATTTAAATAATTGTCAATTGCAGCTCTATTCTTGATCGTACCAATATGCTAATGAATATTTAGCTCACACTCAAACACCGTAATTTGGGGTTCAGTATCTTGCCAGAGGACACATCGTCATGCAGACGAACCCCAGATCTCCACATTAGAGAGACACACACATCAATCCAGGGTTTTTTTTATAGTCTGAATTGGGATTTAATAATCAAAATTAGAATGACTCTAAACAAAATAAATAAAACTTGATTTAAAAACTCACATTCTTGGGCATTGAACAAACTATGTGTGGACTGTGAAGACGAGATGTGCTTTTGGAAAGAGCTCTTCATTTGTAGGTTTTTATAAACCTACAAAATCAGAACATTTCATGAACAGGAACCAAAAGAAGAGAGAATTGGTTCTCACGTCGCTTCATGCATAAGAACCAGTGCAATGAGCCGTCGCTGCTTTAATAAAGAAGCCACCCTCAGACGACAACGTGCTGACGCACATGAAGCGTCTAGCCAGAGAGGCCGTGTGAGGTCAAGCCACGGGCCTCACCTCACTGATTAAAGCATTCTTGTCGTTATTGACGGATGAGGCCCGAGAGGAAAAACAAGCGATAAGAAACAGACGATCGTTCCTACCGGCTCCTCTGCCTCCTTTGTGGAGGATCTTCTCGGCTCTTTTGTCAAGGAATCCCAGAACCAAGGCACACATGAGAGAAAACAGGCAGGTCACAGAAGCTGAGGAGAGAGAGAAGAAACAAACAAAAAAAAGGCAGATTTACATATCGAGGAGACAGGAAGGAAAGTACAGACACTTGGGTTCTACTTGGTGATTAGATTATCATCAAGGAAATCAAATTAGCATGCAGGACGACTGCTGATTGGATCTATTGTTCAGATGGATACCTCATATCCCACTGCCAGTGGAGACACTTTATGAGAAAGAACAAAACTGCAAGGTGTGCAAAAGTGGAAGCACTTTTAGGACAAGGAAGAAGTCACTCCAGAGGAAACTCTAGTGACTCTTCTTACTCATGCGACTCCTCTGCAGCAGCACTTTTAGTTCTCCATACCACTTCTCTCTGGGACTTCTGGCCGTGTCATCAGAGTTCATTAGTTAGAGAAAGGATGTAGTATCTGTCGTTTGGACAGCGATGAAGCACCCGGAACCCGAGTCTTCATGTTTAACACTTTACGTGTATCTCTGGCTAAAGCAAAAGAGAGTATGACATTCACCTATCATGAGCGACACGCCCAGCGCCGTGTGTCCAGGAGCGCCCACGAGGTCGGTGACTTTGGTGTACACCCAGCCCATGATGTTCATGTTCACTGTGCTGCCCTTCAGACGAGAGAGGAGGGAGAATGAACGCATGGAGTGAAATGAAATGGGTTTTGTATAGTATTATGGATACACACACAGGAAAAAAAAGCCTTATTATGTTATTTTAAAGCTTGTTTATCGTTGTCCTTACCAGGCGAGCCATGCTCAGCTGAAGGCCAAACACCAGATTGAGCTCCTTTCCTTTAAACCAGTTGACCGCATAGGTGTTCTGGGCCACGGCCAACGACTCCCCTCCAATACTGCCCAGGGGAAGGAAACAGGAGGGAGGGCCGTGTCAGACACTCGATAGTATGAGGCCTAACGGAGGAAAACTAGCCCCTGGTATGTAAAGTTGTTAGAAAATTAATAGCTTTTAACACAAAGGTATAAATTATTTCTCACCCAAATATGAAGCGTCCAGCTTCCATCAGCCAGAAACGATTCACTAAAGCTCCAGTAGCAAATATGACCTGTGCAGAGTAAACAGAGAAAATGATCCAATTCATACCGTTTGATTTGATTCTATTGAGATGGACGATTAAAAGATATAGATTTTAAAAGTATATCAAGATTTCCTGGTACCTGTCCGAAACAGACGAAGAGTGAAAAGATGATGGTCCCCAACCTATAAAGAACAAAAAGGATTTAAAAGATGGCAAGCATAACAGCTACACAGCTCTTTTACTGGACGTACATGTGACTTAGTGACTTATTGTTTTTTCTTACCGGATGCCAAACACCCTGTCAAGCAGAAATCCCCCAAAGAAGCAGAGCACCACATTGGGCCAAGAGTACCAGGCATACAGCTGCATGAACTTTGACGTGTTCAGGTCCAGGTCCTAGTGAACGCAGAGAGGAAGATCATCAGATTATAGTCACTTCCAACCATTTAGGAATTTCATTTCCACTATTAAATTATATGGCTGAAAAAAGAAGACGAAGAAGAAGAAGAAGAAGAAGAAGAAGAAGAAGAAGAAGAAGAAGAAGAAGAAGAAGCAACACTCTGGTGTGCAACTTTGCAGATCTACAGAGGGGGAATTAGTTTAGTTTAGTTCGATCAGCAAAATATACAAAAATCAAAATTCAACAAAAGAAGAAAGTGGCTGACCGAAAGGATCAAGGCTGAAGCTATCAAGTTTATAAGTGCCCTAACCTATTTCAGAGAACCACATACATATACATACACAAATATACATACACATGTACATACATATACATATA
The DNA here is from genome assembly GCA_036178185.1 of Liparis tanakae. Taxonomy (NCBI): domain Eukaryota; kingdom Metazoa; phylum Chordata; class Actinopteri; order Perciformes; family Liparidae; genus Liparis; species Liparis tanakae. The sequence goes on along the minus strand of CM070099.1, from coordinate 17,072,140 downwards.
CACACACACACATTTATACACATACATAAATACACACACATGCATACACACAAACACACAAATACACATACATATAAACAAAACAATAAACAAAATTACCTGAATGACTTCGGTTTGGAGCGCAGCCGGATTGTCATAACAGAAATAGCTTCCTGTAACAAAATAACTACATTATAACAGAGGATATAAACAACGCCACTGCATTTATTTAACGACACGTGAGCCACGAAGACGACAACAGCTTTCTTTACAGTGAACTTTCGTTACACAAGTCCACAAGAAGCGTTCAGCCCGAGGCGGACAGCTGCTCACCGAAGCCCAGGAAGCACATGAAGCACAGGACCACCACCCGGTGGAGAAAGTGGCTCGGGTTGGCGATGGACGACATCCGCCTGTCCGGCCCTCCGGCCGCGGACACGCCGTCGTGGTCATCCCCCAGCAGGCTCTGGCGTTCTTCATAGTCCGCCATGTTCGTTTGTTTTTGGGGATTTGCTGGGAGAAAAGTTGTCCACGGCAGTAGGCAGGATGTGGGTCGATCACATGATCCCGCAGGAACGTCACGTGACGCTAGCCTGCTAGCTCGTAGCCCGTGACCATCCGCTGTTTATGTGAGCGCGTACCCGTCGACACGCTCCAGAGTGTGACGCGCGCTCCCGTACAGTCCGTGAGGGTTTCGGGCTAGTCGGTCAAATAATGGAGTGTGTTGACGACCTTCTCGCAGACGCTTTGAGCTCTTTTATGAATCCTTTCTGTAAATCCGCATTCCTGCACACTCTGCCTGAGGGAATTACCCACAGTTCATAGCAACGTGACGTTAAACACAGAGTTACCATTGGATGCGTGGAGGTGTAAACAAAGAAAAGAAAACATGGGGGCTCAGTCGGGCAAGTTTCATTTACTCAGAAACACAACAGATTAAAAATGGAACTTAAAAACACATGACATCAGAGGAATGAAACCAGCGATTCATCATTACAGATTTATTCAACAAATATTTTATTGTGTCATTGAAGCTGAATAAGTTATTGAAGAATAAAATACATTATTTTAAAGTAACTCTCATCTTGTGAGGAAAGAGCTCGGAAGACGTTCAAACAGCAAAGTGTTTTTTTCATTCCTGTGTACACCATACGCCATAGACTATGGTTCAAGCCCAAGCTTCTCATATATACATATGAGCTCAAGCACAAACACCTTTATCAATACATAGTTGATGATGCGTACCATTATTTCCTAATTCTGAAATAAGTTTCCCAAACATTATCTTTTCCTAGACGTAGTTCCTTACAATCATTTAACCTTTACGTTTACTCAATACATTATCTGTTTTACTCTTTGCCCTAAGAATGTGAAATTATTGCACAATGTTGAGTTCTAGCTCCGTTTCTGAATTCAATATAAATGTGTGTATCCGCGAAGATCTATAACACACATTCCTCTTTTCCAAGTCTTTGAATAAGTCAAGCCTTTTGAAATTATTTTCTCATTAAAGGCCTCATCTTCCTGCCCCCTGTCTCTTTTCTTTTCCCAACTTGTGTCTGTGCATATTGGAAGGCAACATTATATTCAGAGTTTACTTAATTTCCAATAATGTCATTTATAATTTTCACTATTGCGGGGTCCACTGTCACGATTTAATCTGAGGGTGACAAACGGTCCTTCTTCCTCTCCGACTGTAGCTCATTAATTTCCTGTCCAAATATCAGCTTCTGTCGTGGCCAACAGAGCACCCTCTGGATGGGAAAAGATCATATTTCATTATTACATTAATCATATACCCACATGCAGACACAATTATAAATCAGGTGGGAGGTGACATAAATCCTGCAGAACCACTTTGTAAATGTCCTAAAATGTGTCTTCTGGGCGTTGCAGTATTGGAAAAAGTAGATTTATTCCATCTTATATATTCTTTTCTCATCTTGTTCAATCAAAAAAATATGATGCAGTTATATTGAAGTAATATTGTGAACGATTATGCCCTACTGCATGCTTTGCTGGGCATTGATTATGTATTCCTTTAATCAAACATCACATCTGCAGCAGAGTAATGTGAGTCAACATGCAGTTCCTGTTAGTTTGTAGATAAATAATGATTAAAAGTGCCTCAGCTACTGATCAACACCAGTGATACCAACAGATATGCATCTGTATTCAGTGCTTACATAAAGAGAAGCAATCACAAACAGCCCCCATGTTAAACTAATCAATGAACGATCCTTTCTTTTCTTCTGCTTGTATATTCAGCATTAGTTTGAGCATGTAATGGTCCACAGTATGTTTCATATCATCGACGTCTGTGTCATTAGTCGGCACTACTAGGATAGAACTGGGAGAAGGTGGTTTTACTCTTTCATTCTTAATTAAATGCCTTTATGGCACAGCCACCTTCATGTGGCTAAGAATGTGTATATGTTGATGTAATCAGACTAACGTCCCTCCCTTGTTAATACATGTTGAACCTCATCCATAATAATCTAACCTCAAGGATAAAACTTAAATAAACTTAAATAACCATTCATTTTTTTAACTCTCATTGTTATTCATATTGCTCAGCATTCATAGCTGTCAGCAGTGTCTATTGCCGGCCCTCATTTTGTTATCACTTTGTCCCTGGTCAAATGTTGTAATCATTGGAAAACATGTGCTGCTAAGATGTTTACCCTTTTGACAACGTTTCATAAAGGGAACGAGCAGTTTGAAGGAGATTAGCAAAGAGAAGGAAGCACACAATGACAGTAAGCACAATGCAGGAAACGCGTTGAATGACTTCGCAAACAGGGGTCAAAGGGCGTGGTTAGTGCAAAACAAGTCATTGTTGTTATGAAACTTCAGTAAGACCTCCGGACACGTTTGACTCTTTTCCGTCACATTGTGCATTAAACAGATTTTATTCAACTTCCTATTATTTTACAATTTTTACAACTGCTGTCATCACGATAAATGCTATTTACAAGTAAAATAACATGTCAGGCAGTGTCTCATCGCGCCTTTGAAAGTTAACATTGATGGATTTCCCGTGGTACAGCGCCCAGCTTGTTACTATGGCCTCTCACTCTATGCCAGCCTGTTACTCAGATGGGCCTGAGACATCTCCAGGGGGGTGGAGGTCGCCGTGGTGGACTCCAGAGGACCCATGTGCACTTGCTTACGGCAGATCGCGGACGTCAATCTTTTCCGAAACACCTTACACAGGAACACGTAGATGAGCGGGTCCAGACACACGTTGGTGGCCGACAGCCACAGGGTGGTTTCTTTTGCGATGTAGAGCGCGTGCTGCGCTTGGCAGGGACTCGCCATGCTGCGAGTCTGGGTCAGAGTGTAGGGGACGCGGGTGAAGTGAAACGGGGCGAAGCAGGTGAAAAACACCCCCACGACCACAAAGACCTTTGCTTTGGTTCTGCGCCTGGCTGTTTGAGATTTGCTCTTCGAGGCTTTGTATGACTCATAAACCTTCTTGCTGATGAATGTGTAGCAGAACACCATCAAAGCCAGCGTGCCCCAGAAAACAACCTGAAAGCACACGTAAAAAAAACCCACATTAGGCAAGACTCACAGTATTTAGAACTAATGTTCACTAGCAGTTAAAGGTCAAATGTTGTGTATCGTGCGGTGTAGTTAAATGTGCTTGTATTTAAAGCAACACTATGTAACTTTTCCTACCTTAAAATATCAGCTTGAAAAAAATTGTGCCCCTACAATGACTTTTAATATGGCGATTTGCGTCTCCGCCACGCCATCAGGGGTCTGTGGCCAGAAAACTGCTGAACGTAAGATTTTTTGTCCGCCCGGTCGCAGGCTGTAGTACCCGTATGTATGGGCTAACTACCTGAAGGGGGCGCTAGCCGGGCTACAAGGGAAAAACTACATAGTGTCGCTTTAAGTAACACATTCTTTCTAATAAGCAGATTTCCCACGATTCTTTTATTTCATAGCTACCTGACAGAAATAGTTGAAACCTTCATGCCAAAGCAAGCCGGCGTTGCTCTTCATGGAGGTGCACTTCAGTCGGCCTCCGGAGAAACGTGGCTTCTGGTCACTGAGAATAACATTCGGCAATGCCAGAGATAACATGACTGCCCAGACGGTGGCACTCAGCAGCTGTCCAACACGTACCCGCTGCAGGGAACACTTCCCAAAGGGCCTTACGATCTTCAGGTAGCGGTCCAGGCTGATGAGGCCCAGCAGCAGGATGCTGATGTACATGGTGATGTAGAATAAAACCGCAGAGTATTGGCAGTAGAAGGCGCTAAGTCGCCAGGATCCCACGCCTGCGTCACGTAACACTTTCAGAGGTATGGTCAGGGTCATCAGAAGGTCAGCCACCACCTGTTAATGAAGGAGGAGTTTTTTTGTGTTGCTCTGCAATGAAAACTAAATGTATAAAGCCCCCCCACACCTCCCATGTCTTACCACATTCTTTAAAAAGACCACAAATGTCGAGGAGCTGGGAATGCTGAAGAAGATCCATGCAGCCAGGGAATTCATTATCAGGGCGACGATGAAGAGGATGCTGTACAGATAGGGGAACACCGCGGCCGTCACACTGGTGTCCCGAACACACACGATAGAAGTGTTTGACAGGCTGTCGTTCATCTTCTGTTCTTTGGTTGACCTTTGGGGGATGAGGAAGAGGAGTGCATAATGAGATTAAGATTCATACAAAGGAACGACTAAAAGAGGAAACAGTGTAATATGTGGTTTCCAGATGTCTATGCAATTTCCTTCAAGATATTCCTCAAAAAGAACTGTTGCTGACTCACTGTGTATCATCATTACCTTCGCATTGAAAATGCAGAAGGTAATGTTTTGATCGCCGTGTATTTGTATGCGTGCGTGTTATTCACATAAGTCAAAAAGTATTAAACCGAATCGTATGAAATCTGGTGGGATGATTGGTTATTATTCGGGGACCATTTCATTAGATTTTGGGGTCGATTGGGTCAAAGGTCAAGGTCATGAAAAGGTCAACATCTTCTTTTTACAATTGGCATGCAACTAATGCCAAAATGTTAATAATTCAATGCCCAATCTTATGATATCCGAAGGTATGCGCTCTACCGAGTGCCCGTTCTAGTTGGTTATTTTTTTATGTTTTCTTTCACAGCTGGTTTTATGGCTTTAAAATACTACATACATTTATTTGTGTATCAATTCAAAAACTAAAGGCCACTTACTCTTACTTTAAGAAGCATACACATGCTTATTTTTATACAATCGCTGAATACTTTGTAACTTCTAAATTTGACCATAGTTAGAGAAAGACTTATGCTTATTCAGTTTTACAGTTAGAGAGACACTTAATATACAGTTACTATAGACTTAATATACAGTGATGAAGGCACCATCAACTAACTAGCATGTGTTCATTCTGTATTCTGCCCCTGTCTGACAGTATATCTGCCCAGCGTGCGCTCTTTACATTGAACACTTTAACGGCTTAGAATAACACCGAGGCCAGGAGTAAGAGCCATGGCAACTGAGATCTACAATACTCTAAAACCTTTGTCTCTTTTAATGTGCCGGCTAGTGTTGATTAGGTATGTCCCAACAGATTCCATCTGTCTGCCCAGTTTAGAGTGGTAATCTATGTATACTTGAAAAGTCAATAATTGAGTCTTACCTTCTTATTGTGTTCTTATCGTCTGCGGCTGGAGGGCATGTGAGGAACAATGAATTAGAAAGACTACAGGATATCTAAAAATAAGGAAGAAGTGAAATAATCTTCTTTCCTCTTCTTATCCACAGGAAGGAAATGTATCAACAACAAAAAAGTCCATATTGCAAATCTCTTACTGTTACTTTCATTTCTTTTAGAAGGACTTCCGCCTCTGGAAAGGTTTCTGCCTGTCTGTCTTTCTTTCTCTGTATTTCTCTCTCCCTGCCTCAACGTGTGTGTGTGTGTGTGTGTGTGTGTGTGTGTGTGTGTGTGTGTGTGTGTGTGATGCTCTTACAATGGGTGGTCTCTGGAGCTGCTGTGTGGCTGTCTTGTCACAAGCCCAACGAGTGTGCCAGTCTTCCTTCCTTTCTGAAAGACCCCTTTCCTTCCTTGCTTCCTGTTCCAATTGTCTGCCGAGAGGCTTGTTCTGCTCCGTGCCTCCCCCTGCCTCCGCTGGCCGGCGTCAGTCTTGGTAGCAGTTGACAGGCGCAACACCAAAGCCATGGGGTCTTTTTTTTCTCGACACACATCAAGAGACCTCCCCCCCCTCCACCCTCCATCCTGCAGCGTATTCACCCCACCTCCATCTGTTTGTCTCTTGTGATCATAAACTCAGTCACACATGTAGTGTGCCACTTCTCATGAAATGTGGTTCCCGTAAACTCCTACAAGCTTTGCCATTACATTACATTACATTGCATGTCATTTAGCAGACGCTTTTATCCAAAGCGACTTACAATAAGTGCATTTCAACCTAGAGTACAAACTAAGAACAACAAGAATACAGAAAGTAACATTTCCTCATCATAGGCAAACAACAAAAGTACCATAATAAGAGCCATTCAAGTGCTACTAAAGTGCAAATCTGTGTTTTAATCCAGATATAGTCGAAAAAGGTGCCTTTTCAGTTTCCGGCAGAAGATGTAGAGACTTTCTGCTGTCCTGATGTCAGTGGGGAGCTGGTTCCACCACTGAGGAGCCAGGACAGCAAACAGTCTGCTATGACAGAAGACGCAAGGTATTGACAAAGTAGTTGTTAAATTTTGTATATTGTATGTTTTTTATTCACACATATCCATACATCCATACATTAGTAGTATTAGTATTTAGTATTTAGTTTTGTGTTTTTATTTGTATCTTTTATTTTTATTAATGCTCTATGTACACCCACTGCTGTGATCCTTGAATTTCCCCACTGTGGGACTAATAAATGAATATCTTATCTTATCTCTTATCTTATCTTATCTGTAAGATGAGATACATCACATATTGTTTCAATCAACACAAAACACACTATAAGTATATACAACGTGATTGAACAAATTCACTAAACATTTATAAAGTGTGGCTTTTTTCTAACCCCTCATTGTGCTGTTTTATAAATAGTGCATTCTGAGAACTACACAACATGATTTCCTGTGAGATTTTCGTTTGGATCTGTGCCAGGAATGTTGTCCAATGTGGGAAAATAATTGACATGCATGTGTTCCCCAGTGAACGATGAGCTTATCTGACCGTATCTGTTGTTTCGTCAGAAAGGCACAGAAACCTGTGGTCTGTACCCACAGGGACGGGTGACTCAAACCTTTGCTCAGCTGTCATGTAAACAAGAAGCCACATTCAAATGCAAAATATGTTGATGCTGAAATTTGCAATATGCAACACTGAGCAGATAATAACTCTTTCGTGTTTATTGTTATCTTGATTATAATAATTATATATATATTGAAAAAAGACTTTACTTGTTTTAATATGAATCAATAACAGACTTTATTCCTTGCAGTAACCTTTCCATGTTAGAGGCTGATTAGCATGCTGCAAATGGAAGACTGGCCAATAAACACATAGAACATTAACATTAGTTATTAAAGACATGGCACATTTTTACTACCGCAACAAACATTATTTGACTTCAGTGTGATATGCAAACACTATCTAACTTAACTTAACGTGCTAGCCTCATTTACAGTTGACCTCCTAGATCTCTCGTGATCGTGAACTTACAGAGCTTCCATAGAACTGTGCTTTGTTGACAACAAAACTGCATAATAACAGCATCCTCTGGTCTCACGCTGTTTATCTCATCCTTATTGTATTTCCTGTTAACGGTTAAAGCTATCTAGAGCGACTCTTTGTAAAGGCACAAAACAGCACAGCACAACTTCACGTTAATATCAATGTTACGATAGAACAAAAACAATATAACAACAAGCTGACTTTAAAAAATCTTCAGTAACATCTGAGGTTAGTCCATAACATAGCGTCTTCCTGACCTTCGTCAGACTCGACTCTGAGGCAAAGCGCCTGCTCCTTTGTCTGCTGAGGCGACTTGCTGTGAGCCGACCACGTTTTTGATCATAGACATCAGTTTCTCTTTGAACTCGCGACACAGAAAGACGTAGAGAAGTGGGTCCATGCAGATGTTTGTGCAGGCCAACCAGTGGCTGAGGTCCTTCGCCAACTTGGTGCACATTAAAGAGCAGCTGGTACAGGAGGAAGAGTTGACTTCTTGAGACATTTGCTGCATCACAAAAATGTGGTACGGTCCGAATGACCCAAAAAACACAATGAGAACTAGAAAAACACGTAGTTTGATCTTCTGCTGTCCCTGGTTGTTGCTGCTGCCAGATTTTCGAAAAGATTGGATCACCTTGTTTGCAATGCAAATGTAGCAAACAACAATGACCACACTGACAAACCAGAAGAAAACATTGAGGTAAATCAATACCTTCTTGTGGATTATAAGTCCAACCGGTCCTTTCAGCTCCCTACAAGTCTTGATCTGTCTTATATTGGCCACTGATTCATTATTTGAAATGATATTTGGTAAAGCTGAGCATGCAAGCAGTAATACCCAGACTGAGCCGGACATCAGTTTGCTAAAAGTCAGATTCTGACCAAAGAACTTATTGTGGGGCATCATGATCTTGAAGAAACGGTCCAGACTGATCAAGCCCAGCAGAGCGATACATGTGTACTGTGTGCTGTAGAAGAGGGAACTGAAATAACATGAGAGTATGTGCATTGCAGTTGACACACCTGGCAAGTCTCTTGCTACTTTGATTGGGATGATCAAGGTCATAATGATGTCAGCAGCGACGAGATTCTTCAGGTACACCACAAAGTTGGAGGTGGCTTTGATGTGCAGAGAAACCCAGGCGGCAACGCCATTCAGCAACAAAGCTATGGGGAACATCAATAAGTAGAGAGAAGAGACGACATCCGGGTTGTAAGTGGAGACGCAAAGACCCGAGCCGTTGTGAGACGTTTGATTCATTGCCGTCGCTGCACCTGAGGAGAATGAAAAGTTACATTTTAGAAGAAACATTTCATCTTGTTAAGAAACATCATCCTCAATTTTTTTTAATATTTCATTAGCATGCTCTTACAAATAAACTGTCCAGCTGAACATGTAACATATCATTAGATAGTTGGGGATTTCAATAGTTTCCGTAAATTTTCTCTTTTTTTTCTCTTTATCCACTTACTGTCAGATGGAGAAACCATGATGTCATCCGGTATCTGTTGCTTATTCCAGTCGAGGCTGCAGACCAAGTAAAGGAAAGGACGGTTGTAACGACATAGAGGGGTAAATGGGCGACCGTGGCCGGGGATCGGCTGTTCGATCCCCGGCTCTGCTAGCCTCGTCCATGTGTCCTTGAGCAAGACACTTAACCCTAAATTGCTCCCCGTAGCTGTGTGTATTATAGTAAGTCACTTTGGATGAAAGCGTCAGCTAAATGAAAAGTAAATAAAGAAATGTCAGCATATTTGTAGAGAATATTTTACATTATACATGTGTATATACATCTGTGTCTCTAATTTTGTAAACTAAAAGTATAAATAAATACACATGAATACAAATTCAGATTTTAGTAAGGAGGGCTGAACAGTTCCATTGTCCAGGCAAGACTGCTATCTCTTTGCTAATGTTTTACTTTTCATTGTAGCGTGGATAAAAAACTTAAGTAATTAAACTAATTCAACTGCATTTTTGACACTACGTAAACATGCTATGCTTGTCTTGTGTAATTACACATTTCAGAAAGAAAATACTAATCTTAATGGTGATCTTTGTCACCACAGATTCATCTATCATTGATAAATACCACATTATGAACTACTTTGGTGAATAAGATGTTGATGATAACTTACAGTTGAAGACTTCTTCTCAAAAACAAAGCTGCGACGTGGACCTGTGTGACAGTATACTGAGATGCTCAGTGTTTAAGAAACATTAGAGAATTTTCCTAGCAAACACATCATCGTTTCAGCTGTGAGAGAACTGCCAATGTATCAGGAAATATGCAAACATAGGAAAACCTTCTGGTCTTTTGACAAAAGCAAATTTAGACGTCATGCAACATTAAAATAGATTGGATGTGGTGAACGTTTTGATTCAGGGGCCCCTGCTCCCATTGAGCCACACATACACCTCAGACACACACCACCATCTCCGTCGCACCTTAAATATATATAATAAAGCTGCAATCATTTATGCCTTTTCTATGTGTGTGTGTGTGTGTGTTTAAATAACATAATATTTTGACCCAAACTCCTTGGTATTGACATGCCATTGACTTTAGAGAGCTACATACACTTCATTTGTTGCCCCACCTCCCAACCTTGTTGTTTTAGTAAAATACATGAATATAATAGGTGCAGTGGCATCATCTGGCCAGAGGGGGGCCTCCGTTGTTAAAGCCAATAAAAACGTCCCACAGGCCACACTGAAGCTTTTTCTTCATTTAAACAAAGGGAGTGCAATAGCTGCCAAGAAGATTTATTGTATAGGATGTGTGTTTCAATTCCTTTTCAGTCAAACTAATCGGAAATCTTTGTTTTAGAGGGCTAAATTATTCTTGGAACGTAGACTAGAATATTGTGGTGACCAACACAATAGGTGGTGCATTGGTAATATTTAATTTAATATTAAAATACAACAATAAACAAATACAACATTTGATTAATTCCAAACAACATCATTTATTGAGACAATGACAAAGAGAATACAATATATTAATTTACAGACAATAATTAAAAATATCATGTATCGCTTAAAAAACCATAGGGTCCATCTGCGTTGACCCCTCACAGCAAATCAACAAAAGATGACTTCACACTCAAATCAACAAAAACACCTTAATAATATGGAATTAAAACATATAATGTTAATAATAATAATATGTTGCATTGTGAAAATTTGAAATAAAGAATGTAATTAAATAGATATCTATATGTATACAGTACACTTTATGTGCATCAAAGACACACAGCTCCGATCAGTGAGATTGTATTTGTGTGTTTAAATAGAATCGTTAATTTGCTGGTATATCTTGCTGTATCCTATGGTTTTATCTATGTTTTATAGATGCTAATCCTCATTAGGCCACTAAAGGGCAGTACAACACAGAAGTTAAAGTTGAAAAGTTTCTATTGGATAACTCTTGCTGCCATAATATAAAACAACAGCCTAATTTCTAATGACGAAAATCGTATCTATCTATACCTTCTTACAGGATTTTGATGATGACTAATTTCTCCTATGAAATATCCTGATGTTCAGCATAACCCAACACAGAGGCCTCTAGCTTTCATCATATCAAGCAGCTTCTCCCTGTACTCCCTACACAGGTAGATGTACAGAAGAGGGTCCAGGCAGATGTTGGTGGTAGAGAGCCACAGAACAAATTTATGGATTATCACCACCCACATTTGACCACAGACGTCTCTGTCAAGTGTTTCATCGAGTGTGTAAGGAACACGCATCAGGTGGAGGGGCACAAAGCACACAAAAAACACCAGAAGGATCACGAAGACTCGGAGCTTGGTCTTCGTCTTCCCGCCGCGGTTGTTGCTCCCAGAGTCTCTGAAGGACTGCAGGACCTTCAGGGTGATGCAGATGTAGCAGAACACAACCACGATGCTGACAACCCAGAACAGAATCTCCATGGACAGCACCACGTACTGCTGAAGGGTCACACCCGCTGGACTTTTCAAGGACATACAGAAATCTCCTGTTACATTAACAGGGTACTGGTCCGTTAGAATAAAAGTCGGGAGGGCGGTACCGCCAAATAACAGCACCCAGACCGAGGAGGACGTCACAAGACTGAACACAACGTTTTGTCCCAACAACATTCCGCACGGGCGAACTATTTTGAAGAAGCGGTCGAGGCTGATAAGACCCATTAAAGTTATACTTGTGTACAAACAGCAGTAGAAAACGACCGTGGAGTAGCGGCAAGCGAACATCCTGAACTCAAGAGTGACTCCGGGCAGCATGCTGGCCGCCATCGGCAGGAGGGTCAGCGTCATGAGCAGGTCAGCCGCCACCAGGTTCTTAAGGTACACGATGAAGGTAGAGGTGGACCGGAGGTGCAAAGACACCCACGCGCTGACCCCGTTGAGCAGCAACGCGATGGGGAACATGAAGAAGTAAAGGCAGGCGATGGCCACATCGACGGTCACCGGGCTGAAGGAAGCACACTTAGAGGAGAAGGGCTCTGTGTTGTTAGACGCCATCATGCAATCTGGAAAAGAAAACACACGCAGACATCAAAGAGGAACTCAACATGTTTCGTCTGGTTTACACATGTGAACAGCTCATGGGATGGAGATAGCAGGCTGTTGACTCACATCCAGATCATTTGCTTTTGGTTTGGGGACAGATGTTTCAACAAGTTTGAAAGTGAAAAAAAAAGTGATTTGATGAAAAGGGCGTTGGTATGTTGCATGAAAATGACATCCAGTTTTAGGTAGGAGGGGTTTCAGAGTAAATGATGATGACGCTGCGGTGAGTTTTACTGGTGTTGGCCCTCTACCTATGACTTGTTTGAAACTCATGCAGCTCTCAAAGCGTTGTTCTCCACCAGTTGGTACTGATTTGCATGTGTCAGTATCGTGTAAAAGACAATTTGTTATGATACTTTGGTTTTGAATGCTCAACCTGAGCATTTGAATGCATCCTGGATGCAGAACCGGACACTTCCACTTTTGACACCGGCTGAAGGAAGTTATGCAATTGTAGGATTTGTTTTCACCATGACAAAAACAAGAGCTAAACATGCATTTTCTCATTTTTTAAATCCAATATATTTTATTTTTATATATATACATATATATATATATATATATATATATATATATATATATATATATATATATATATATATATATATATATATATATATATATATATATATATATATATATATATGTATATATATATATTACTTGCTTTAAAGCTTCTTTAATGTGTCTGCATCTCTTAGTTTGTTATTTTCTTTTGCAATGGTAAATGGAACTTTTCTTTAGTCTTCCGACCACTCAAAGCACTTTAACACTAAATCACCAGTTCATACCATAATGGGAGGGGCTACGGTTCCACCTGCACATGAGCTGTAACTAACATTGATACACATTCGTACACCGGGAGCAATTTTGGTTTCAGTGTTTTGCTCAAGGACACATCGGCACAGGCTGGCGTCTGATGGAAGGACGACCCTGCAAACCAAACCTGCAGTCACAGTCGCCACAGATTACATTTTTGCATTGATATGATGTAGACAATGTTCCACGTCAGTTATAATAACTACCTGGTATAACAGTGGCAAAAGAAAAAAAAACAAGTACCTGGTTGAATTGAATGGATCTGAGAGAGAAAGATGAATTAAAGCTGTTGAGCAATAGGCGTTTATCTTAGGACAGTAACACGGTATTTGACTGTTATTCTGTTCTTTCAATTATGACAAAATATCACAAAACTGCTTGATTTTAATATTTTTTAGAAAGTTCACTGACCAGTTTCTCAGAGAAGATACAGTTGATCATCATCATCATCATCATCATCATCATCATCATCATCATCATCATCATCATCATCATCATCATCATCATCATCATCATCATCATCATCATCATATTAACACAGAATATCATTCTAATCAATAAGAAAGCTCAACTTCCTCAAGCACCGCTCAATTTAATCTGAAAAACAACAACACTAAATTGTAAAAATTAACATAATAGAAATTCACTCACCAGCAACGTTTATGTCCGTCCCTCCACGCTGTGCAGCCTGAGAGATGAACAGCATCACAGGATATTTCCCCAAAGTGTTTCAGCCTCTTTAACCAGAGAGATGCAAATGAACAGTTTGCACATCGGAAATGAGCTGAGGGGCGACACGGGATTCAAATAACACAGAGTGTGGTACGTGTTATACGTGCTACATTGAGGTATTTTCTGTCTACAAACATATAATCATGGTTTAAAGATGTGATAAAAGTCCCCATGTTCATCACATTCAGATCATTCAGTAGCGATGTAGCTTGTGTTCGTTATCTACTTTAACCTCAAGCTCAAATATTATTGTAATTGAGCACTTTTTTCTCTCAGTACATTCCCATCAATAAGTACTGTGTGTGAATTGAATCATATTCTGTGGCTGAATATGGGGTTTGATATTTGACTTTGTGAAAATATGTCAGATTTCACACAGGCAACCAATAATTAAAGTATCATTGTATCTTTATTTCCTTAGTTGTTGGTTTTTGATGAATTTCAGTAAAACTGGTGGTTCCTCGTCTTTTAGCTGTGCGGAAGTAACAGAAGGCACACGACTCAGTCATTTGGAAAACCCATATTCCTTAGAAATACATATGGAGATCAATGTACAATTTACAGGGAAACTTCTTCAGAGGAATCCTGTGGATGTAGATTTATTTTTCAATTTGTGAACTCATGCATCATTTCTTCTTTTCAAGATGAAAACAATTCAATTCAATTCAATTCAGTTTATTTGTATAGCCCAGTTTCACAAATTACAAATTTGTCTCAGAGTGCTTTACAATCTGTACACATAGACATCCCTGACCCAAAACCTCACATCGGACCAGGAAAAACTCCCAAATAACCCTTCAGGGGGGAAAAAAAGGGAAGAAACCTTCAGGAGAGCAACAGAGGAGGATCCCTGTCCAGGATGGACAGATGCAATCGATGTAATGTGTACAGAAGGACAGATTTAGAGTTAAAATACATTCAAGGAATCTGACAGAGTTTATCAATAGTTCATATTTAGGCATATTCCACGATGGAGAGTTTGGAGACCTCCCGAGTGGAGGAGTGGGCGGAGTCCCAGCAGGGCAGTGGCACAGCTGGCGACAGGAACTCACGATCCAACCATCGATGGTCCATCAGCCGATGGGATCTATGCCGTCTCATAGGGTCCGATGACCCCATGAGACGTGAAGTCAGAAGGACTCCGGGGAGAAAGCAGAGTTAGTCATGTGTGATGGAGAGATGAAGATTCATCCATAGCAGAAAGAAAAGAGGAGAGAGGTTCTCAGTGCATCCTAAATGTCCCCAGCAGCTATAAGCCTATAGCAGCATATCCAGGGGCTGGACCAGGGCAAACCTGATTCAGCCCTAACTATAAGCTCTGTCAAAGAGGAAAGTCTTCAGTCTACTCTTGAATGTGGTGACTGTGTCTGCCTCCCGGACTGAAATTGGAAGTTGGTTCCATAAAAGAGGAGCTTGATAACTAAAGGCTCTGGCTCCCATTTTACATTTTAAGACTCTAGGAACTACAAGTAGCCCCGCATTTAGTGAGCGCAGCTCTCTGGTGGGGCGATACGGTACTACAAGCTCTTTAAGATATGATGGTGCATCACCAATTAAGGCTTTGTAAGTTAAGAGAAGACTTTTAAAAGTGATTCTTGATTTTACAGGGAGCCAGTGCAGAGCAGCTAGTGCAGGAGTAATGTCTCTTTTCTTAGTTTTAGTGAGAATACGAGCTGCAGCATTCTGGATCAACTGGAGGGACCTAAGAGACTTATTAGGGCAGCCTGATAATAAGGAGTTGCAGTAATCCAGTCTCGAAGTAACGAACGCGTGAACCAATTTCTTTGCATCTTTTTGAGACAAGATGTGTCTGATTTTTGAAATATTACGTAGATGGAAGAATGCAGTCCTTGAGATTTGCTTTATGTGGGAGTTGAAGGACAAGTCCCGATCAAAGAAACAGAGGATCTTAATATTTTTATTAAGTGAAACGGAGAACTGAAAGAATAGCAAAGACAACATGTTGCTTCTTCTGCTTTGACTCAGTTAAAATTACAGATGCACATTACTTTTGTCGTCGTGGCAGGATGGTCATCATTACAGAATGAGCACATTCAGATACGTCTTCATCATGTCCAGTGGTTTCACGTACAGACAGAGGAGTCCCTCAGAGCGGTGCTGCCTGTATCCGTGTCTGAACCCCTCCCTGTTAGCCGGCTACAGGAACCAGGAGGCAGCCGCAGGGTTTTGAACAGAGTGGTCCTGAAGGACTTACAGAGAAAGAAGTAGATGAGAGGGTCCAGAAGAGAGTTTAAGGATGATAGGAAGAGCGTACTTTCCTTCAGCTGAAAAAAGAAGAGTTTGAGTTTACAATCAACGAGAACCCATCTGGTCTGGCTCATGGTGTACGGCACGCGGGCAAAGTGAAACGGCACAAAGCACACGAAGAACACCGCCAGAACCAGGAACACGTTAGCGTTCATTTTCCGTTGGGCCTGGTGCGGTTTCCGAGTTGAGGCCCCACTTGGTACCATCGTCCCTCCACTGTGGGCCTTAGTGCGGGAGTAGGATCTGTACAGCTCTTTGGAGATGAGAGTGTAGCACACGATCACAGTCACCAGGTTGGCCCAGAAAATAACTTGACAGACGTGATTCACCACCTCATGCCAGTGCAGCCCGGCGGCTGTCTTCAGGTCACTGCACTTGAAGTATGAAGACGTCGGGGGTTTACGTGTCAGGATCACGTTGGGCAGACAGAGAACCAGCAGAAAGGTCCAGATGGCTCCCGAAAGGACTTTGCGATGGGCCAAACGGGCCGCGTTAGTCCCCCTGAAGGGCTTCAGGGTCTTTCTGCAGCGATCGATGCTGATGAGGCCAAAGAAGAGGATGCTGATGTACATGGTAAGGTAGAAGAGCACCGAGGAGACCCGACACACGAATATACGCAGGCCACTGGAAGCCATGTTGGAGTCTGATAACACCTGCAGGAACACAACAGACATTTCGTAAAAGACTGAACACACGCACTAAAAGTTCAAGCCATACTATATATTTTATTCACACGTTTGTAGTTAACCGCTTTGTTAACTAATTAATTATTTTGCTTTTGGTTATTTATCTGATAATGCTTTATTACTCAATAATAAGACACATCTGTCTGGATTTCATAGTCAGAGAGAGAGAGAGAGAGAGAGAGAGAGCGAGAGAGAGAGCGAGAGAGCGAGAGAGAGAGAGAGAGAGAGAGAGAGAGGTGCACAGGTGCAGGTGATTGGACACAGGGGAATGAGACACAGGTGGACACAATGAGGGCGGGGCGAGCGATCACACAGGTGGAAACAATCAGGACCAGGGCAGACAATCACAGGGACAGGAAATGCAGGGAAACAGAGGACACAAGACAGGGATTTCAAAATAAGACACAAAACTAGACACAAAAACTGACTAACATGACAAAGTCTTTCTGATCGGTGTTTAGTTTACTCATCTCTCACAGGACACACAATCCCACAATGCATTCATTAATTGTTGTTGATTGTTAACATTTAGAATTGATTAATTATTGTAAACAAAAACACAACCTCTTAACATTTACAACTATGCTTTGCTAATGGATTATATAGTTGAGACGCTTCTGTCCCTTACATATTAAGAATTAATGAATAAATCCAAAATGTATTTTTAATAGCTGTTATTAATGAGTTGTTAACATTTATAACTACTAACCTTATGAGAAACTAAGAAACTCATGATCTCTTTACTCAACAGAGACTTTTCACAAGCTACCAAAATGTTGCTTTTATGAATAAACTATTACTCATCTACTATACATAGTGTAATAACTACTAATAAAGCCATTAGTTAATATACAATTTCAAGTTTAAATGAATATGTGCCATTTAACTACACCTTGAAAGGGAATGTGAAGGTCATGATGACATCGGCAACCACAATATTCTTCAGGTATATTATGAAGTGGGACTTGGAGGGGATGCGAAAAAACACCCACACAGCCACGCTGTTGAGTGAAAGTCCCACCAGGAAGAGGCAGGAGTAGAGAACAGGGAAAACCACCGTCTTCAAAACATTGTCACGGGAACAAGTGACGTTGGTGTGGTTGTCAGGGAGCAGGGGAGATGTTGTATTTCCCTCCATGTTTTCTAAAAAACACAAGAAAAAGTTCCTCTTAAGTTCCCGGAATTGTAAGAATGAACACAAAATAAATGCCACTTGAACCTTGAAGTAAAAACAAGGTGAGTCCTTCATCCACATACGTTCAATTCATAAATATTATAAAAAAACACTCAGCAATACAACATTTTAAAGCAGCATGTAGCTGTTTGATTACATTGACACAATATCTGGTTGTCATGTATTTATGTAAACAGTAAATATTAACATTTGCAAAATAATAATTTAATTTATCCCGCTTTAATATAATACATAAAATGTATAAGGTTATGTAACTGACCTGTTAATGATGCTGATATGTCCCAGTGCAGATTTGTGGTCCCTCTATCTGTTGTATGTGCTACTGTGACACTGGTCATCTGTTGTGTCCAGACAGTTTCAATGTGTCAAACAAGTGTGTGTGTGTGTGTGTGTGTGTGTGTGTGTGTGTGTGTGTGTGTGTGTGTGTGTGTGTGTAAGTGTAAGTGTAAGTGTCACAGAAGACTTTTTCTCTTCCTTCTCCTTTCTCATAATTCCTGTCGCAAAGAAAAGTTGTTCACAGGCACAAAGCTGAGTTCACTGTTTTAATGGACCCCAAAGAGGAATTATTGTGTAGCAGATAAACACAAAGTTAAACATAAGCGAAATACATATTATAAACAACAACAAGGCACAAACCCACAGCATCTTGGGTCAGAGGATCCTCCTCTGTTGCTCTCCTGAAGGTATATTCCCTATTTTTCCCCAGTGAAGGGTTATTTGGGAGTTTTTCCAGGGATGTCTATGTGTACAGATTGTAAAGCACTCTGAGACAAATTTATAATTTGTGAAAATCTGCTATACAAATAAACTGAATTGAAAAAAAAACCTGAATCTAACTAATTTAAAGCCCACATGATTTTCTGGGTAGACAATATAATATTGACTATTTTGAAATAAAGAATCACATGCTAGAAATGTATGACCCCCCCCCCCCCTCCATTGTTCTTTCAAAATGTGATTCAAGCTAATGTGTTTACTCTTCACTTTTACTTCTTCCATTTTTTAAACCAGTATTTTGTAATCCGTGCTGCTTCTGCTTTGTTTTATGTGGTGTCTGAAAACCCTGTTATTAGTATGTTCTTATGTTATACTGTACTCACAGGCCTCTACGTTTAAAGGCATGTTCAACCTGAGTAAACTCATTTGGTCATCTTTGAATATTTCTTATTATTGGATCCATGCATGCATGCTTTGCAATCACATTAATTTGGTTGATTTGGATTTAAACGTGCTGCATTGTAATGTGATATACTGAATCAAGCTATTCAAAGACAGGGGAACTCAGGTCAGGGTTATGTCAGACCAAAAGGATTTATCACGGAGTGAGTCATAGAAAAACATTCTCCATTCACAGCACTAAACACTCTGAACCAACACATTTAAAGTGACTAACAGATTTAAACTGACCAACACGTGTAAAGCTTGAGCGTTTAGATGCAATACAATGCAAATATACAGCTTGATAACATATTGCAGTAAAACCAACTATCCCAAGTAGAAAAAATAT
>CM070099.1:16897701-17047701 GCA_036178185.1 Liparis tanakae | reverse complement strand
GAAGACCTTTCAGACATGCTGGACACACGTGTGTGTTGCCTGACACAACGATATCCGTGACCGTAACCTTTTCTGGAGCCTGAATAAAAAAACAATATGCCATAATAAAAAGAATGATAGGATAGGGAATCTAGAGCAGGGGTCGGGAACCTATGGCTCGTGAGCCATATATGGCTCTTCCGGTGACGGCATATGGCTCTTTTGAGTTTGAGTTTAAAAAAAAGCCTGCCACTTTGTAATTTTCTCTATCGTGCCAGATTACAGCAACAGTAATGTCAGGTCCCTTTCTTAAAGACGTCTTTGGTCTTTTATTAAACTAAACAAACGTCTGTTATTAATCGTCTCCACAGCAGCATGTCATTTTGCTGTCACCTGCACCCCCCCCCCCCCCCCCCCCCCGTAGCATCATGCAGCACCAGAAGTCGCATTAAAAGCAAGGCATATTTCATTTATTATATTTTAAAAATACTATATGGCTCTCAATGAAATATATATTTGGCTTTTATGGCTCTCCCAGTCAAAAAGGTTCCTGCCCTTTGATCTAGAGGAACTTTCCTGAACTCAAAGCCAGTATGAGGGTCTGTTTCTCCACTGATAGCATTGTGGTATCTGAGGTCTCCTGGTGCCATGAAGACATTCATGTAGAACAGATAAGCTGCAGCAGGTGGTGACTAAATGGTGTCATGCATACTCATTGACTTCCTTTGGTGTGAAACTAAACCTGTGAGTCTGTTTTCAAGTTTAACAGAGTGACAGAAGTGAGTCTGTTACAGTCAATTGGACATTGTGGTATCTTCATCATGGATTTCCATATTTAATTTTTTTTTAAATATTTAAGTTACATAATAGATACCATGATTAGAGCGGCTGATGCCATCTATTGGTTGCCTGTCAGGATGACACAATCAGGGCTCATAGCTGCTGAGTTGGCTGGGTAATAATATCTCACAGTGAAGATGTAGTTGAAAAATATTATCTGAGTAGTTGCAGATCTTTACTTTATTCTATATATATAAAAGCTCAAACTTTAAATTTGAACGTGTATATATATACGGTTAATATATTGTAATTTAAAGCACAAATGTCTCTCTAGAGAGCACACATTCAGGCTTCTGCTGTCACCTTTTTTATTCATAGGTGTTTAGTGTTTCCTCAGACGTGTTACAGCGCCTCCATATTGCATCTAAATTACACATTGGCATGTAAATTAGGTTTTTCCAGAAGCCCACTAAGTAGTAGTGCTGGCAGAGAGAGTGTTTGAGTGAAGGAATGCTATTCTTGGACTCTTGACTGTCTTTCACAACAACCGTCCCTCCAACGTGGGATTTGTCTTCTTGCACTGGAAACAATGAGATTTTAAAACACCTGAAAAACAGACAACCTCATTCCCACAACAAAAGGCATAGAGAGGAATACATAATGGTTTCCTCATCTTCATACAGAGGTGGGCCTTGATAAGAGCTCATGTGGTAATTTTAAAGCTAAATTACGTTTAAAAGACATGTATTTACACCTAAAGGCCTTCTAACATATGCCAGTGATACTTGTATTGTGATTCACATCTTTGTTAATTTATCCCTGGACCTGAAACGTTTTCTGGAAAAGCTTAACCTTTCCGACAGGAACACCCACCTCTGCTTTAAAGTAGCAGTGCCACATTGTTGATGCAACCTAATTGGAGCTGGCTTGTTTTAAAAGCTTCCCCCCCTTTGGGACTCAATCATTTAAAAGTGCTTTGATGTTTTCAGGTTTTTTTTTTTGCGTAACTGAGGTGAGGAAGATTAGGTATATGGCAGTGGGCTCCACCGGTCCCCCTGGTTATTCTCTGGGGACCAGAGGACCACATCTGCATCCGATCACATCGGAGAACTCCCGCTGATGTACTTCCACTGCCCTAAGGACAGAGACTGACGTTATATGGTCTCATCAAAAGGCACGTATACCAAGCCATATACATGTATGCTATGTTAAATCTTTGTTATTATCGTATTTATTACAACCCTTCTACATTTTGGGGCTTGCAATATCAACCTACTGAAAGGTTTTGATGATTTATGGATACAGTCAGACGATATAGAACCTACGTATACCTGGCTAAAGTGTTTAGAGTCTCACTTTTAAAATGTTCTGGCTCTATGTGAGGAAAAGAAATGCCTTTTGAGAGCTTTTAAATACAGAGTCCCGCTGTAATTCAACTACAACAACTGATACCTGCTTACTTTCCTTTCCCGTACCGATGGCCAACTTCTGAGCTCCCTTCCAGCAAAACTGAGTCATTTCCTGAGAAGCACTGGTCTGAGAAACCTGGACCCATCATCATCACAGCATGGTCCTACCGAAGGAGATGCAAATATGAATCCGTCTTACTTGTGGCTGAAAGGTGGATGTGTGGATTCTACAATGCTAGTGTGAAATTCCAGCATCACCACAGGCACTGTGAGAGACACCGATTTCCTGCAGGAGCAAGCGTGAGCGCATCCACACAACGGAGTGTGTAACAGAAAGAGACTCTTTGATTGTAAGAAAAGACTTCACGCTCATAGGTCCCCTGAGGACTTTACTCGTTGCCTAGTTTGGAGCGTTACAGAAATAAGACATGCTCTCTGAGCTAACAGAGAATAACTTTCTCAGACTGCTGTTGGTCGGCTCCTAGCAGCCCTCTCTTAAGATCTCAAGTTCCATGTTCAGGCTGCTGGCATTCTAGTTTAAGTATGGAATTCATACCACAGACCAAAATATGTCTCACCCTGCCATGGTCCTTCTCCTCTACCTCTTTAGTCGTAGACTATATCCTTCCTTTGCAATTTTTCTCACTCAGCTCAACGTTTTCTCTTTTTATTACTCATATGACAGCACACTTTGCACACCTCATAAATGCATCCTTAAATAAGTGAGACCATATTAAATTGTCTTATAATAATTTAAAAAAACGAATCTTCTATATACCAAGCCATTTCTTCTTTAAGTCAGCAATAACACATGTTTTGCAACTTGTAAACACACTGACATGTTTGTAATATTGTTATGGGAAACGTGATAGCATTCATTTAGAGATATGTTTCTAGCCACCTGGCGAAGTTAAGTGACAAATCCCTCTCTTTTCCCATCTATTTTTGTATATCATATATAAATTGATACATCAGTCAATATTAGCTTAGCTTATACTGTAATACATATTGATGTTTTGAATATGTGTGTATGAAACTGAATATTTACGCATATTGTATTGGAATTCATAAATATCAATATCAGTCTTGAACTAAACAATCCAGTATTCAGTTCCATATAGAGAACTAATACTTATTGAAACTTAAGGGGCTTTGTTGTATGAAGTATCTCAGATGAAAATAAAACATGAAATGCTAGACAGGGAAAGATTCACGAGACGTAAGTAGAAATGCTGAACTCTTGAGTGACTAAACAGATCTGTCTCCCATTGGTCCCTGGGGTGCAGATGGACAGCCTTGCGGCTGAAAGAAAACATATGGGGAATAGAATAGCTGGTTGAACAAAGCCTCTATTGTTAAATATGTATTTCACTTAATGTAGACACTATGTTGAGGTAAATACTTACTTGGTGATCAAATATAAAGTACTAAGTTGTCAGCTGAATCCAGATGAAAAAGTAGAGGGTCATATATGTGAACAATTATCCATTTGAATTGTGTGTACTTTGAGTCCCTTGTGAAGGTTAACTGAAGGGTAGTGAGGACAAACTTCCCAGCAAGGAATTATTTTATTCAGATGTTTCTGTTTTTACACTATCTGGCCAATGAGTGGCCATACCTCCCTCATCTGGTGTAAAAACAGGTTTTGTTTATTCATCATGTAAAATGGTTGTGGGTGTGCAGCTCTCCATTTTGAGATGTATCACTTTAGCAGCTGTAATCAGAAATTGGGTTCAGAGGTTCAGGGATATTTGATAAAGGTCAAATTCAAATAAACACAAAAAGCCCACACAGCTTATTTCATTAGCTTATAAAACCATATTTTAAATACACATTAGACTTCTACTCATTCCTTTGAATATACAAAAGAAAATGAGCAAATGAGGAAGTCATCATAAATATCCAAGTTAGTGGATGTGAACTCAAGCATTCTCCAAACATGTATGGTGTAAATTATAAACTGTTTTTCACGTTAAAGAGCCACCTGAAGCGGGTGTTTTTAAAGTAAACCTGCATTCCGAGGTTTATGGAAGATCATTCCATCTTTTTCCATGTTGGTCTGGGTCCGGACACATAGCTGTAGTTTGGCTCTAAACTTAACTTTTGCTGAGATCTCAAAAAATTGATTTATTGTTCCTTTTTTTTATGTGTCTCCAGTTTAAGATGCAGCTGTTACCGTGTTGGAAGCCACTTTGAATACTTTGATATATTTTAACGAGAAACATTGTATACTGTGGCTCATAGCCAAGTATACAAAGACTATTTAGGTAATTTAATAATAATAATAATAATGTATATTTTATTCTGTGTCTCTACCTCTCAATAAAATACAATGTATTTAATTTCAAATTGTAACTCTATACACAGTTTATTTTCATGGTACACACAGTCACACCACTATTTATGAGGCCTTGAAAAAAGAAAGTTTTAGCCTAAATTACAATCTGCATAATTGTATAGGCAATTCACAATTGGGGCAATTTACTGAGAAAGTGTTAACAGTTGTTGCCCTTAAGGCATAGGGGGCTATTTATCTTAATGAATGTCCTTTAGGAATGATTTAGTGGTTACAGAGACATCATTACGAAAGTATATAGTCAACCTTTTCACTCCTACCATATTTCATTATACATTAACAGTTACATTTCAGTGTTGCATGTAATGTATTTGTATCTATTTGGAATATATACGTTTGGAGACATGCTTATTATATACAGATTCCTATTTTTGAATTATCGGCTCAGTTCCAACCCCCCCTCCCCATCCCACTATTTAATTTGCTGGACGGCAGTAAAGTCAGCACTCAATCACAAACAAAAATCAAAGGCTCCCCTGTGGGTCTTGCACATTGAAGACCTGGGAAAAGAGGTATTTTCACAGCTGGAGAGTTTCAACTGTGTGTCTCTGCAATAGTTCTACAGCAGTGGAGCCCAAACCTCCTTCTGTAGAGTGAAGCACATCTCAATAATCACAATCGCCTTCATTTCAACAGCATTGCGACAGACAATTTGGTTGTATCAAACAATAAAATAAAAACATAAAAAAGTCATTAACCATGTTTACTTTTTTAATTTCATTTTGTCTCCCATACTTTGATAAAGTAGATACTACAAATAGATATACATATACTGTATTATTACAGATTAGCATAATGTATAACATTACTGTAAATTCTTGTGTACAACACAATAGATTGATATTGTGTTTATGACTAATGAACTGTACTGCAAATATACTGTACATACAAGAATCTGCTTTAGATTGTAATAAAAAAAGTATAATAAAGACATCAGATGTGAGAGAAGCACTGCACTGTCCAGGCAGATATGTATCCAGTGTAAAACAAGCCTCATATATTCTTTGTCAAATACATTTTTTTCCACTCCAAATTGTTCATGAAATATATTTTACTGTCTATTCTATTTGATTTGCTCTTAAAGAATAAAGCAATGTATTGTGAGAACAACCACAACAACAAGAACAATAACAACGTCTGGCCAATGTATAAGGGAATTAATAAAAAGACTCCCAAGATGTTGGGACTCCCAAGATATTGGAAGTATTTTTATTTCTTTCTTTTAATCTGTTAAGCAATTGATTCTCTTTCTCTGTCTGTGCTGTAATAGTATACCTATATGTGGCCAGCAACGCCTGGTCAGAGAAATTATTTAAAGTTTTAATCTATGCACTGGCACTTTTGCTCCCATGAGAACCACCCTAAATAAGAACCACCTATGAATGTCCCGACCCCCACTTCCAAAGTTACAATAACAACTTTCTTGGCCCAGGCTGGGGTTTCCAGTTAAGACAAACATTACTTTCCCTCTAAAATGTCTGTTTCATTTCTCTTCCCGTTGGTTTTTCAAATTCACAAATGTCACAAACCGCAATCCTCACAAATCCATATGTGATAAAACATGCACAGTACATCGCAAATGCAAGTAACTAAGTGTCTGTTAATGTTTACATTAGGCTATGCCACCGTCCTTTCTCTGTCTTGCCTTTTTCTCACATTATATGAATATATGTGATTTTTGAGTCCGTACCCAGGTGATTCTTGGCCAGGCACTTGTATGTGCCAGAGTCTGAGGCTTTGGGCCTCTGAATAATAAGTGTGCCCTGAGGATGAAGCAGTTCGCTACCCATAGGCCGTCCCTGTTCTGCCGCTGACAGAATTGAACGATCGGGCAACTCCCAGGTGATCTCAGGCTTGGGAATCCCAATGGCGACACAGTTGAGCTGGATAGGCGTCCCGGTCACTGCCCTTAAACTGGGAGGTGGCCCTGATGTGATTCGTGGAGGGTAGGCAATGATGATAACAGGGACAGTGAGCACAGCCTCTCCAGCA
Organism: Liparis tanakae; assembly: GCA_036178185.1. NCBI lineage: Eukaryota > Metazoa > Chordata > Actinopteri > Perciformes > Liparidae > Liparis > Liparis tanakae. The sequence goes on along the minus strand of CM070099.1, from coordinate 17,041,185 downwards.
TCGCTCCAAGCCCTGCAAACGTAGTTCCCTCGGTCGTGGAGAGTTGTATCGTGAACAATCAGGGTACCATTCTCTAGTAACTGGTAGCGCCCGAGGACTTGAGGCCGAGAAAGAGTGTGGCCACCGGGAATTGTCCAGTGGATTTTGGGTCTGTGAATTCCATCAGATAAACAATGAAGGAAAAGAGGTTGTCCAGATACACTGCGTATGATGCCTCTTGGCTTTGTCAGAATGTAAGGCTTCTGACCAACCTCCAAAACGATTAACTTCTCTATGTAACCCATGAAATTCTTGGCGCCACAGCGGTACTTCCCAGAATCTTTTTCACCAGAATTGTAGATGACTAAAGTCCCATTTTTAACTAGGTGGTGGTTACCTGTAAACCGTGTTCCGTTAGGCAAAGTCCAAGTGATCTCCGGCATTGGGTATCCATCAGCAAAGCAGTTTAGAATGGTAGTTTTACCAATCCCAGACACAATACGTTCGTTGAAGGGGTTCTTGAATATCGGTCTCCTGTGTATACTGCTCACCTCCAGCTGTACTACCATTACTGCCTCTCCTCCATCATTCCTCGCCATACAGATGAACTCAGCGGTGTCCGTTGGCCGCACATTTCGAATCTCTAATGTCCCATTATGGTGGACATTAATCCTGCTGCCATAGTATGGTGCTGTCAGAAAGATGTTATCAGGCATAATCCAAGTGATACTAGGCGTGGGATTGCCCTCAGCATTACAGTCTATTAATTTCCTGGAGTATTTAGTAGCTACATCTTTGATTACAGTCCTGTTCTGCCGGTAGCCATTGATTACTGGTGGATTCCCTTCTACATCAAGCTTGAAGACTTTTCTGTTTTCTCCAGCAGGGTTTCGAGCCACACAGACATATTCCCCAGCATCAATAATCTTCACATCCCTGATATCCAAGGAGCCATTGACGTGCATTAGGTACCGTTCGTTAGATGCTGCAATCACGTCGTTGGTAGGCAGCATCCACAGGATCTTTGGTTTGGGCTCCCCAAGTGCTTCACAGTCAAAGCGGATGTTCTCTCCAGGCTTCACCCGGGCATATGTCTGGCTGGTTGGACGTATCCTGGCGGCAGCGGTCACCACAGTGATGTGAAAATGCATCTCATCCTTGCCCACCTGGTTCTCAGCATAGCAGGTGTAGTCTCCTTCCTCTGACATACCAACCTGGAGAAATATATCACAGTTACGTAAAAGTCACATTTGAAAATTTCTTTAAGGTTTCATTAAGGAAGATCACAAGCCTTTGCATACCTGGTTTAGGTGGAGAGTTCCATTGTCAAAAAGTGTATAGCGCCGTGCTCGTCCTCTTCCACTGCTGGCATCAGACTGAAGAGCACTGTTGACCATGGTTCCGTCCGGTAATCCCCAGGATATCTCTGGCTTTGGTGAACCGGAGGCTTTACAGTCAACCTTAAAGTCCTTTCCGTATGGTACCTGCTTCTTTCCATAGAGCTTTGGCTCTATCTTGGCTGGCTTCATTGACACACTGACCTTCATGAGTTGGAGATCATCACCAATGTTGTTTCGTGCCACACAGAGATAGTCTCCAGCATCTTTATCACTCACAGTGCTAACAATAAGAGTGCCGTTATCCAGGACCTGAATTCTGCTGCCCATCCTGCAAAGATACATGACAGAATATTTGAGAGACTTAGTATTTAGAGAGGTTATAATTAAGCCTGATCAAAAACAAGTGGGCAACATTATTATCGTGTATGGACAAATTACGTACATATTATCACTGTATGAGTCTGTTAAAACACTGTTATGAAGAGAATTCTGCAATTAATAGCTATGTTTTTTTAGATCTATGTACTTATTGTAATATTCACCGCAGCGTTCTTATAGTAATATCAGTTGTTATGTTGTTACTACCGTATCTTACACCATTTTGCTATCACACATCAGTCATATCCATAATGACAGAAAGTCATTTTCAGAATACTGCAGAACATTAGAGTTTGTTTATCAAAATAATTCATGGGGAAGGAACATCTTTACAGTCACATTCAAATGCCCGCTGCCAGGTCTGCATTTCTGCCACTGATCGAGGTATTTTTACCTGTGCCACTGGTCCACTACAGCTTTAGAGGGCAGCCTCCAGATGATCCTGGGCTTAGGGTCTCCTGTAGCTGAACAGTTTAGTCTCAGCTGGTCCTCGAAGAACAACGCTGTTCTGCGCTTTGATGTCTCCACTATTTGAGGTGCAGACTCTTGCCTCTCTACTGTCAGAGTCACAACCATTCTCTCTGAACCAGTCGAACTGGTTGCAATACATTCATATTTCCCGCTGTCTTCTGTAGTCACATCCTTAATGTGGAGCGTTCCATTCCCGTACACTGATATCCTTATGTCACTGGCAGGTCTGTTATATCGTACCATCGACCCATCGTGGAGGACCCAGTGAATAGTAGGCTGAGGGCTGCCTTGGCCAGTGCAGGGTAGCCATACATTTTGCTTTACACCAATTTTAACCTGCTGCCTTTTCTCCTCCACGATACCTGGGGGAGGTGCCACCACCTGCAGTCGGACTGTAGCAGTATCGGCTCCAGCTGGATTACTGGCAATGCATTTGTAATGACCTCTGTCATAAACAGACACCTGCATAATGACCAGAGTCCCAACAGCAGATACTGATACCCTTCCCTTGTCTCTGTTTTGACCTCTGACTTGGGTTCGATTGGCCAGGATCCAGGATACCATGGGTGTGGGCCGACCCTCCGCTTTACATGTCATCTCCACATTGTTACCCGTATGAGACTTTATATCACGCATTTTTGGCTCCAGGATGCGTGAAGGGTAAGCCACCACAGAGAGAGTGACGATAAGTTTATCTGATCCATGATTATTCTTAGCGAGACAGAGGTACTGCCCACGGTCCTTAATGTTGACATTCTGGATCGACAGTGTGCCATTGCTCAACACCTCAAACTTTCCCATCCTCCCCTTAACAGGTACGATAATACCTGAGGGAGACATAAAAGGAAAATCCTGTAAAAAAATTCAACTTAAAACATTTTAAAACAACATTCAAAACTTAAATGACACAAATACGGATTCTAAAAAACTACAATATAAACTGTTGTGTAATTTCCTAAAACTCTCTTCCCTATTGTGATTTGTATTTACGTCATTACAATCTAAGTTGTGTCTTTTGTTAATTTTGCTGTTTTATCATTGATGTTATATCTGCTAGGAGGCTCACGCGGTCCGGTTGTGTGTGAGTGTGCACCACTGTGTCTGTCCACAGCTAATCCCACATTCTACTGCAGCAAACTGCATACTATATTGGGAGGCCAGTTATGTCTGCATGCTTGATAACCTCTCATGGTTGCAATGACTCACATTTTCAACAAATTAAACAGTTGCTTCTCTGAAATATAGTTTAATGCCTACATTTAAATATACAAAACAAAAAGGGTTTTCATCATGCTTTGGGTTAATTTTGTTTTTCAATATGATGAAAATGAATGAAATTGTTTACCTGTGGTTGAGGGGAAACGCCTCCAGGTTATAGTTGGCTCAGGGTTTCCAACAGCCTCACATGGCAGGAAAGCATCTGAATTGGACAATACTGTGAAACTGGCTGCATTGCCCCCAATTATCTTTGGTTTGCTTGTCTTGACCTTTGTCGTGGGTTCAAAGCCAGAAATATTGTCACTTGTAGCTTCATTGCCTGCCACATGATTATAGACACTAGAGATGGCATTGTGTGTGCTTATGTTGTTGTATGGGGCAGGGGTGTTGGTGTATCCCTGCACATCTGCAACAATGGCCACTGTGTCAAGGTCTTTATCTGCACTGTCTCTGGCACCAAAGATCTGCTCAGAAGGTCTGATTCTCCTTACCGTTGGCCCACGAGTGACGTGATTAGTGTTCCTCTGTTTTGGCGGTCTGATGTTGCTGTGGAATTTGGTCCGAGCTGTTGTGTAAGGCCCTTTTGTGGTGATTGGCATATATGTGGTGGTGGGGTTAAATGTGGTTGAAGAGATCAAAGGTGTCTTGGTTGTGGTATATGCAGATGTGATCGTGTCAAATGATTCATATAAGTCAGTCTCCTTGGATTTTTGGTCCAAGGGAACAACTACTGGAATTCTGTCCTCTTGGCTAGATGCTGTGAAAAGGGGCTTGTAGAGGGAAATAGTCATCTGTGATAGAGTGGTTATCCCCATTGTAGTTTCCATAGTTGTGGTTGACACCTCAGTTGTGGTAGCAGGGTGAAATCTAGTGGTTGCAGGTTTGTTGAAGGGTCTCCTGCCCCTAAAGGGCCTCCTTCTCCGACCTTGTTGTCTTCTTGACCCATCAGGCCTCTGTCTGATTACAGGCCAATTATCAGGTAGTCCCCCGGACCCAGATGATAATGCTTCATCAGGATTTTCAATTAAGGGTGGTTTAACAGTAGGTGGGGAAGGAAGAGTCTGTGATTCTGGTGGTGTTTCAGCAGTGGTGGCAGACTTGGAGTAATGGGATGGACTGGTGGTAGTCAAATGGTGAAAGGTGGGTTGCAGTGTTGTGAACTCAAAATCTCCAGAGGAAACATATCCAAAGCCATCATCTAATGAACCCTCTTTGTTCCATGTATGTCTGGATGGGGACAGAATCTCAGGTTCAGAAAGTGAGTTTGCGGCAGTGGTGGGCATAGCGGCCGGGGTTGGGGTTATTATGGTTGTCTCAGCTGTTGTGTGGGTAATGGAGGGCTCTCTCAGTCTGCCAAGTGACTTCACTCTCTCTCTGCCACCAAACAGCCTGTTCCATGGAATTCGTCCACGAATAACCTTCGAGACGGTTGTAGTAGTGGCCGTGGTGGAGATTGATGATTCTTTCTTTGTTGTCAAAAGTGGATCAATTGTAGGGTCAAACTCAGGGGCATCAGCAGAGGTTATGTAGCCACTGGAAAGCTCTTCCCTGGACTCTGTAGGGGTGAAGGCGGCATTTGAAGTGACGTGAAATGTTGTGGTAGAAGCTGCAATATTATTTTGTGTAGAAGCAGGTCTCTCTGTTCTATGTAAAGCTATTGGTGTGACCGGCGGCTGATCAGTGGTTCCTTTCTTCTTTTTGTCTTTATCCCAGTCACATTCTGGTGGAAAATATAAATAATACACAATATCACATAAATATGCACACACTAAACAATAAAGCAATAAAAACAAACAATGGCTGTATTTTCTTACCAAACAAACTGGCTTACCTGTGGTCAGTTCAATTCTATAAGGCTCCGTGGATTTCCCTTCCTTTTTCGATGAGGGATTTTTCAGTTTATTGATGAAGGACTGTATATCCGTGATCCTGTTGGGTTTAATGATTCTCCTTCGGCCTTGGAGAGTTCTCCTACGTCCCCCTCCTCTACTGTGCTTTCTCGGGATAATATGGATCTGCTGCCGGGAGATGATGGTGGATCCTGCAGGCAGACCTGGGGATTTGATTGTTTGGGTCGTGTGGAAGGTTATCTCATCTTGTTTTCTCTCTGTGGTGGTGACGGCTGTGAATGTTGTCTGGCCTTCTGGGTCTGTGGATGTGTGAACAACTACCTCCACCGGGCTTGGACCATCTCTCATTGGAGTGACATAGGGATCTGTGTGAAATGATAGCGCCACCCCAGTGGACGTCTCAGGCTCTGCAGATTGTTCTTTTTCTTGTGACTTGGCTGTCACAGTAAGTTGGGGGGTGACTGGGCGCCTGTTTGAGTCTGGCTTGGTAGTTCTTTCTAAGTCATGGAAATAATTAGTCTCGTCAAAACTAGAGAAGCCGGCGTTGTGTGAAATTGTGTGGTACGGTGTTACTGCATCACTTTGACTTTCCTTCTCTTCTGTTGGATGGTGTGTGAATGTGGACTTGATGGGTGTAGAATCTGACTGCATGTATAGCTCTGTTATAGGTGTATTTGTGTTTTCTGTCACAGTACTTAATTTAAAATGATTGCTGACTGTGTTTTCCAAGCCTACAGTTTGACTTGCATCCATTGTTGCTACGTTACTACCATGAACTCTCTGTGTGGTAGTTATAGATTCAGGCTGCTTGTTCTCTTGTCCAACTAGTCCACCTTTGTGTGGATTGTTTGTTGCTGGTTTGACTATTATTGGCACAATGTTGGGATGATCTTCATGAAGATCCTCACCAGACCCAATTTCACTTTCATCAGAAAGACCAGAGTTTGACTTTTCAGATTTGACTGCATCTTTCTCTGTGCCAGTCTTTATTCTTGATCCGTCTTGAGCCTTTTTCACAAATTCAGCAAACTGCAATGGGTCCACTTTTCTGGAAGCTTTATCAAACACCCTATTGCTCCAGATGCGTCTGTTGGTAATTGGCCCCCTCAATCTCTGTCCCAGTCTACCTCCAACACCTACTCTACCCTTTGAACCTAGTCTGGGGTAAGGTCGATCTGAGGTTTTGGTCTTAGATTCCTGACTAGTTCTGTCCGAGGGACTGGAAGAAGGGATCTCGTTGAGGGTGATTGTGTTTTCAGTCAAGCTAGGGTCAAACTTGTCATCCATTTCTACCCCTGATCCCTCATTGTCCAAAACTGTCACCTTTTCAGATGTTTCTCTAGTCACTGTCACCTGAGACACGAGCAGATCAACCCCCAGGTAATTAGAGACCGAACACCTATAAAATCCTCTGTCCCTTGCTGTCAGCTCTTGGATGAGCAATGTTCCATTCTCAAACACTTTCCTTTTCCCATGAGCTGTGTCCAGTACTGAGTGGTCGGGGAGTATCCACTGGACAGAGGCCGCAGGACTTCCTGTGGAGCTGCAGTCAATAAACAGATTTTCCCCAAGTGGCCGTGAGAGTTGGACACCATTGACCTCAGCTTCTTCCACATCCGGTGACAGGACTGTCACTCGAAAGGCAAGGATATCTGCATCCAGGTAGTTTGTGGTGATGCACCGGTAGAGACCAGTTTCTGAAGCATCTGCACCCCGTAAAGTGAGCATCCCATCAGCAGTCATTATGAGCCTCCTGTCGTCACTGGAGTAAGGAGCTCGGACCTTGCTTCCATCTGGTAAAATCCACTCCAACAAAGGCTTTGGGTCACCATGGATTTGACAGTGCAATTGCACCACACCACCTATGTAAAAAAAAAATATATATACACATTTCACATCAGTAATTCTTTTGACTAGATTTGTATGCATCAGTTAAGAGTTTAATTATAGGTACATGTCAACTTAACTGAAGGTCAATGAGCAACTAAAAGTGTTGGTCTCTAATACTCACCTGTAATCACAGTATGCTCAGTCTTGGTTTGGTTATCTCGCTTGATCATGGTCCACGAATAGCGGCCCCTCTTCGGTGATGTGTTTTCCACACGTAGGTTGACTGTAGACTGGTATTTAATGTGGAGAGTAGAGAAAGTGGTAGTAGTGCGGTCAAGCTGGAAATGTATCTCTCCCTGCATCAACCATTCAGGGGAGGCTTTAATCTCAGCCTCAATATTTGTGTGAATTCCTTCCTCTCCTTCTTTTGTTTTCTTCTGACTATACTTGTACACCATTTCTGGGCTTCTAGGGAGCAAAGAGCCTCTTTCAAGTGTCATGGGAGAGTCACTGTAGGTGGCCAATATCTGCCACAGCGGCTGTATGTGATCATAGTCAATGTTACACACCAAATATGTAGTTATGCCAGCGGTTAGCACGTTGACATTGTTTCCCTCCTCCGGATCCAAGGTTTGTGTTACATTTTCAAAAGTGGAGGGTCTCTGGACGGTGCAAGATAGCCTGGCATCACTGCGAAACTGGTCGGTCAGGTTCATTTGTATAGATCCTAATGGGGCAATGAAGTCCTTGGGGGAAACTGGAGTAAAGTCCCCCTCGTCCAGACTGATGTTTTTATGCTTTAAATGGGGTTGGATCCAGGATTTGATACAAATGAAGGCATCACTGGAGAGGAGGGATAGAGGTTTGTTGTGGTAAGGGGCTGGATTTTCACAAACAGGACACAGCTGGCCTCTTGGATATCTCCTGTCTCGCTTGCATTTCAGCACACCTGGAAACATTTAAATCAAGTGGTAGCGTTTAGTTTGTTGCATACAAGATCATTTACAGTTTCCACATTATGGGCCAGCCAAACCGAAACTGATCAGTAAAACTTGTGAACCAGAAAAGATCATCAACTTCATCCAGAACTTTCATTTATGAGTTTACTTTTACATTAGTCAAATAAATGGAGGATATAACTTTTGTTTCTTTTGTTTTTTATGTAGACCTCAAGATGAGACGACCGCTGTTTCCAGTGACGTCTCTGTAAAGATTTATGTGTTTTCCTTATTCGATGTGGATGTGCGTTTCTTGCTTTGGATACCAATCAAAGCACTATTACAACACAGGAGAAAAATATAGTACTTTAAGAGTACAAATATCCACTAAAGTATTATGACAGTTACCAACCTGTTACCAGAAGTGGGTTATAAAAGCTGCTAGAAAATAATGCATTTTCACAAAACGTTTTTGCATGTTTAGATTCACGAATAGCTGGTTCTCTCGAAACACGCTCCTCACCTGTGTTCCTCTGTGCCCACACTGAGAACCACTTCATACGGCAATCACATGTCCATGGGTTTCCATGGAGGAAGAGGTTCTCTAACTGGCTGCAGCCTGAGAAGATGTCTTCAGGCAGAGTGGTGAGAAGGTTTTCCGACAGGTGGATGTTTCTCACCGAGGACACCTTGAACACCTGGCTGTGTCTCAGTGTGATGAAAGTGTCTGGGTGGAGCTGCTGGAGGTGATTACCCTCCAGGTGGACCAGCTGCAGTTTAGTTAGGCCGTAGAACGCCTCTGGGTTGATGAAGTCAATGTTGTTGTGGTCCATGTGGAGTCTCAGCAGACTGTCCAGGCCTTTGAATGTCTCTTTCTTAATTTCCTTTACTTTATTAAACGACATCTTCAGGACCTGTGAGAATGTGATTAAGAAGTTGGAGATGTTTTCAAAAGACTGTTTACTTGGTATTCAAACATTCTTTTGTATATATTATTATATCAACCAACAGCACATTAGTTATGCAATTTAATGTTGATTAGAATACTAATTTGTGAATTGTTTATTTAGTCTGGAAAAGTTTAAACACACAGTTATTTCTATGTGTGTCATGCATGTTCAAGCATTCAACTGAACTATTGTATACTGGCTGGCTTTTTACACAACTACATGTGTTTGATATTCTAGCACAGACAATGTGTATATTCCAATATTACAAGAAAGGTTAAAGTCTGTTCATAAGAAAATGACAAACACATGATTTTACCTGTAAGGACTTGAGATCTTGGAAGGCTGTGTCGTAAATAGTGTGGATGGCGTTGCTATGCAGCATCAACAACTCTAAGTTCTCAAGTCCTGTAAGATCATTTTCTCTCAAGACAGTTATACTGTTGTACCTAAAAGCAGAGAAAATAGACTTCAGCTCATCAGATTAAACGTACCACATACCACATGCTACTTTATAGAATTGGCTTTATTTAAAGCACATTTAAATCCCTGTAGACCAAGACAAATCTTTTTTAAATTATTATTCCAGATTGGACTTTTCAAATAATTATGATATATGTATTAACATCTAGCAACCTTTTGTGGATGACTAACTGTCATTGTTAGCATCCAACTATTATAATATGATTTAAAACATGCATTTAAGATTTATATAGTTTTGAGTATGGAGAAACTTACACTCCCACATGCTGTTTTGAGTTGAATTGATGGATTAGTCCTCTCCTCAGGTTTTAACTTGGGTGGGATTACATTGGGATTTATGTGAGGTACCCATAGTTAAAGTATATATATATATATATATATATATATATATATATATATATATATATATATACAGTATATGATATGATATAATTTATATCACCAAAGCAAGCCAAACAAATACACTTAAGTTGTGCTAGCTATATGATAATAGTCATATTAATTCATATTTCAATTTAGAGTTACTTACTTATTTTACAATGGCTTATATCTTTATTGAAAAGGCAATAGAGGCCTACCTGACATTGTTTTCTTTAATGTGGTTCCTGCTTATACGGTTTCATTAACCCAATGAAATCCTCCTCTCCACTAAATCACTTGCATTCTCCAATCTGTCAAAATCTGTGAAAAAAGCGGAAGCTCACCCGAGGTTAATTCTTTCCACAGCCGGCTGGATGTGGTCAGGTATTGCGGTCAGGTATCTGAAGGTGCAATGCACTTCAGTGAGAACGTTGCAGACGCAGGATTTGGGGCAGTCGCCGCTCGTCGGCAGCACAGCAGCCAAGAACAACAGAGCCTTCAGCAGCCACCTCCGCTGGCAGCCGGCGCTGCAGCCACACGCACTCATTGTGCACGGGGACGGGGGTTCGGCTGCACAGAAAGGGGGGAGGGGAGGGGGGGATTAGATTTAGTCCTGAACCATTAATAAAACCCACCTGGAAAAAGACGCACAGCATTAACTTCCTCCAAATATGAAAACAATAAGAGATTGATGGAGAGATAAAGGATACCCAACGGATGAAGGCAACGTTAGTGCAGTTTCTTGACTTTATATAACTTTGCATCATATCACTCAAACGTTTACAGTTCGTAATATTTGTACATTACATTTGTATTATTCATATTAATAAAATAGACATTGTGATACAGAGCCCACACAATACACGCTTAATTTGTATGCAATAATGCGGACTATTCTCTCTCGAAGCCAAATCATATTGTTGTTATTAAGATTTGTATTAAAACACTATTTATTTTATTGTATTGATTAAACAAAATATACCTACGGGTTCCTTCACTGCTCTTGAACATCCGTAGAAAACTGCGCCACTTGTAACGGTGAACAAATCTGGACGCGTAAAAAGAGGACTTTCAGTTTCAGTATAGTTGTTCCGTTTGATTCCTCAGACGAGTCCACCGAGTCTGAGGAGCAGCGGGACGGGGTGTGTGTGTGTGTGTGTGTGCGTGTGTGTGTGTGAGCGCCGGCAGCTGAGCGCACCCTCTGGTCTCCTCCGCCCCTCGCGCAGTCTGCGTGGATCTACTCCTCGAGGAACTGCGACCACGACACACTCAAGGAAGTGGTTCGACGGGGATACCACCATCTGATTGGCAGTTGAATGCCATTAAAACAATGATAATTGAATTGTTTTTTATGCAATAAGTATAACATTCACCAAATTGTTGTTCACAAATGCACATCTTCTAATATTGATATGATTGAGCGTGGCTTGTCTACGCCACAAACGGTTAAACTCTCAAATGAAAGCACCATTCAATCATGATGGACAAGGACATGTGTAACAAATTAGGTCAAAAAGCATTTTACTTTCTTCTCTCCCACAAGGGCCATTTGGATCCCTTGTTTGGATCCCGTGTGTTTGGCTTATGATAAAAACAACAAACTGACCAACATTTCAGGAATAATAGGTTACATGTTTGTCTTTTTTTATATCAATTATTTTTGACTAGTTTGCAGAATTATAAGAGTCCCTCTGAGTCCATGAATCCACATATTTGGAGACGAAGATTTTTTTCCTTTGCATGCTGCTGTTGTGGTATGTGCAGTAACTATGTCAGATATGTTAGAGGGCACGTCTGTCTATTTTACATCCAAGACCGTAAGTCAGTTTCTATAAATAATGGTAAATTGAAATGCGAAAACTAACAATGTTGGTAATAGGTAAATTTGTATGTTATAAAAATCCCCCCAAATTCTTAAATTGGAAGATAAAGAGTACAAATATGAACAACTGACTGCATAAACTTCGACTTAAATACTGCATGTCTTTCTATTTTGCTGACTCACTGCAACTGCTGCCAGCAACATTCAGAGTCAGTGGTTTTGTACCATTCATGAACATACTAAAAATCTCTTTAAATCATACAATGTGTGTTTTTGCCTCCAAATACTACATTCATCCTCACAACCAATGGGAATCAACAAACATACACCTTAATACATGCATCCACAGATGCCCCTCCCCCCCCACACACACACACACACACACATTGGTGGACGTGTCATTTGCATAGAATGGGGTTTACACGGACCCCTTTCATCAGTTATTTCGGGGTCACAGGCTTGTTCACGTGAACATCTGGACAACCCACCAACACATGTGCATAACAACACCTCAAGCTCAAGATGCTACTCTTCCTCGTGAAGGGTAATGCAACAGTCACTGGGTGTAAGACACACACGTGTGGTACTCTTGATTTACCAACAGGGATGAGAGAGCACCATTAATTCTATGTTGCCACACACATGATTCAATTACCAACTTTCATAAAGGTGAGGGACTCTCTATTCTCCTCGCCAATTTAATCTTGATATACACAAGACGTAATTAAATTATGCAGGATGTCATGCTTATTTCCTAAATCCCAATCAAAGTGGATTTGTTCTGCTAATTGAGCAGAGCTTTTCTAAAGGACAGCACTAGGTAGAGTTTAATGTGTCTTAAGCCAAGTCAGCGTTAAAGCTGTTTGCGGTGATGTCAAATTGAGCGTGACAAGAGGCTCAGAGGGTCAAGGAGGAGGTGGGATGAGCAGAGCATGCAACGGCTTTTGTGTCCGTGTTTTTACGTGCATATGCGGCCTGTACAGAAATGATTTGCTTGTTTGTGATTCTGCTGATCACAAAGTTGAATCGGGTCCACCGTTCTTCTTGCCAAGGAAACTGTTTCCCTTTGGCTTTAATTTACTCCAGATGATGGACTACAAGGGCAGCCGTATTATTCTTCAAGCTTCGGCGTTTAAAAGTTTCTGGAGGTAAAATTGGAATTCCTGCTGGTATTTAAATATCTTCGATAAAGCGGCATGTGGTTTGATAGCGGGAAATCACAAGATGATATTGCTCTCTTCTTCTCTACTCTCGGTGTGGCGGAACAGGTCAGCTGTTAAAAGTCACAGCTAGCTGGTAGGCTCTGAGGAATCTGTAGACACATACAGCATTGGCCTCAGCTCCTCACACTGGCTTATGACTGGGGGCCCACCTCTGTGGGAGGCGGATGACAGGAATAGTGTGGTTTGGAAAAAATATCCCCTTACATGAGACCTTCTTTCAACATACTTGACAGGTTTTTCCTCATGTGTGGAATTCTCTCTGGAATAATCAAGCACATACAATGTTCTACTGTTTCTTACATTCACACGTATTAATATTTCTGATTCGACACAGACAAGTATTTCTAATCTAAAGAAATTAATTTCCCTCGATGTAAACTCATGGTAATTCAAAGTACCTTTGTGGCTGTAAAAGTCACAAAATATGTATGTAAACTGACATTTCCTGGAAGTTTAGGCATCTGAACATCAGTTTCAGGGCAGCAGGGTGTTTCAAAGAGTGTTGATAATAGAATACCTCTTTTATAGTTTGGAAAGAGAAGCATTAGCATCAAAGATACTTTGTATTTTTTAATTAAACATTCTTAAAAGTGTGATCATACAGTACTAAGTCGGGGGATACATATTCTAAATGACCTATTATGTTTTACAGCACAAAGATAAACTAATATTGCTCTAAAAATCCTTCGAATTAAGGAGCAAGCATATTTGTTCTGTAAGCACCCATTTGGGTAGTTTGCAAAAGGTATTTCAAAATGCAAGCCCAGCAGCCAGCAATATGGACCCATAGTCTGAATAGTTTTTCTTTACCATGAAGGTCGTGGTATGAACGATGCTCAACTGTTCAGTCAACTTTTCCAGGCCTGGGCTGGACGCTGTCCATGCATCATTTTATCCCAAATGTATTCGAATTCTGAAACTACATTTTTGTGTCTTTTCCACAAACCTTTCAGCCAACGTTAACAAGGTAGCTTTTTAATTTGATGATGTAATATCTAATTTGTAAGAGGCACATGGAAAAATCCATATTTGTGTGGTGTGGGAGTCCTCCAGGGAGGTGTTAATTGAGGGCCGTCTGCCCCGTGGAGTCCAGACCTGGTGGTGCTGATGAGGCTCATAGAATGATGAGTAGATGACCGAATGGACCTGCGAAGATTGGGTGGAGATGGGGAGGTGGAGGTTGAATTGTTTTCGTTGTGCTATTGGATAGAGGAGACCAGCTGATCCAAGGAGTTGACGTCATCACTGACAGCACCAAACCATGACAGCAAGGGAATTATGAGTGAGCAGGCGTGAGTAGTGAATGGCATATTTATGAGAAATAAACTACAAAAGTATAGTCTTCATGACTGAACATGTACTAGAGCTTCATAAGACTATATACTCCACGAGCAGGGACCGTTTGTATTCAGTTTGTGTTTGTAGCCACGCGTCAAATCGGTAATGTGGGTTTGAAGTCCGAAAAGACTTAAATGACTTTCAATAACACTGCATATACAATAAAGGACTCCATGTATTTATGTTTGTAATAAAAACAGTAATAGTCTGTCTTTACTCCAAACCTTTTTTTTATTGTGTGTGAGTTTGTGCATTGCGTCAGTTTTGGAGCGATCTAGTTCCTGGAATTCAGTTGTGTGACTTCACTCCCTCTCACACTGACTCAGGTTCCATGGACTCTAACAGTATTCATGAAAAGGAGCCGGTCTGAGCCCAGGCTTATGAATGTGACCTTAGTGAAACATCTTGACAGCGGTTTGTTAGGAGTTTAATGTGACCTTTGGCCTTTTAAAGTGATGCCATGACTATTGGGACTATTGCTGTTGGATATTTTTCTGGATTTAGGTTTTCTGTGTTTGTTCTGTGATGTTATTAAACTGCTTTAACATTGCACTTGACGTTTAGCTAATTCTGGACTTAAAATGTGTTTGAACCAGCACTGTGACGCTCCCCGGAGCTTTAAGAAATATGACCGTAGTCTGTAAGAGTTAATACATTTTTATTCATCTAGGGAATATGTGAGTGTGTGCCTATGTGTGTGTGTGTGTGAGTGTGTGTGTGTACTTGTGTGTGTTTGTCATACTTGTGCATGATCATATGTGCTATTGTGTACATATGCAAGACTATGCAATCAAAATCATTGAAAGTGATATTTATGTATGTGTATGGTTGTGTTTGTGTGTGTGTGTGTGTGTGTCTATCTGTGTGTCTGTGTCTGTGTGTGTGTCTTAGAGCGTCGGACTACCTGACATCCATGTGTATTTTGGGTAGGTCAGAACAAGTTCATTTCCTAAAGGACTTACTCCTACATCGTAGTGATTGATTGATTACATGATGAGTCAGCATCTCCAGTCTAAATACGTATCCCATGAATACTTTACTGCAGGATTACTATATGAGTCTCCTATATATCTTTTGTATCAATGACAAATCAGTCCATGGCTGCTCCTGCAGGATGTCATGCAATGTGGATGGATACTCTTCTGCAGCCCAACTCGGGGCTATCTGCTCAGCCTTAGTTCCACATGGCTGTTTGGCATTGGCTGAGTCATTGCTGATTTACGACTGCCATCTGTGTCAATGAGCATTTTAATCACAGCGATGGTGAAAACTAGTTTGGGCTCCTCGAGGATGCTCAAGATGGTGATGAAATGTTGGAGATTCTGTGCAGGCGGCTTTATAAGTTTATGATGGATCTTTGTTTTCCAGCTCTGAGATCAGCAGGATATTCTCATTCTAATTACTTTAATATCAACTGTGTGTTTGAGAGCCAGTGAATATTTTAGTCTTCAAGATGAGGACAAAACAAAAGCAGATGGTTGGATTTTTTTTCTCCTTAAGAGCGTACAAAAGAACAGTCGACCAACAACGACAATAAGAACAAGAAAAGTAACTTATTTCTCATACGGCCTTGAAAAAACTCAGTCACTATTGTTCTGTCAATGCCAAGAAGGTTTAACATGAAGTCACGCGTTATCGGTGAGGTTGTGCTCTATTTGCTTCATCAGAATCAGAATCAGATCAGAATCAGAATCAGTTTTATTGGCCAAGTAAGTTTGCACAAGGAATATGACTTGGTAAAGTGACTCTCAGTGTGCTTACACAAAATATAAATTACAATACAAGACAAAACAAAACAGTGCAGTACAAAACAAACAGTGCAAAAATGTGTGATGATGAGAAACACTGTATCTGCAATTCTGCACACATAGCCTGTGATTCCTAACACAAATGAGGGAGGTTATAACTTCTACACACATATTGATTTTAACTGCTCTGCATATATTTCCGGTGGGTGATCACTGATCTGTGTACATCTTCTTTAGATCTGTACTTTCTTTATGGTTCACATTCAGCGAAACACGGAAGTGCACGATGACGGATTGCAAAGCTCAAACTCTCACATGTAGTAACCATTTGGTCTTTCCTCCCTCTTTTCTCCCTGTCTTTTTTAATGCATCCCTTCTTTACTGCCGCCTGGAACTTGTGAGTCAGTTTCTGATCAACTGCGAGTTATTTCTACTGCAGGGGAGAAGAAAACAGACCAGCGGCTCTCACATTTTCCATTCCCCGGCTTTTCTTGACTTTGATTCTGACCATTGTTTGCACCCTCGTCTGTCTAATCTTTAATCATGTGGATAAAACATCGAAAAACTTGCACGAATCTTAAAAAAAAGGGACAAATATAAAAAACATTTTAAATAAAATTTACAATGCAAACAAAAATCCATGAATCACTAAGTCTGCATATTAGAAGAAAACAATCAGAGGTACAACACACAAACACCAGACTGCAATGATTTTTTTCTTTCTTCTTTTTTTTAAGAGATAGCATGGGTATTATATATATATATATATATATATATATATATATATATATATATATATATATATATATATATATATATATATATATATATATATATATATATATATATATATATATATATATATATATATATATATACTCTTTCTTAAGACTCAAACCACAATAAATAGAGGTGTGACAGAAAAAAGGTGCAAATAATGGTCAGAATCAAAGTAAAGAAAAGCCGGGGAATAGAACATATGAGAGTGTCTGTTCGCCTGTGCCCATTGGTTGAGGTGCAGTTGTGTGCACAAGCGTGTTTTTAGTGCACGTGAATCTGACCTCACTCTCGGTATGTGTAAACATGCCAGGAAAACAGTGTCATTCTGGAGAGTTGTAAACTCATTTGTTTACCGCTTTGTTTATCCCTCTGATTGCAGTGATCGGGGTCACCGCGGTAACCACAGTGCTACCATCCTGCCGACACAACCAAAACACACACACACTCTGAAAAGAAATGCAGTGACACACGTATGACACACACATCGCTGGCATGTGTCCAATGTCAAATGTGGCTGTACGTTTACATCGTCAGAGCAAGTGAGCCATCCTGTTGTGTAACGTGCTTTTAATTTAGCATCATCCTGAAGCGAGAGACGATAAACAATACATTGCACTAATATCAATACAAGAAACAAGCCTTCAAAAAACATAATTTTAATACACATGACTAATTTCAATCAGTTTTTTTGGGATGAAGATATTCCTCAGTGCAACGACCCATCGGGCCGGTGTTCTGGTGGGCGGAGCCGGACTCAGCGTGGCACTTTATCCGCCTCTATTTGTTGGGGCTGAGTGACTCTGGCGTACAGAAGCACGGACCGAGCCCCTGCTTCTGTACGTCAGAGTCACTCTGAGCTCCTTGTCATGTTTAGTGATTCCAGAGGTTGCGACCGTGGGCCTCACGGACCGAACATGAAGAAAACATGGCGCCATATGGTTCTGATCTGGGTGACTGTGAACATAACAGAGTCCCCTGCTGTCTTTATTCCAATTTATTTCCATGCCTTGTGATCCTTTGGGCTCAAATAGCCCCAATAAAAACAGAACATTCCACGAGAGCAGTTAGAATATATCTCGGTCCTGCTGGAAGTCCTGTATGTCGATGGCCACTCTGTCATCTGCACATCGATAACTTACACACATTGAACACAATTTGTTTGTTGAAGGAGAGGAACATGAATGAAATACGTATCTCCTTTAGTTGCATACAATAAAGACACGATTGTGTCAGAATTTCACAAACGTGGATAAGGATTTTATAAGTGTATAATAAAAGTAGATCATTGAAAGAAAGCAACATGATGTATATTGAGTAGAAATATGTTTTTGACTAAAAACATTACAAAAATAATTTTATTGAATTACTAAAGATGTGGACTTCCTGCTACATCAATTGTAGGTTTTAATGACTGAAGTGAATGGATTCCAGTCAATATAACCCACCTCTGCAGTGCATATGCAAACATGCTGTAAATGATGCAGCAGGTGAAAGTCCTTTTCAGGATTGTATTCTCCTTATTCATGGCCAGCTATTACGTGTACAATAAATTGATGTATGGATATAATGTATTTTTTGTTGCAACATCAACCGGTTGTAAGTCGTGTAGTTGGTCATACAAACAACTCACACTCTACACAGCACTTCATCTTGGTCAGGAACACAAGTGAAATACATTAGACAAAATAAAAACAGATATTTAATGCAATGTTTTTGAAAAATATGTAATCATGTTACTGTTATTTTAACCCGTTGTATCCCAACATAACTTACAAAAGGCCCCTAACGCCCTTACAAAATAAATCAAATATCCCATCAGCGTGATTACTGATTTTAGACTGCTCACTGCCAGAGATGAAGCTGTAATGTTGGTTTAGTACAGATAATCCTGACAGATATTTTCTGGTTCTCGGAGCAGCCAGTCAGGGACACTGTAATGACATCAGAGTCTCAGATGATGCCAAAAGGTCTTCAAAATCAACCGTGTCGTCTAATTGATCTGGTTCAGACTCAGTCGGTCGTCCAGTGTCTCTGTGACCTCAGAGCAGGCCGAGATGTATGTCACAGGAACAAATCGGAGTGCTTTACAAGTCTTTCTATCATCCGTCTAGAAACCTGTAAATGTCTATGAGGAGCCTTAAAGAACGAGGGGGTGAGTCAGCCTGCTGTTCCCTAGGACCTTAATCCTAAAACGAAGACAATGCCCCCCCTTTTCTGACTTCTCTTAGCTTGGGCCATTTCAGATGCTGTAACATGACATCTCACACTTTAATTGAACCAGAACAAGTCATATGTAGTAGATTAAAGAGCATAAAATGACAGGACTAAAACAAGAAAAGAAGAGAAAAACAACCTGCTCTCTGCAGAACCTTATTGGATATTGCATCATTGTTTGGCTTTAAATATTAGAGATTCTTAACTTCCTTGGCTTTAAACTAAAGTGCACCCGCTGCGGAAATGAAGGATTGCAACAATTTAAGAAATGATGTGCACACTGTTTGTTCCTATTTCAATGTTTTTTATTAAAGTTCATGAAGTGAAGAGCTACAGTAACCCTGAACTAAAGATTCTTCATTTGGCACGGATGACCATGTGTTGTTAAAACCTGGAGAACAAAGAACAGAAGATTAGGAAAGAATTGAAAGCATGTCATGGGGTTCCATTAATCATGATCAGAAGAAGGACGGGAACTTGTCTCAAGGTTGTGATTATTAACATTTAGAAATTATGGTTTGTTAGATAAGAACATTCTAATCCAAAATGTGCCGAAATGTACATTTTGGAGACCTCGCCTAAATTCTCTGAACTAAAAGCTCTCTAACCTTATTTTGCTTCACTTTTTCAAAGTCAAACTTTGCAGAGAGAATGTTAACATATTTGAATATGATATGTGAGAGTTTTAAACCTTTCAACTGCCTCATTACAAAAATATAGTCATCCTTGAAGTGCTTTTTTCAATTCGGACCAGACATTTTTATATTTGTTCTGTATGCCATCTTCCTTTACTCTTACCCAGTAATATATAGACTGATATGTACATATCTGAACAAAAGAAGAACACAAATTTAAAAGGTAAAAATTATAACAATTATTAAAATAGCCTTAGTGGTTACAAAGATACAGCCTTTTTAGTTTGGGTATGCAATTTTCGGAGCAGAGGCCTGAAAAAATCCTTGTGCTTTCAAGGTAACTGTTCAACACATTTTAAATGTATTACTGGAAAACAGGATTTTTTTACAAAATGTGTTTAGGTTTTTAAAGTAAATAGTATAAAACACTCTGTGTATACTATCAGATGATTTAGTAAAGTCTGGGAAATGTTTTTTTTAAAATAAAAATGATAATAAGAAAATGACGGAGTTAAAAACGACTCCGCCATCAATCGCCGAAGTCGGTGTGTCTGATTCGATTCGTCTCAGCCCTCCAGGACCGGGCCTCTGGTTTTCCCATCTGCTCGACTCAGACAGACAACCAGACTGCGGATGTGTACTGAGGAGTACAGGGAACATTTAAAGAAAACATTTAAAGGTGAAACAGAAGTGTCAAGGGTCAAATGTATGTTCACGGTAGGGTTTCATCACCGATAGGGACAGACCTGAGTGTCGCTGCATCCACCCGACACGCCTCCTCCTCCGTCACTCACACCACGCTTCATCTGTTTCTTATTGGGGCCAATTCCTGTCCTTTTTTTTAGTATTTGTGAGATTACTCATCTTAAATCTCTGCACGATTTCCCAACCATCCCACCACGACGGCTCATAGTGTGACTTTGAGAGTTTTAGAATGTGTGTGTATGTGTGTGTGTGATACTCAAGCCTCAGTGTTTGGGGGTGATTTACACGCCGCTGACCTTTCACCTCGGTGTCAGAAAAGCAGCACACCTCACCTCACACCAAAGCAACTTCAGGCACCTTTGTAGGTCCATTTAACAGAGGGAACTCTGTTAAAAGGACCAGGAAGTCTTGATGAGTTTCTATGTGGAAAAAATACAAAACTGTGCAGTGACCTCTGCCCCGTCTGTAGGTCAACTCATGTAGACGCTCGCAAAAATGTCAATATAGTGAATTCATGACATTATATTTGTTGAGTTAGCTGTTCCCTATTTGGATATAAATGCGGAAAACTCATTGAGCCAAACATTTTCTATAGATTGTATGTTTTTGGTAATGAGGCACTGGAGACACACTTGTCAGGGAGACCAACATGTGATAAAATTACTTCTTTGTTTCCCTTATTCTAAGTTTATGATTCTCTGGAGAATTAAAAAAAACTAAATGATCATCTAGCTTAAGCATTGATATTGTTGTCTACCTAATGTTGAAGATGGGGGTGCAATATGCTGAGAAGTAGACGCATTGTTGAGGTCATGAAGCAGTTGGTTTAGGTCACAGCGCCACCTACTGGAGGGCGAAGCTCAACAGCTACACCTGGAATTATTGAATGGACATGTATTTGAAGTTATGCTTTTTACTGCAACATGACTTGTACTTTAAAGTTAGTACCAATGCATTACAACTGTTTTATTTTACATTTACAACCACAGTTTGTACACGTCTATGTGTGTTAAGCTTGTTTCACCGTCCCTGTACATTGTGACAAAGTGTTGAAATGGTTTACCCAAACTGGTTTTCACCCTTTATATCTATTTTTGTGAGAGAAAGAACCACAAAAGAAAAACAATATTTGTAATATAATATATTCTACACTTATTGCAGGTGATAAAGATGACATCCTGCCCAGGCATGCGTCTCAGTCAGTGGGCTGCTGTTGAAGAATCACTTTGTAATAAAGACAACATAAATAATAATATTCTGGAAGATATTTCTGACATCGAATAGAGTAAAATATAACACAGGAATGGAATGGAATGCATTTACTCAAGTACAGCACTTACAATGTTGAGGTACTCGTGCTTGAGTATCTCTACTGTAAGCTTCTTAAACTTCAACCAGGACGTATTTCACTCTTTACTCCCCTATATTTATATATTTACTCATATATAGTTTCTTTTTACCACACCACTTCCATCCCGGGTAAAACATAATCAAAACAGCAATGTAACAACAAAACATTACTGCATGACTGAATTTAAAAGGTTATGACAAAGTAATATGAGTAAGTCTCCTGGTGTAATGTCACAACATAAACAAAATGGAAAACAGTTTTAAAGCTGAGGAGCTAAAACCTGGAGCAGCCAAAAGTGGAAACACTTATCTCGGTTGCCAGTATCTTGCTGCCTGAATTTCAAAAGGAAAGACAGAAAAAGAGAAAACTGTTGCACACCTGTATGTTGACCGGTGCGTAGGAGATTCCTTATGGCCGACAATATAGAACAAGACTCTCACATACTGACCCCTTCACTTGCATTCAGAGATATTCAACAGTGGTTTGGTTCATAGACTACAAAGTAACCTGATGGACTCTATGGAACTACATACTTTTAATTACATATATTTTAATGCAAATAAAGCGGGCAGTGTACTTTTGTTGCACAATTGCAGGATGGCATTTTAGGGAGGTGAATAAAACGAGGGATCATTGAACAATAACACATAATTATGCATACAGCTCTCCGTCACTAAACGACTAAAGGGCTTTGACATTTCAGCCCCAGGGTGGATGACGCTGTTGGTCGGTCCAACACTCAGGGACTGAAACATGGCTCCAGGCTCTGCTGATGCCCACCTTTTCCTGTAGAGCCAGCATGATGTTGAATTATGGGGTTTAGTGTTGAATGTCTCTGGAACTGTTGGGTAAATCATGTCATTTGGTTCAAATATGCAGCGTCAACATGTAAATCTCTGCTTAATATCAAGTTCCTGGGGGTTTCTCTTCAACTCAGGCCCAACCTGAGACGAACCCCGAAGGACGCATGGGACAACTCTCTCCGACACAGCTCAATACGTATGTTGTCTTTTCTTAGTTGTTGGCTGTTTGGTTCATCGGGCTGAAAACCTTCAAAACACAAAAGTTATACAACAATGTAATTACACTTTAAACAATTTCAATCCAACAAATGACCTCAAACAAGAAAGCAAAGCACATCACAACAAAGGTCTGGTTGCAGTGCCTCAACTTGTACCATAAATTGAACTCTCTCTCTCTCTCTCTCTCTCTCTCTCTCTCTCTCTCTCTCTCTCTCTCTCAGGAACAGATGAATCTGCATGACTTCAGCCCTGCAGCATGCAGTGCATTATGGGTTCTCTCTCTCTCTCTCTCTCTCTCTCTCTCTCTCTCTCTCTCTCTCAGGAACAGATGAATCTGCATGACTTCAGCCCTGCAGCATGCAGTGCATTATGGGTTCTCTCCCTCTCTCTCCCTCTTCCTCCCCTCTCCCTGAGAGAGACCTACTATTTGCAGGTGTTCCAACTCAATCCTCCTTTAATGTTGCGGGTCAAATTGACCTGTTTAAAATTTTGAAATTCAAGGAAAAATATTTGTAAGTATTTTTTTCTGTCTAAAACTTATTCCGCTCAACTTATTTATTGTAATAAAAGTAAAAAAAAGTGTTGGTGTCTGACCACTTTTGAGTGATTCAACATTAACCAGGTCAAATTGACCTCGGAACATCGCGGCTGTATGTAAGAAATGGACATAACAAGAGGGTTAAAGTAATAAGCAGCCTGCACTGGCTTGCTGGTGTTGCATTATGGGAGTTGAAGTCTTTCAGCCAAAGTCAAGTGAGCTGTTCAAATAAGGAACTGAAATAAAACTTGAACACGGTCGTTTGAATATGTCTAAAATGACGTCAACATCGCCAAACCATTTGATGGTCACGTATAGCCCCATCAAAAATATTTTTTTACTAACACTTTTAATGTGAATGAATTGTCTTCAATGTGCGACCAACACCACATGCCTTCTAGTCCCTTTGTGTCTGGTGGGAACGTAGAACAAATTCACGTGGATCGGGGTGAGGGGCCAACATTCCTTATGTCTAAAGTATTGCATAGGCGACCACCGATAAAGAGCTTATCCACTGTGTTTTCCTACACCCAGTCCCATGATCATGAAGCACAGGGAGGAAATATTAAACCTCAAAGTCTTTACTGCTGCTTTAATTGAATAACACGTGCACAGCACACAACGGACTAGGCTGATCTTCCTTTAAAAGGAGTTTGAAGTCAAAGGGAGAGGGAATCGTCAAACTGTATCTGAGACACAACTAGATATTGGATATTGTTATTGTTTCATGGCCTCTAATCTGTTCCAGCACTGATTATTGATATTGATTTAATGTGCTCATGTAGTTCTTCGATGGAGTTAAAGAACAGTTTGTTATATTATGGAATACACTCATTTCTATTTGACATAACATATTTCAATGTTATGTCAAATAAACATGGTGGTCGTACCTACTGTGCTCAACCTCTCACCACAAACATGCCCCTCTTGCAGTGTCAGTGTACACATTTACACAATCCCCAAAAACACCCCTCATCTCTTCAGTCTTCGCCCTTTTAAACAGGGCCCATCAGCCAATTGGCCAGTTGGCCTTCTGGCTCCCAGGTACCGTCAGATCGGCCTGTACAGGTCGTAATTGATGCCACCTGAAGAGTAAACAAGGGGGGAGGGGAGAACACGCAACACTGACACGCAACTAACAGCAATGGCTTCGATCCTCACTGCCTTTGACAGCATGTGTAGTCTATAACTCTCTCTTATTAGATCTTGGACCTGAAAGGTTGAATACTGATTTCATTCTGAAAATGCGGAAGGTTATGTTTTGATCGCTGTGTATTTATTTATTTATTTGTATGCGTGAGTGTTATTCGCATAAGTCAAAAAGTATTAAACCGAATCGCATGAAATTTGGTGGGATGATTGGTTATTATCCGGGAACCATTTGATTAGATTTTGGGATCGACCGGGTCAAAGGTCAAGGTCATGAAAATATCAACATCTTCTTTGAATCGCAGGAGTCGGATGATTGGTTATTATCCGGGGACCATTTAATTAGATTTTGGGATTGATCGGGTCAAAGGTCAAGGTCATGAAAAGGTCAAAATCTTCTTTTTACCATAGCACAGTCAATTGTTATGTTCATAATGCAATGCCCAATCTTGTGATATGCGACGGTATGCGCTCTACCGAGTGGCCGTTCTAGTTTCATATTGCGTTTACCTTTTTTGGCAATAGAGTACCAATCGTTGACTTGTGTTCATACAGTAATGAAATCACTGGCTGGAGGCACACGTCTCTGTCATTCACATCTATAACTCTCAGATTCTGTCTATGCAGCGTCTGTAACACTATAACGTAATGCAGTACAACATACTGCAGCTTACGCTCCGAGAGGGAAACACTTCAGTAGAGCTGCTGATTGAGATGGCATGGAACAAAAACTGTTTAGTGGGAATCTACTGCATAATCACTGCATGTCAGCTCCTGCCATTTTAAATACACATTTTCATTAGTATTTCATTAATTATTCATCTCAATATGATATATTGATACCTCAGTTAATGTAGTAGTCGGCCGTGACACAAATAGGTGCCCATAGGCCTACTATCGCACACAACGTTACCAGGACAGAAGAACCAACACATTGAAAAACAAGCACAGTTATGGGAGCACGGAGTAACTTGAGATGTACGAGTGTACGGTATGTTTTGGCTGGACTAGTGACAAGAGGATGGACCAACAACACAAGGCCACCTGCCAGGCTCATAATTATAAATGGACAGGTTGTGGCTCAGTTTCTGGCCGACAGCATGAAATGAAAGCCAGTTGGTTTACAGTTTAGCCACAGGATTACTGGACGCAGATACATAGATGAATAGATCAGTCATGACAAGGAAAATACACATTTCCATATCTCCCTATTGTAGTTTAGTTAATCTGGCACTAGTCCCTGTAATAGATATTCAAAGAATGTCCCCAGTCTTCATGTATTGACTCCTCTGCATTTCTGGTGTATGAACACAGATACTGTCTCGGGATCATCTCTGGACCAAGCTGAAATACTTTGATGGAATAAACATGAACATCATTTGTCTTTATAATCAGTATTCTTTAAATAGTATGTTTAGTTTTATGTACATCTCCCTCATACGGTTGCATGTTTTGAACTACAATCTAAAGACTAACTCATCACACATTGCTATTTCTCTGTGTTTGGTCAACATTTGATAACAGGGCCAAAGCTAAAATGCTAAATATTGACTTTATACATACTTTCCATTCCATTGGCTCCCTAGAAAAATAAGACAGAGACAGAAAAGTTGATGCTTTGGGGGATTTACATTACCTGGTCTTCATATTGAAAAACAATATACACTATTTAGGACACTATCAGAATCAGCAGTCACATGTGGCAATATTGGCAATCTTTGATAATTTGAAAACACAATCGAGATTCTAGATCTTTTCTTGTTTGGAGAGTTTTCCCTTATCAGAAGTGAGGGTCAAAGGTCAAAGAGGGTTGCTGTACAGATTGTAAAGCCCCTTGAGGCAAATCTTGTCTTCATACATATGTATATGCATGCTTGAACATGTTTTTTTTTCCCACTGCAGGCGCACACGTTGATGAATTTAAAAAGATTAAAAGAAGAAACTCACAAAAGTTGCACACAGAAGCATGATGAGATAACTCAGTCAGCCTAAATATGTTTCAGTGGGAACACTTGTAAACACAGAGGAGAATCATTATGTTAATACGTGTTTTGCATGCAAAAGGAACGAGAGAAAGTGAAACTTAATTTATTTGGAAATATTAAAGGATTATAAGATTCATTGATTGCACCATCGCTCCAGATCGTCACACTCAAGTGTCATATCAGAAGAACTCACAATTGAGTCCCTGCACCGCCTTCAGTAGTTCAGTCATGCAGCCAATCTTCTTTGCCTCAGCAAAGCTCTACAAATTAGAAGAATTGCACTCATACGCATCACTGGAAGTGGAGATCTGGATTGAGATACCTCATTATAATCATTTGTGGTGCCTGTGTAGATGTGTTAAACCCGCGCAAACATGCACAAAGGAATGAAGCACGGCCACGCGTTCACACCTTAACACATTCACACAGTACTTCAGTCTTCAGATATTTTTTTCATCTGCTACCCCCCCATCTGCTCCCCCCCCCCCCCCCCCACGCAGCAGCAGGGTGCCGGGCGGCCAAGCGGCACAGCGCTGCACAGCATGGCTGCACCCACCATAGCTGCAGACAACCTCTTCACCCACGCTCCCTCTGACACACCGCGCTCCCCACTGCGAGGACGCAAGTAGTGAAGAGAGGTCCATGAAAGATTTACCAACCGAGTGAAGTCGTCTCCCTTAGAAGCTGAGTGCAGGCCGGTGGTTGCAGGCGGAAAAAAAGGAGGGAGGGAATTCCAGGGAGAAATCCCGGAGTGTCTGAAGTGTAATTTTGTATTCAGAGAAGAGATTCAGTCTTCTCCTGCTCAGCAGTGTTCCATCTCTCAGGGGCATTCACTGCAGCCTCCGTCACACCACGGATCCCACAGATTGCATCTTAATAGAGTTTGATGGCTGATGGAAGGAGACACTTGCCGGCTCCTAAACACCAGCAAAATTCCAAATTTCAGCATGAATGGTTTGAAACGATCAGAGGTTAGCAAAAAAAGTCACGTGGAGGCATGTGGCTCAGGTTTCTGAGAAAGTTCCCTGCAGATAAACGTAACAACTGTACAACACACTGCTCAACCAAACCCCTTCCACACGGTGAATGTGAAGTAGCACCAACAGTGCCCTCGCCATGACCCGGGGCTTTTGATCTCTACAGTATTTCTTAATCTAAAAACAAGAGGGCCTCAAGTTGACTTTAGATATGTTAAAGCCGACAATAATTAAGAAATAATTCTCATTTAATAAAATGTTAACAGTATGAATATACTGAGGGAAAGTTTCCTTTGTGACAGAGTACTCCATGTGTATGGAACAAGCTTCTTTTGTTATAAATCTAGACTAGTGTGGACCTGTCTTTCTTTTTTCCCCACACAAATGTTATGTTTTCTTGAATGCTGTTTTGCAGTATGATATGGGAAGCAACAAAAAACCGGCTCTCCTGAACTTATGCAACGTCTTTGTCTAACTCCTGCAGCACTGAATGGTTGCTCCTGCAGCAGCCTTTTACGAAGTGAGTACATGAGTTGTTGTGCTTTGACAGGGTGCCAGGACACGAGCCACCTCATCTGGCACTGGCACCGATAATATAATTAGCTTTGGCTTGCTTTGCAACCATAGCTGTCTGCACTCCAGCCACTTATATGTTTCCATCGTTATAGGGGGCCTTGGATATAGCCATAGCCCACTGCACATATTCTATTCCCGAGAACCACGTGCGGATCAGCACAAGGCGCCCAGCTCGTGGAGCGCACAGCTGACGCTTGTGCTTCATAGATCAGCAGACATCTGGAGTGTGACGTGTATGTTTACGTGGGAACACTGAGGGCGAAGCAATGGTGGGACGCATGCGTATGGGGTCATATCAGTCTCTGTAATTGTGAGTGCACAGAGGGACTCACACATAAAAACACACAGATTCACAATGCGCAAAGAACAATTCACAAATATATTCAATTTACAAATACACGCAGAAAGATTCACAAATACATTCCAATAAATACATTAAGATTTATACAAATGCAAAAGAAAAATCACAAATATATTTATCCACTTCTATGTGAATGTGTCTATTTGTTTGTGGATTTATATGTATTTATTTGTGGATCGCACTTCATATGTTGGCGGATTGCAAGTTGAAACACACTTGACTCCCTTGGCGAATGCGTTTTTTTCAACATGGCCATATCTGTAGCCAATCAGATGCCGTTCCGCCTTAGAGGGGCGGGGCTTTTCTCCGTGACTTGACTCAGTGGAGAAAGTGAACTTTTCCGCCATCCACAATAGATCTAATCACTAGTTCTGCCTTATATACTGGAACGTATTTGTGAATCCTTCTGCGTATATTTGTAAATTGAATATATTTGTGAATTGTGTGTGCGCATTGTGAATGTTCGTGTTTTCATGTGTACGTCTCTCTTTGTACATTTGCAATAATTGAGACTGATCTGACCCCATACGTATGCGCAGCTGCTGTATTACAAACTATGACGATCATTAAGTTGCATCTGGGTCGTTTTAAAGTTCCGCGGCGCGTCCCGTGTAAAGCTGTCGGCCACAACACGAGGCACCTGGGGAATTCGCTGGTGCGCGCCAAGGTGGGACGGTCCTGCCTCGTGAGGACTGCGGGCGCGCGCGCTCGCCTGTCTCCATATCGCGCACACTTAATTTGATTCTGCGGGCTCCACGTGACAGACATGCATTACGGAACGCGCAGCGAGGAAAAAGCTCCGAACATGCACGCCGATATTCATCAAATGACACCAAACACGTGCTGTCATATTTAGCTGGTCTGGATCACAAATTAATTCCGAGCGTAAGCTTCGTGGCGCACCGGAGAGGCTAACACGCGCGGCTCACAACCTGTTTCTGTTTGCACCCTGCAGTCCGCTGCTGGGCACCCATGTTGTAAAATGAGGTTCGGAAGCATCATTGTCCTCGTCGCTCTCTGCTCTTTTACCGCGTATTATATTTATGAGCCCATTCCTGAGGAAATAGAGGAGAGATGGAAACTCATGCTGACCAACTCTTTCTTCAGAAGTCTCAGCCACCTGGTAAGGAAACACAACACGTCTTCGTGCCGGCTATGTGAACATTAGATCGGCTGGTAGCTTATTTATATTGACTTTGGACTTGAATCCTTATAGCAAAAATATACGTAGCACTGTGGGTGAATGTACACTTTATTATTATTTCAGTTTAATACATGGTTACGTCATTTAGCCATATGCCAAACCACAAACAAGCAAACCGTCTTGGTTGTGTTGTTCCTCCCTGTCAGTAAGGACACAGGTTAAACGTTTATTGTATTTTGCTGATGTAGATAGACATGCTTGTTACACCAGATTATGTCAGATGCTAATCCATGTGTTGTATAGTCCTGCTCACCTGTTCTAATAATAGACCCGACTAAGTAAACTCCCCTCTGTTGACCACTGTAGCCCATAGGACTCTATATGTGTAGAATACTATATGTGAGTATGGTTACATGGCTGTAATAGTAGTGCCACACCTTTATTTTATGTCCACTAACTAGAAAGGGGTTGCAGTAGTTTGAGTTTTAAAATATAGAACATTGTTTTTCTATAACAGTATATTAAGTACATTGTATTTTAATTATTATAATGTATCACAGTAAAATATTGTATTTCAGCCTTCATTCTTGAATTATTTAGCCATATTTATGCCCTTGTATTTCGACTGTATTAATGCTTATGGCACACATTTTGGCATATCGGTGAGTTTTGTGTTTTTCTTAAAAAAATTAATGTTAGAAATTCAATTATTTATTTGTATATTATATTATGATCAGGACAGAAGCTGGTTAAAAGATCTCACTCAGCGAAAGTGTAAAATAATATTAATATATGGCAGTTTCTTTACATGGACATGCGTGTCCCTTAAGGACAGCACAGCGACCGTTTAAAGAGATGACCAGGGGTCAAACGATTGATTACCTGATCACGGTGGATTTAGATTACTTGTTAGATTGTGATTCAGAGTTACTATTGGAGTATAGGATTGTAAGTGACTTATCTCTCTTTCTTTTACAAACAAACCACATATTTTATGTTTTAGGATTCAACTCAAAATTAAAAGGCTCTTTATTTTTTACTTTCGCAAATAATCTATGACAAAGAGAGATCATTGTCTCAACTGCTGTGCTTCACTAGGTGTGTGTTGTGATCACAGTGAAAGAGCATCAGCTGATTAGCCCATTAAAAGCCACTGGCTGCCTCATCAGACATAATGGAGTCTGAGTCATGCTTTGATAACTTATCATGTAGGTTCGACTTCATAAAATAAAATCTGTGAGGGGGGGGGGTGTTTCACGAGGCAACATTCATATGACTATAGTCTCTCTCTGTAATATGGCCATGTAGTTTACCATCTTTACCCTTTGTGCTTTGAACGTGATGAGTTTCGGTTACGGTGATTGTTTACTTGGATAAACTGCCTGCAAATAACTTCACAGTAAGTATCCCACGTAACACCAACAGCTCGGCTTTTGGTGAACAATAATCGTCTTTCTTGTCTTTATATCTCCTCTGTCTCCCCGCTTCACTTTTCTAGGCGGACCTCAGTGAATTACTGGGGCTGAAGGACTACATGGGGGTGATGTACTTCATCACTCTGGCTGAGAAGGTAGTGCCGGAGTCTGACGAGCATATCCAGGTGACGGAGGAGACCTTCGACGGAGTGGAGGTGATGCTGTACCAGCCGAAGCAGAGAGGCGGGGACACTGAGCTCAGTCGGGCTGTCATCTACCTGCACGGCGGAGGGTGGTGCCTGGGTAGTTCCCGTAAGTTGATAGGCGTGCCTCTCTGCTCCTTCAATCACACACACACATCAAGACTGGCTGAATAATACCTACTCTAGTGTTAACACGGTAACTCTACTGATGAGACACATTATTTGATAGTTTTATATTGCTTCAGTGACGGCTATTGTGATGATACCAGGGTTCGTACGGTCATGGAAAACCTGGAAAAGTCATGGAATTTTAAAATGGTCATTTCCAGGCTTATAAAAGTCATGGAAAAAACTTAAATCATAAAAGTTTTGGAAAATTCATGGAAATGTGTTATCATCACGTGTTCATTTACACCGAGTTTGAAATAATGAATATGTTTTTTAAGGAAAAACGCTCAAAATATTTCAGTTTGGTCATGGAAATTTGGTTTAAAGTCCTGGAAAAGTCCTGGAAAATTCATGGAAATCCATCGGTCAAAATGTGTAAGAACCCTGTGATACACTGTGAACAAGCTATTACACAAGGCACAGCGCTCTCCCGGTTCCGTGAGGAAATAACACACCGTCTGCCGGAGCGGTGGGAACCTCAGAGGGTGGTTCACCTTGCTAATCCCAAACCTGAAGACATGAGTGTGCGTGCGGTTCGACACATCTCATGCTGTTGTTGCAATCTGTCGAACGGCTGTAACCATTACAGACACACAGATCTTGCCAGGAAGCTGATGTATCCCTGTTAGTGCCTTGTGATTTGTCCTGTGTTTTATAAGATGGATATCAATGATTGTGATGGTTTGTGTTGCTTTAAAGTTCTGATGCATGTTCTCCGTCTCTGCAGGGATGAGTCCATACGATCTCTTAGCCAGAACACTTGTCTCCGAGCTCGACGCGGTGGTCCTGTCTGTAGAGTAAGTGTTTCATAGCGTATTGCCGGATGTATGCAGCTGCTGTAACATCGTGCACACGCTGCTGTTTCATTTGTATCATTCACTTCATACTGTGCTCCAAACTCTTTCTCTCAGACACACATCATTTTCTGTCGCCGTATGAGCCCGTCCTCCCTCATTAGTCACAGGCGAGATGGAAGTGAGGATGCAGCGGGCTGAAGCTAACAGGTTTTCATTCGGGTCTCCAGTGCCTCCGACTGTCAGCCACAGACACTGTTTCTCTTTGGCACGTGCTAATTCACTATTTACTACGCATTTTTAGATTTAGCAATCAACAGTTAGGTGGAAAGTCCAGTACGCAGCCGTCAAGTGATATTTTTTTTTTTAATGTGTATAACGCGGTTGTGCACAGCATACTTGACATCGGGGGGTCCGTGTATCGGTGTGTGTGGGTTTTGCCTTTTCCGCCTCGTCCAAATTCCTGTCTATAATTAGTCGATGGTTGAATGAGTAATTCTAGCATTTCACAATCTCAGTCAGCCGTGTGTCACATATGGCTCCTAGATTTAATCACACAATATTTCAGAACATAGCAAATTAATTTAATGGACCTCATTTCACCAACGTTAGCAGTTGTTGCTTGTTTTTTTTTTTTTAAAACAATAAATTTGTTACTCTATGCGATAGATATTACTTTTTAAAGGTCTAAAACACAGTAAAGTCCTGCATATATCAGTCTAGTTTAATTGCAGAAAGGTATGCATACTTATCTCACCTCATTTGTTTAATTTTACACGTATGCTAGAAGATACATTTACATTGAAGATGTAGAACTGCAACTAAAACACATTTAGGACATACTTATTTCTTCTCCCGAACATGGACAAATGAATTGAGAAACGTTTACATTGAAGATGTAGAACTGCAACTAAAACATATTTAGTTGATACTTATTTCTTCTCCCAAACATGGACAAATGAAACGACAAAGCTGAACTGCTATTTTCAAATAAATTTCCCCTTAATCTGATGATCTGGTTATTCCCTTAAAACGTCTTAACGTTTATTTCCCGTGTCTCAAAAGATCTCCTGTGCTTATGTCCTTCAAAGTTCATGTTTATTTATGCTTCTGCTTTAATCCGCACCTTTGGGCTTATCCAGGTACAGACTGGCCCCGGCTCACCACTTCCCCGTCCCGTATGAGGACGTGTACCGTGTGGTCAAGCACTTCCTCCAGGAGGGGGTGCTGGCTCAGTACTCTGTGGACCCGCGACGCATCGCCGTGTCTGGGGACAGCGCCGGAGGGAACCTGGCAGCTGCCGTCTCGCAGCAGGTAATGAATCGGTGTTTTCTTCCTCGTGGCGGCTCGATATCGCCGCTTCACATGTGGAACCAGAAACACCTCGATGAAGAGACGCCATGATGCAATAATAGCCAGTTTATAATGCACAGGATGGTATTACGCTTTGCTGATTCTGAAGTGGCCACTAGTGACCACCTTTTTCATAGTCTTGAGCTGATTTTTCAGATTTATATGAGTATTACACTTTCACAATTATTACCTTTGCATTGAAAATGCGCCGTGTATTTGTATGCGTGCGTGCGTGTTATTCGCATAAGTCAAAAAGTATTAAACCGAATCGCATGAAATTTGGTGGGATGATTGGTTATTATCCGGGGACCATTTGCTTATATTTTGGGATCGACCGGGTCAAAGGTCAAGGTCATGAAAAGGTCATAATCTTCTTTGAATCGCATGAAATTTAGTGGGATGATTGGTTATTATCCGGGGGCCATTTGATTAGATTTAGGGATCGATCGGGTCAAAGGTCATTGTCATGAAAAGGTCAAAATCTTCTTTTCACCATAGCACAGTCAATTTTTATGTTCATAATTCAATGCCCAATCTTGTGATATGTGAAGGTATGCGCTCTACCGAGTTCCCGTTCTAGTTTGTACTGTATGAATGCCACAATATAACGTTCCCATCTATTACTTTGGGGGAAACTGGACGTTTCAAATTGCAGTCGGAGAAGAAAAAGAAGAAAAAAGTCAAAACATTTTCGAGATACTAATTTAAAAGGACTGGAATTTGATCACACGCAAAGCCCATGGCGGCACATTAAAGAAAAGGAACACATTTTATGAGCACTTGACCAGATATAATGAATGTGCAAAGAATAAGCCTTAATAAGGTGAGGAGTTTAGCTCTCTGAAGTTAATCTCTCTGGAATGTCCTTTTGTAATAGTGATTTAAGTTCAGGTTATTGAATAATTCTCTCAAACTATCCTCTGGCTTTAGCACAGTACGACTATTTGGAATGACAAGACTATGCTGTGTTCTGTACGAGTATAGTGATAATAAAGTATTGCGACATTTTTTGCATATATGCACACTGAAGTTTGCATGTATGCACTGAGCTGAGCCTCAGTGATACATACAGAACACGGGGGTGTAAACTATCAATCTAATCAGATTACACTGGTTTATTCCTCAAAATATTCAGCCCGTAGTATTTAATTGTAATGACAAATACTCAATGGAATTCCCTTTGAATGAATGCCAATATTTCTCTCTCTCTCTCTTCACAGTTACAAAAGGAGCCTGGACAGCAGGTCCACTTGAAGGCCCAAGCGCTCATCTACCCTGTTCTGCAGGCTCTGGACCTCAACACACCTTCATACCAGCAAAATCAGGACATGCCCATTCTGCCCCGCACCCTCATGGTCCGCTTCTGGAGCGAGTACTTCACCAGCGACAGGGCCCTGTTCAGGGCCATGATGGCCAACACCCACAACAACCCTGAGTCTTCTAGCCTGCTAAAGTTCGTCAACTGGGGCGCCTTTCTGCCAGAAACATATCGTAGAAAATACAACTACAGCGCTCCTGCTGTGGCGCGGGGAGTCGGAGGAGAGGGCGTCGGCAGGGACGGACTGGCTCGGTCTCTCGCCGACCCCAGGGCGTCCCCCCTGCTGGTTCCAGACTCGGCCTTACGCTCTCTGCCCAAGGCCTACATCCTCACATGTGAGTATGATGTCCTCCGAGATGACGGGATCATGTACGTCACACGGCTGCGCTCTGCCGGGGTGGAGGTGACGCACGAACACTACGACACGGGATTTCACGGAGGGTTGATGTTCACCGTGTGGCCGACCGACTTCCTGATCGCACGTCGCATGACAAGCAACTATATCAAGTGGCTAGAGGAAAACTTGTAAAGAAAAACACTTTTGACTATCGATATTCATTCCAACTTTTCCATACGGTGCATGTCTTTCAGATCGGGTGCTCAGGATGCTTCTTTTTCTTTGGTCATGCTACTTTTCGGTGAATATATTGAGAAATAATCAAATTCTTCAGATTTTTCCACTCATGGACCACATTAGATACCAGAAGGAAACAGGTATTTGGAAAGAATAGTATTTATTTGTTCACATAAGTTGGTGTGAGTAGAACCCAACACATATGATCATTACTCAAGTATTACTGCAGTACAGTATTGTGTTCATTTCCCACCAAACACAGTCCATCCAGAGAGATCTGAGGGAGGAAGTCAAACTGTGGAATATCACAGTTATCAATGTTATCCTGGTTATACATCATTTTAGCTGGAAAACTGGCCTTTTACGGCACCGCTCTTTCTTGTTTCCCATCACAAGACCTTCTACCTGATCTTATATAAATAATCCGTCAATATCAATATATTGAATTAGCAGAGCATGCCACAAAAGAAATGGGATCTATCGTATTTGGGGTTTAAATGATTCAGTCTTGGCAAAGGAGGAATGGATTTTCACAAAAGTAAAACAAGATGAAGCCAAAGGTAACATTGAGTGTAGCTGATACTGAAAACTAAGATTGTTTAGCTGTGTTTGCAAAAGTATAAATCCTGTGTAATGTTTCCCGGCTGGTGATGTGTTTGATTACCGTCACACTGTGCTCCACAAGGAATCAACACACCCCTAGTTGTGTGATTCATACAAGTATGTGGTACACAGGGAGGTGCTTGCTGGTAGCACATTTAATACATTTTAATAAATGAATATCAAGATATGTAACAATAATGAATTATTAAATCATTCTATTCCCATACATTACTAAATAAAAATGTTGGTCCCCTTAGTTTTGCTAATTTTAAATTTTGGATTACACACATTTTTGGAAAAATTGTTAATGTTATATTAATCAATTCAATCTTAATCTCAGGGTTGAGTTCTTCTCAAAGTATACAGAGACCTATTATATTATAAACACAAATCAAATGATCAAGTTCTTTATAAATGAAATATTTATTGGAGTACATACTAAACTACTAAACACAAAATGCAATGAATAAATGTCAAAATATACAATTTGAAGAGGATTAATAAAGAATATGATGAACAGTACAATGAATAAGGATGAACCAGAACTACATGAAAAGGAATATAGTGACCAGGTAGAATCAGTAACTCATATCATTAATTGACGAATATTAATTCATCTGTCGTCTTAGCTTAAACAGTTATGCGCTGTTCAGCAGTCGAGAGTTTACGAAGCACCAAGGAAGATTGTAAATAACCGTAATATGTTTAACTTTAAATTTGATTTAGATCTTTACGTCTTAACATATTTCTCTCTGAAATTATTTTATTCCGTGACTTAAATGTATTTTGCCTCGGAACATTTAACTAGTTTACACCTGTAAATGGTATTGTTTGTTTCACCTGGCGGCTCTCTTCCTTTGGACATCCAGATCTTGTTGGATGATGTTTTATTGAATCACACTTTTCCACCTCTCGCTGGATTCCTCTCTTTCGGAACCTGGTCGTCTTCTTCGTTGAGGTTGGGCTTGAGCTCCAGCTGAATCATCGTCTCCCCCTCCTTCTTTGCAGCAGTGGTCATTGCCACTTTAAAAAGTCTGTCGACTCAGTCGTTTCTTGGAGTCTCTTGCTCTCAATAGTTGCTGTAATAGATCTCCAGCACATCGGTGCATCGCAGCTCGGAGCTGCACGACACATTAGACTGCACGGGATTGCCAATGTCGACAGGTCGGGAACACACTACCGGAGAAGAAGCGTAACCGGCAGAGCCATGAGGGAGGGATCTGGCGTCCAGGATTCATTCATTCATCATATTTGTGGTATTTTAGACACCAGGTGACTATGTTCTGGCCTCTCAAGTCAGCTGGATGTCCCCTCAGCCTGTGGGGATGCTCCTGCTTGCAGAGGGACAGAACTTTGACAATGTACACACTTCAAAACATTCTCACACTCTGAGCTTTGAGAATGATTCAGAAATATGGCAAAGAGAGGGATCAATTGGCCACGTCTCAAGCCTCAAGTGAGCTACCTATTGTAGTATATATAGTGTATGTGTCCTCCTTTGTTCAAGTGTGATTTTATGTTAGTGAGTACTTTGGGGATATTCAATTTGAATTAAAAATCTCAACCTCATAAAGTCCAACATGCATTCTGTAGCCCAACGTAAGTCTATCAATTAATTGAACAGTGTGCATTTCCATGTACTTTTTAATTAGGATACTTTTAAAATGCAGTCACACTGAATTTGCATGGCAGTTATATAGAAAACACATTTCTATCTAAAATGAATTACAGGTTGTTAGCGTCACTCAAAATCGGATGTCTGTTAAAGTATGAAGACGTTCTCTCGTTTTCTCCTTTCCAACGGGAGAATTTATTCTCCGATCACACGTGAAATACAAACTCTGCCTTTCCCAAGCCAAGTCCGTCTCTCAGAGCACCCACATTCCTGACGTCGGATCTGCTTCTCTGCTCCATCTCCCCCCCCCCCCCCCCCATCCTTTCTCACAGGAGGGGGGGCCCTCGTCCCCCTCTCTCATTGTAACAACATGATGTGTGTGTGTGTGTGTGTGTGTGTGTGTGTGTGTGTGTGTGTGTGTGAGGCGCAGTAGCTAAACTTTGAGAGGCAGATATAATATTTCTACGTGCTGTTTCTTCTGAGGGTTGCAGGGCCCTGGACAGGACAGTCCCTTCAACAATTCAGATTAATATTAACGAGGCTTACATTTCAAGAAAATAATCTTTTGAATCTAATAAATAAAAAAACGCTTATTTTTTTTATAAAACGTGCAAACAAAAACTTCACGCAGCGTTTTTCTTTCCCTTTTTTTCTAAAAATTAAATAAATATCTTTTCCTTTCCTAGAGAGAGGAACAGGTCTCTCTCTGAAGGTTCTGCCAGCAGTTTGAATCTTGGCTTGGATGGACTTCGTGAAGTCCATTCTCACATGCAGAGGTGCTCATTGTTGAACACGAATCGCTACTTGGTCTTAATAATGTTCACAACGGTAGAATCAAGGTGTGTCGTGCTACTCAGGAACGAACCAGAAAGTATGCTCCGTGCCCCCCGGCTGTCGCTCTCAGGCCGATCCTCTCTCTCAAAGCGTCTGCGCGCAGCAAACGGTTGAATAAATTGTCTCAATTAAGTGAAGCGACTGCCGTATTAATTTGATTCGCTGCGCCTGCCGTTTATAGCTGCCGCCGTCTCATTCCGTTATCAGGAGCTGTGACAGGTCCTTCTGTTCCGTCGGCTATTTAGTGATGCCTGTTCTCCAAATTAAAAATATATAAGCTACTATGGCTTTCACACATAGACCATCAGACCAAGTGCCAGTTTCATGAAATGTGTAACATTTAGCTGGCACTACGACTTCACGCCTGTTTCTATTTGTGTAGGTTTAACTTCAGCTGATTAATCTTCAGTCAACTCTTGGTCCCTGAGCCTCTGCTCTCTCACCACTGAGAGGACATGTGGTTGAAACCCTTTACTTCCTTTCATCTGCGTTATCTCTCTGCCTGTGGGCGGATTCACCCTGGGACTTCTCAGCACATGTGATGTCTGCTTAGAGGGAGGCAAAGGGTACGAACAAGTACTCCTTTGAATGAATGTATTTTAATTTCTCACTGTTCTCTAAGCTTTACTGTTCAGAAAGAGTCACATCTAATACAAAAACAACTGAAAGTCACCATTTTTCAGCCATGTTTTCTTTTTTCTTTTTTTTACAAAATAAAAAACTGAATCACGTGAAATATGTTGTAACTTGTAACTTTGTAATGAAGTAAAGTATAACTAAGTTATCAGAGAAACGTTGCTCACTTGCAGAAGCACTGCTACATTCTCAACTGTAAATATGGATTTTTGGTTTGGAATTCCTCTTGATGAATTTGATGTTTGGCATCATTATAATTTCTATGTTATCTGTCAATAAATTGACTTGACCTGTAACTATTGATCCATTTGCTTCTGTTTGTGTGTGTGTGTGTGTGTGTGTGTGTGTGTGTGTGTATGTGCAATCACCTGCCATGTAAAGACATGCTGTATAAGTATAGAGGACAAAGAGGAACAGAAAATGTCCAACATGATGTTGACAGATATCAAAACTAAAGAGGAAACTAGAGAGGATGATATGCTTAATATACGCTGACTCAAATACACCAAATCCACTTACTGTGGTGAAGCAGTCCAGGTTGCATCATGTAGCTGTGGGCGAGGACTCAGTTGATCTGCAAATATACTGCACACATCCACAAAACTACCACTTAATACACCTACCTATGTTCTATCCAAGAGTTTGGAGGAAAAAACAAACAGCAAAGACGATTATGCACGAGTGTGAACAAACCATTTCTATAAAAGGATGATTCAAATAGGTCAACCTCATCCATCAGGACACGTTTACCAGAAGGGATGGAGTGGACTGTGTGTGTGTGTGTGTGTGTGTGTGTGTGCTGCACTATGCTGCTCCTATTCTTCTGTGTGCAGAGGAGCGTACAGGAGGGATAATAACAGTAACGTGAGATGGATTATGGCAGATGATTCTTTGAAACTGTTAATAGTGCATGGTGGTTTTGCACGGATTATATACCAACATACAGTATAGCATGTGCACAAATACATACTCTGTTCACACACAGGAATGTAAGTAAACACGTACTGCTAATGCAAATATGCACTTTGTGTAAGATGATTTTCTCCAAAGGTTGGTGGAACACTGTTCTACCTTGAGGTTCGGAAATAACTCGTATAATTTTCAAAGGTCAAACACAGAAGGATTTGAAGCTAAAGCCAGCCAGTGTGGATTTATTTTCCTCCTTAATGTTGAGGCTCAGACTAATAACTCGTATTGTTCACACATTTTTTTCAGTCAGTGCGTGATGTGCCTGTAATGCCCTCATTGGCTCTCATGATATTCCACAAATGTAATATAGAGCTTTAGGTTTCCTAATCGTCCTCAGATGAACTTTTCTTTCCTTTTTTTAAAACAACTCCTCTGGCTTTAATATTAGGAAACTTGAAACACGCACACGGAACGCAGATTATTATTTTGTATTTTATTTTGTATTTTGTTCCTTTTTCCAGGAGAGATGTCAATACAATGAGGAATAAAACATTGTGTGATTAGACATGTAAGCCCCATAAAGTTTGCTGATGATTAAAAAGCATCAAAGGTCACTGAGCGTCCAGCATCACGGAGGCTTTCATGATGAACGGAGATCTCCACATGATTACAACTTTAGACATGTTTTTATTTGGAGTTAGAAATTTAAATCTTAATGTGAAAGACAAGGACACATAAGGAAACTATGTACTCTAGTGATGATGGAGGTGGAGTTTGTGTTTGTTTGTGTGTCATAACTATTACACATGGATTCTTACATAAGCACACAAAGAATACAAGCAATACACACAATATTCTACAGTCATAGAAAGGGATTACACACCCTCCTAATCCAAACCCTTCATTCATCAATTAAATCCTATAAATCTGACTGATTTTCAGGATAATCCTCTTTTAGTCCGTGCTAATGGTAACACATACACCGTTTTCAATGTTTCAGTTGGAGAATTTCCCATTTAAAAATGCTGATAGGAAAGATAAAGAGTGAATAAAAAACAGAAAGAACCGTTAATCTGACAATAATTACAAAAGATAAAGCTCCATATTACATGTGTGGAAGATCATTAGAGCCAACGAGGGTTCTCACAAATCTTTACAGATAAGCAGCTGTACAAGTTTGACATTAACCGGAAAAAAATTATGGGGAAAATCCACTAAAACGAAAGCATTGGTTGACAGAGTTAATTTTCACTGAAATTGTATTAATACTGGTATTGCATGGATTAATACGGGAATTACAAACATGTACAGAACTGATATTTGGTATCTACTCTCACGAGTCGCACAGACATATGTGATTTTATCACAAATCATTAAAATTTCT
Source organism: Liparis tanakae (assembly GCA_036178185.1). Lineage (NCBI taxonomy): Eukaryota > Metazoa > Chordata > Actinopteri > Perciformes > Liparidae > Liparis > Liparis tanakae. Next base: position 17,000,017 of record CM070099.1, on the reverse strand, counting down.
ATAGAAAAAATACATGTATTACTATTAGTTGAGTTAGATTATGTTTTATTTAAAAATAATACAGTACAATGCTGGCTTTAAGTTCACAAAATCCCCAAATAGAAGTAAAAATAACAAAACATTCACCACCGGTTTCAAACAAGGAATAATAAAGCCCTTTCAGAAAATACAGATACAAATACAAACAGCAACCAATCTGCACATACATACTTATATACATGCTTAAACAGAGTGGCACTTTTTTTATTTTTATTTTAACATCACACTACACAATAAAGGTGAGGATGGAGCTCATTATGGGTGTATTCTCTTGACGTCTCACATGAAAGTACCTTTTGTTGAATGGGGTCAGGCTGGTTGTCTCTGCTGCTGCCTCCTCCGGACCAGCTTTCTGAGCTTAGCGAATAGCAGCTCTCTGAACTTGTCGCCCATGAGGAAGTAGAAGACGGGGTTGACGACGCTGTGCAAGAAGGCCAGCGGTCTGGTCAGGATGTACAGGCCCTCTATGTACTTCCTGGTGCACAGTTGCAGGCCGGCCCAGGCCTGCCGGGACGCTATCCTGACGTTCCTCAGAACGTGGTAGGGAGTGTAGAGAACCAGGAACATGACCGCGGCCGATGCGGCGACCCTGAGAGGCCGCTTGAACGACGGCACCCTGCGTTGCACCGACCGCTCCTGGACGCGGAGCAGATGTGCAATCTGGTAGGAGAAACCGCAAAGTCCGAGCAGAGGGAGAAAGTAACCGGTCAAGGTCAGCCCCAGGCTGTAGCCCAAGGCATCGATGTCCCCGCTGAGGCTGGCGAAATCCTTGCAGCGACTCTCGTTTCCGCTCTGGAGGTCATTGACCATCAGCGATATCATCGGTGCGACTTCCACATTGACCGCCAGCCAGCTCAGGGCGGTCAGGATCAGGGCTGTCCGCGGCCGCAGCAGGCAGTGGTTGTGTGTCGGGTGTTTGATGAGCAGGAAGCGGTCCATGCTAAGCCACACCATGAACAGGATGGATGAGTACAGGTTGACATGCAGGAGGTAGCGGTTGATGACACAAGCAGAGGGACTGGTCTCTGTCCGGTTATTTGCATAGAGGTAGGAGAGGCGTGGCAGTGTGCAGAGGAAGAGGAGGTCAGAGACGGCCAGGCTGAAGAGGTAGATATTGCAGCTCTGCCACTTCGGCAAACAAAATATGTAGCCGAGGATAACCAAAAGGTTCCCGGGGAAACCGATGCAGAACTCAATGCCATAACACGGTGACAGGTAGTACTTCTCCAGCACGTCGTCAATCTCTGTACAATTGAGCACCTGAAGAAAAGAGGAGAGGAGAGAGCGAGGGAGAAATAGAGACGATATCAAGAAAGGAGGGGTGGGACAGAAGTAAGAGAGAAGGAAGGGAAGAGGTGTGTAATAACATAAACTAAGTCTGATGTATGAGGTTTTGGGGCAGGGATGTCTATGTGTACAGATTGTAAAGCACTCCGAGACTCATTTGTAATTTGTGAAACTGGGCTATACAAATAAACTGAATTGAAACTGAATTGAAATGTACTGTGAACCTTAAGGACAACTTTCAACAACAGATTATATACAAACTTATTTTAAATTCACTACAACATTATCATGGCGTTGGTGAGACTTACCATGCTGTAGTCCCAGGAGTCGTTGCTAATGTGAGTGGAGAGTGCAACCATGAGCAGGGGAAGCCACTATCTGCACACTGGAAACAGTAAACACAGAGTTATGAGGGTGCTGGTGCCTTCAATATGACATGGCGGGGAAAAAAACACAGACAGGCTTATTATTTGCATATTGAATATGGAAAGATGATGGTAACCAAACAAAAGCTCATAGGCGACTTGATAGGTTACCGAATAACGGCACACCCATACTCCGCCTGGTTACTTGGCACCGCAGGTGGAGTATTTATTGGAGAGGATTGGTTTGCATTTATGCTCTTGGAAAAATCCCATTAAAACAACTGCTCAGTCATTAAAACGTAATTTAATGTGCAGAAGACTGTGAACTACTGGAGACAATGACAGTAACTGCAGTGGCACAGCAACAAATATAAACATATGTTTGTTTTTGTCCCCAAAAGGAAATGTCTTTGAAGAGTGGACAATATTTATATTCAAATATGCTATTGTTATCTGTCAGATGGGCCAATTGCTGAACAGCCAGCCATTTGTTTGTCAGTAAACAGCATTGGGTTCAACTGTGCCACCAAAATAAATGTAGTACGGATAAATATCATTGTTGTACTTCACTGAGGAGAGACTGTGAAACCCTTCTATATTGCAATAGGCTATAATAATAATAATTGGCCTTTGTGTCATTTAACTACAAATGGTATTAGTATGAATGGGACGAAAATTCAACAATAATCCATCCCTTTTTATAAAATATACTTACAATCTCCGAAGAGCTGAAGGATACTTCTGGTCCAAAGCAAAAATGGAAAACTTCACTAGAATGGTGGCAATGAGACTTTAAAACTTTCCGGTTAAATTGTTTTCTTCCGCTGCATTTCGGGCTGCAGAAGTCTTACTTGTGAGTTGTGCGCTCTGCAACGTCACTTACATAGTGTCATATCTTTTTTTTCATTTGATAAATGACTCATTTCTCGGCGGCAACAAGTTGTTGCTGTCTTTCTGTGTTGTGTGTAGTGTGTTGTGTGTTGTAAACCCAAAGCAGAAGTTTAATGTGCTGCTTCATTGAGAACTAGGGAACCTTTGCTTTCTAGTTCAACTCAATACACGTTATTTTAAAAAACACATGCTGCCATCCAAAGATTTGAATATGTTGTGTTATGACATGTTTATTCATTTGTTTTAACACTTTAATGTCCAAGAAAGGAGAAGTGTTGTATTGTGCATTTTTTTTCTTTTTTCTGGGCATTCATACATACACATCGTGACAGATGAAGCTATAGTGCAACGAGCAGTAAACCATTAGCATCTAGAGCTAACGGAAGCATTAGAATTGGATTTGGATATAGTTTGGAAAAAAAAGTATTGCGTGGTGTATATCTACGGCTTTATTCCGCACATTATTCCTCAGAATCGAAAAGTCTGTTGTTCCGAATGTTATTGAACTGTGGAGCCAGGCCCGAGTCCAAAAAACAAGATATGATAAACAGTGTTCTCGTAACACAGTCAGTGTCCCAATATTTTGACATATTAAGACAGCATGGAAATTGGCCAAACATACTTGAAACCACATGTAATACAACCCCTACTCGATGGTCTCATCCAACTATTACTCACAGGGCTCTCAAGTTTTGAAGACAGGCAAGCGTGAGACATATCCATCCGCACCCCCCACCCACCCCCCCACCCCCCCACACCTGCCCCCCTTGCTTTATTTTCATTGGTTGCTAGATTAAATCTTACCCAGATACAGATACAACAGATATGTTTGTTTTCTGTTGGGTTATTGTGTAGTCCATTTCTTTTTTTTGATTGGCTGATAAGTGGCACCTCACAGCTGAACTCCAGGGGAGCGCTTGATTTATCCACTGTGAGAGCAGCGCGGCTCATGTTGGCGCTGCGGCACATTAAAACATTAAATAGCCAAGAGTTTTTTTCAGAGTGAGAAATACGATGTGTGGCGGGATTGCGTGAGTTAAGACCGAAATGCGTGAGACTCACGCTCAATGCGTGACACTTGAGATCCCTGTTACTCACGTCACAATAGTGTAGGAGTGTATCTCCTAATGTCGCCCAAACCTGACCCCCTTCTTAATTGAGAATTCCTCAAATGTTCTCTTAACCTACGAAATATTTTGTATTACAATGTAATTGTAATCTTGTTAGCCATTCAATATATGCTAATAATGCAGAGCTAAAACTCAAATTCATACACTTTGGAGCACAAAGGCAGTTCACTAAAACATAACACAAGGTTGACTTTCATTTTCCCTCCGGTGTCAAGCGCCTTTCCCCTGGTTGGATACGACGTGTTGACGATGCTTCTTCTGAAAGGGAGCCAACGGAATATTTTGGCAACAAAGCTCGCAGTGTTGGTCATCCTTTGCGAAGCACATGATCTCCTGCTGCGAGACATGTGAGAGACCTGGCCCTGCACTGATGATAATCTCGCTGGAAAAATGGACATCTCCTTAAAAAAGGTCCGCCTGGGATCACGGCGGTTTGTTATTTCATATTATTATGAGATCAAGAGTAATCGTTCAGCTTTCCTGTGCTTTAGGAGGGATAGGACGTTTTCTAGTAGAGGCTAACAGAAGTATTGTGTTTATAATTGGCTTGGGTTAGTGTATCCTTTGGTTTGTATGATTCATAAAGGTTGTGTGATCAGGTGTAAATCATTAAATAAGATAAGATAAAACTATATTGGCCTTCCTCCGCATTACACAAAACAAATGTTCATCCAATATCAACAATGGAAAAATGCTCAGCCAATCAGGCAGAGCTCTCTGGTTCTGCCTCTCACCACAAGACAGCAGGATGGATGTGGTTCTGCCCCGCCGTTAACCTGAGACATGCCTCAAGATTATGGTTGATTTAGGACACAGATGATCCAAAATATTACTTTTGGTATTGTGAATTGTGATGTATGTTGAATTGGCTTAATGTTTGTCACACATGACGTTTTCTTTGTTTTCTGTAATGACTGTGATATGTACATACAGTGTGTCTCCTCTTGGCTTGTCACCTGAGTTCAGCATGTTTACCCTGTGGGAGAGGCTTTTGTTTGAATCAGTCAAATAATCTAATCTCATATCCAATAATTCATTTTTAATTACCATTTTATCTAAGGAGAGTGCCCTCTGGTGGCACACCACGCACACAAAGAAAGAAAAGTCTGAGTGGTGCAAAGAGATTGTTGTCATTTCAGGACCAGTCCTCATTAATAACTGTTATCTTTATGTGGACACATGAATGTGAGACATATGGATGCTTCTCAGGTTTGAAAGTTAAAGTTCCAGTCTTTTGTAGAATTATATGTCAAATCTAACCTTAAACTTTATGCACGTTTAAAATGATAACGAGAGACAAACAGTTTAACAGTTCTCAGTATCTATGTTGTAGGTATTAAAGGAATAAATATATAAACGGAGCCCAGAGGCTGAACAGACACTCAGGGATTGAACCTCCCAGCCACCAAAAAATATGTCTCTCATATACAGTATATGCATGCATATATATATATATATATATATATATATATATAATGTATGTATCAATAATGTCTGGATACTAGTTAATATATCAACCCTATTACACCGACTAGTGCCATATTTCTTTACATCAATATTTCAGACAAATATGGCGTCACTACAGCAGGTGGATTCACAAAAGGCTCATACGGCGTGTGTGTATGCGTGTATGTGTGTGTGTGTGTATGTGTATGTACATGTGTGGCTTACAATGCAGTAAATAGTACACTAAACCAGTGTGACCTTATCCCGTATGTCAACTGCTTGTGAGCAGTTCAACCAAAGGGATTCTTTACATGTTTTTACTCATAACATTTTAAAGAAAGAAAAAGATTAAATAAAACGTTCAACCTTTGCGTGGCAGAAATCATTTTGCTGCTTTTCTCTCTTGATTTTTAGCAATCCCAAATATCAAGTTGGGAACCACAGCAGTAAACCAAAATTGAAATGTGAATGTTAATGAGACAGAGAGTCGACTTCTGCCACATGTATGTGTTTGAGTTGGAAGAGGTGTTGACACAGAACCCATATAACTAGTCCAATGACAACGCTCCCACTATTGAGACCCACCAGAAAGGGAAATCGATAGAAACTAAATGTATTATTATAAATACAAAACTTATTCCACAGTGCAAATCATGTACCAGCCCTGATTTACATCATGTGACACACATGTATTCCAGCAGAGGGCAGTATTAGCCCAACACTCAGATTGTGGACTCAACTCGACAGTGTCTGACCACATATTTGTGGAAAATATAATTTGTGAAGTTATGTAGCTAAAGAAAAAGTTAAATAAACACCTCAAAGTTAGATAACATGAACTGAAATAATCTCTGAATTTTATGAATTAACTAGAATGGGCACTCGGTAGAGCGCATACCTTCGCATATCACAAGATTGAATTATGAACAATTTGGCACTAGTTTCACGCAAATCGGATGCCAATTAACCGAGATATCGCAAATTTACGGTTTTCACCTTTTCGTGACCTTGACCTTCACCTTTGACCCAATCACTCCCAAAAACTAATCGATTGTTCCTTGGGTCATGACCAATCATCCCACCAAGTTTCATAAGAATCGGCTCAGTTTTGTCTGATTTAGACGAATAACTGATGGATGGACATATTCACAAACGCCGGCGAAAACATTACCTTCTGCATTTTCAATGCGAAAGTAAAAATGGAAATGAAGTAGAAAAAAAGGAGAAAGAATGAACACACACACACACACACACACACACACACACACACACAACCTAAAGGAGAGACCAAAAAGAAACACCAAATATAAATTCTGATGATAAAACGAGATCAAACTAGTGGTGACTGACATCAGTATGTGTGTCATATATGAGACCAGGAGATTGTCCTGTTAACACACGTGTGAGGAGTCAGTGTGTGTCTCCTGATGTGAGTATTCCCGTTAGCCCCTATAGCTTAAAGTGTCCCAGTTCTGCAAGGTGACCCATTTATAGCGTTATCACTATTCTGCACTAATTATTAACGTGGTTCACATCGACAGAAAGTTAATTGGATCAAGGCCTGTCATGTTTTTTAAGGCCTGAGCACCGACAACGTCTGTGGATCATTATTGGATCAACTGGATCATAAGTTTGCATTTCATTATTTTTAGGAGTCTTCCCCTTTCGGTTATTACGAAAATGAATCTTTAGAATCTTTTCTTTTTTGGGTTTGCGTGTTAGTTTCCATGAGAGCTTTCCCTTTTCAGGGTCATGAGTATTACTAAGAGCATTCCCCTTTTCAGGTTTGCTTGTAATTATCCTGAAGGGGTTTGATTGTAGCTACTATAAAAATGATTCCTCTTTCGGGGTTTTCATGTCAGTTTTACTAAGGACCTCCCCCTTTCAGTGGTTTGTATCACATGTTCCCCCCATCGAGGTTTGCATGTTAATATTTTTAAGGTTTTCCCCATTCAGGGTTTGTAAGTAAGTATTCATATGAGCCTTCCCTTTTCGGGTTTTCTATAAGTATTGCTAATACCCTTTTGAGGTTTGCATGTAATTATTCTCACGAGGTTTGATCTTAAGTACTACTAAAGTCTTTCCCTTTTCTGGGTTTGCATATTACTAAAATTCTTCCCCTGTTTGCATGGAAATATAACTACGGATCGTCCACTTGGGAGCGTAAATGTACTCTTAGGCCAACACAGGGCAGCTCACTAACCAATACAAATGAAGTACAACAGAGATGTCAGCTCTGCTGCAAATGTGTCATTCTGGAACTGACTGCTTAGTTCCAGAACGCTGTATATTCCACATGTTCCATGATGTCACATTCCTCACACATTAACGTTCTGCTGTCAGTTCTATTGTTTGGTTGTTGTTGTTTCTCTCAAATAAATACAAATACAATACTTGAACTGAGGTAAAGGGTCTGAATACTTCTTCCATCGCTGCTGATGTTGACGTTATTAATGTTTTTGGCATGTTTATGTGCATGTATTATAAAGAGGGACAGAGCGGCCCCTTTCTGCTGAGGAGGCTGAGGTTCTTTGGAGTGTAGGGAGCCGTCCTGAAGACCTTCTGTGACTCTGTGGTGGCATCAGCCGTCTTTTATGGAGCGGTCTCCTGGAGCAGCAGCATGGCAGCGGCTGACAGGAAGAGGCCGAACGAGCTGATGAAGAAGGCCAGCAGCGTGTTGGGGGGGTTCTCTGGATGCTGTGGAGGTGGTGGGGGGCGGGAGGATGATGGCAAAGCGCTCGTCCCTGATGAACCACGCCCCCCCCATGCAGGACGCTCTCACAGCTCTGCAGCTCCTTCAGCCACCGGCTGGTTCCTCCCCGGTGTCTGAGGGAGAGGAGCCACGAGTCCTTCCTCCTGCGGCTGTCAGGCTGCACAACACTGCAGTAGAGTGCTGAGTCTCGCTGGAGACTCAGCACTTTACTTTACTTTACTCAGCACTTTACTTTATTCCCCCCCTGTATATTTAGTATTAGTATTTAGTTTTGTGTTTTATATTTATTTTTATGTGCTGTGATTTTTGAAATTTCCCCACTGTGGGACAAATAAAGGAATATCATATCATATCATACCATATCATATGTTACTTTAATATTTTATTGAATTACATTTGCATAAATGACCTGAAAAGCAGTAAATGATGATATTCAGATTAGATGTAGCAACGAATGCTAAAAACTACTTTCCATAAATACAGAAGAGGCTAAAACAGTTTACAAAACATCTGCAAATGAAAGCTCACTGTTTTTAATCTGTGTTTAAATAACAGCAAATGTACTCCACTTGTCTCCGCCAACAACTGCATACTCACTGTGTCCTTTTCTCTTTCACTCCTCACTTATCTCCCTTCCCAACGATTATTACTATGTTACTGTCAGACCCCGCAGCACAAACACACACATTTACTTCGACAGTCGGTTCAACACTACAGAAAATTCACACATTGATTTTTTTGTTTTAAAAATAATCTTTACAGGCTTACATCTAAAATAGTAATCATAGATACACTCAAAACCCATAGCCATGTTCCGTCTCGACGCCGCTGCTGCACACATTACATATCGTCTGACCCGTCTGATGGTCAAGCAGGTCCAGGTCGTTTCAACCAGCGTCCAGCAGCAAGCACCCTCACCGTACACAAAGGTGGGCCCGACCAATGCTGCTCGCAGCGTTAATCCTCTTCGGATATCTCTCTCCCCCGTGGACTCATATCTCCCTTTATGATCATTTCAACCTTCTCTCGAAATCTTTTCAGAGTCTCTCCTTTGTTTTCTTCCAAAATTCAAATTTCAATAAGTTCTCACAGGCTCGAGTCAGGGGGTGTTTCAATTATTCATCAGGGTTCTTTTGAGAAGCAGTAAAACTGGAACGCTCAGATGGGGCTGAGTTTGAGGGCTTTCTGTCTCGTCTTTTTTTTTGTGTCACAGCTTGGACCAGTTATGCGTCGTGGTTTAAATATGTCCTTAAAAGACACACACAGTTCTTTCGTATTCCAGACATACATGGATATACTGTCCACGAGTGAAACATGATAATTTGTTGTGGAAATACGCAGCTAGCTATTGCTTTTTTGGCGAATTTACAGTTTTACTGCAGTGAGAGAAGAAGTTCATGCTGTTTATCTGTCACTGTCTCTGCTGCAGACAGAAAGTACAACTCCAACCAAGGAAGCAATTGTCAGACTTTGACATGAAGTAACATTTATGGCATGTTTCTTATACAGATATGTACATATATTATTTATACTGTATCTGTCCAAAGATATTGATTATAGTTATCCGAAGTAGTCGCATGTAGTATTAACCTTGTATAGCTTTGTGGTCAAAGTAACATTTATGTCATGTTTCTTATATAGATATGTACATATATTATTTATATTTGTCCAAAGATATTATTTATATCTGTCCGAAGTAATCACATGTAGTAATAACCTTGTATAGCTTTATGGTCAAAGTAACATTTATGTCATGTTTTTTACACAGATATGTACATATATCATTTATATATGTCTAATGACATTATTCATATCTGTCCGTAGTAGTCGCATGCAGTATTAACCTAATATATATATTTAAATTGAGCTAAAATTACTTTGATATTTTCACACTTACTTGGCCTTAAAGCTGATGACTTGAATATTATTTTCAGAATATAATCTATATTTTGCACTTTGGCAGATTTAAAACGGTTAAAAAGAAATCTACGTTGGAGAGAAAAATTGACAAGGTGACAAGTCAGCAGACAGATTGATGAAACATTGTGATAGACAATGTAATTAAGTAGCTCGTGTTCAAACTAGTCGTACAGGTGTTGTGGAACATTCACCCCTCCGTTTGACCCCTGGGCCTCCCACGTGTCTCTTTGCGTTCTTCGCCCTGCTGTGGATCTTCCTCCTCTTCAGTGGCGGCCGCTCCAGAGGCTTGTTTTACACACGCTGCTGGTGTGTGCTGTGTCAGGCTTCCTCAGCGTTATCAATATGATTGCCTCTGCTGTCTGCTGGGACATGAATTTGAAATCTCTGTCAGGTCAGCTAACCGTCAGCTAATCGCTACGCTAGTCACATACACGACTATGTAACCCTGCCATGTTTTCCCTTCAGCCTCTCAGGGTCAGTCGAGCACCTCATGTCATGCCGTGACTACACACAGATGTTTAACACGCGTGTAGCTTGAACAACAATCTCTGCAAACGAAGCACGGCTAGTGTGCGTTTACGTCTCCGTGCGGCGAACTGTCAGAAAGCAGCTGCACGCTTTACGTTCCCTCAAACGGTAGCGTCAGTCAGTCTTTGTGGATTTTCTTTCACAAGCAATGAAACTTGTTTTCCCGCATTAAACCGACAGCTGTGTGACACACAGGGGTGAGCTCCGAAAGGCAACATCTGTGTGTGATTGGCCAGCGGGCGTCCTTGTCAATGTTCACGTGAAGCGCTACCATTCATTTTGACAGGTGGCACTTGGTACATGTTCTGTACAGGAGTTGTACACACACACATGGAAACACACACACACACACACACACACATTCAAAGTCTTCTCTTGTTTCTGGCATCGCCATATGAGAACATTACCACACAGAGAAAAAAAAACATAATAGCCCTCCTGTTCCCCATCTTGACTGGATGACATCACCGCGCCGCTGTGGGGAATGTGGGAGCCGTAAAACAGGTTATATTAAGTAAAACACATTGTAATGGTTTAGCACGGTTAGCAGAGACAGTGAGCGTATTGTAAACCACTGCGGGGATTGCAAAACACCGTGCGTTGCTCTGAACAGCAACGGCGGAAGTATTTTCTTACGCCTCAGACTTTCAAGTGCTCTTCGCAGCACATCAGCTCTCCTGTCACTCCTCTTCTGTGAGGCCTGAATCAGCAGCTCCGTCAGTTTGGCAGTGAAGCGTGGGCTGATGACAACTTCCTGTTGCAACACTGACATCAGCCGTTTTGTTCCTCCTCTTTCCCTTTTTTGATTATTCCTCTCTTTTAACTTCTTTTCTCCTCTCCCCCCCTTCGCATTATTGTATTCTCTTGACTTGCCCCTGTTTTTTCTTTAGTTTCCTCCCATCCCACTTTAATCGCGGACACAAAGAAACTCAACTCAAGGGTATTTTGTTGTAGTTGTCTGATACAGTGTCTGGACCAATGGCGTGTCACATCCACAGCATCCTAATTGGTGTCACATGGTGTCAGGGGAACTGGGAGACCTCGTAGCAGCACAGGGAGCTCCGTCTACACACACCATAAAAGAGTTTTCAAAAGGAAAACATTGAACGGTTATATAATCTTTAGATTTTTCACCATAAAAGATATTGATTTGTCACAAAAGTTGACGCAATAAAAGGACCCAGTCACATTCTAAACATCTCTCCATTCTGTGTCTCAGTGTCAGATGTTTTGGCGCTCAGGGACAGGACTCCCTCTGCCTGTCGTTGTCAATGTGTTCAACATTTCTCAGAAATAACAAACCCACAGGAATTTGTCTCAGTCTGCTTGGTTTAGAAAAAAATACAGAGAGGAAATAAGAAGCGATGGAGTTAGGATGTGCTCACAGCACGAGAACTTCTAAGAGTTTAAATGTTTGTTCTTTGGATTATCATGTGGTTTCCGAGAGAGTATACCGTACTGTAAATAAAGCAACAAGTCAAACACAATGTATAATGCACGCATGCTTGTGAGTGAATGTGCTCTCTCTCTCAGCAGCAGGTAGATGGGGCGGAGGTCTCGCCCTGTGACATCACAGCGCTCTGCTTGTCTCAGGTTTCAGCAATATGGAAATGGGTTGGCTGCCTCACTGTGCTTGAATAATGTCGTACTGTGAAGGGGAGGCTGCATAGGTATGTGGTCAAGGAGGGATGGATGTAAATTAGATTTCCACACAGATGGAGATCAATCTCAAATGAACCTGCAGACATTCCCTGCTCGCTCTTCTCTTGCAACAGTTCCTCTTTTGCTCTGTAATTTAAAGCACTGCACTGTTTGCATCCTACATGGTTTTCGGGATGTGGATCCATCTCTCTGTTTCAGAATACCATCACATTAAAATATTAATTTGTCTAGCACTGATTTATATGTATTACCAAAAAAAGACTAATGAGATTCAGCCAAAGCTGTACTTTATGTGTCGTGCTAATTGTCCCACATGTCCGTTTGCTCAACTCAGATGGTTAACATGGTAAGCTGTATGCATAGTGCTAGTGTTAGCATTCAGCTTAAAGTTGAGCTTAATGATGGTGTCATAGAGACATTTACGTAGCTGTAGATTTTTCTATTGCGTTCCAAATATAATTTTTCGATTAAAAAACCCATTTCCAACATTATGAATATATTACACCTCCTTTCTGACTCCTGAATGCACCTCTGACATCTCTTCCCATATATATTCCTGCATAGCAAACAGCCCCCATATCCTGAAACCTTGGCCCTTTGAATATCATCTATAGTTACTATGAACTAATATTTTGTCAGTCAGGTTGGAACGCTGATAAATAATTATTATTTGACCCTTTTGTACAATGTTTGGATAGTCTAGTGATGTGTGAAACAGATGTTCTGCTGATAGGCACCATGAAACAAAGAGGATGAGGATGAATGTATTATGCAGTGTAGATGGAAAAGGTAAAAATCCTGCAGTAGGGCAAGAATGGTGTGAGATTAAATTCTGAAAACAGCTTCCCAGATTTCATTAAACCTGAGGCTGTATTCTTATAGAGTGTAAAACTCTCCTCAATGAACACAGCGCCAGATATTTCTCTTTATGGATCCCATTCTTCTCTTTTGCCCATTTTCTTTCTTTTCTTATTATTTTCCCCCTCATCACTGCGTTGGCAGAGCTCCAACGTCTACGCGTTCTCATCGGCCTTCTGACTCTACACACGGCTTTACAACATTCCTGAAGAAGAATCACGCCTCCTCCTCACCTCTGTGTACACACTATACACCTTGCCGCTCAAAAGCTGGGATCGCCTTCACAAAGACCTCCCTGGAGCATCCTCGCCCTTGTGTTGCTTCAGGCCTGTTCAGTATTGAACCGCAGCCTCGCAGATTACAGCCTCTACCTCCTGCTCTGGCTATATTCCTTTATCTGTTCTGTGTAAACACTGCATACACATACCCGTGTGCACACGGTTCGCCACATTCTGTGTTTGTACGAGCGGGGATAGAGGCATGCTGGCGGTTTAGGCACTGTAAACACGTCCTAAACTGACGTCTGCTGCAGCGGGGGTGATGTCATTCCATGTGCGGCCTGAGCCAAGTTCAACATTCTACGCATGCAAGTGGTGAAGAGGGTCATCGCATACAGGAGAACACATGACCAAAGAAAGGCAATCCAGAATTGGCCGTGGCATCAACAGTCTGGAGCGAACATCGTTAAGCTGTAAGAAATGTGACTAGCAGAGCAAAGAATTGAGCTCGCTCAGGAAGTCAGCTTTCATCGAGACTCATTAGGTTACAGCTCATTCTGAGGCCTGGCACACAACTGCCTCTGCTGCTTTTCTTTTCCCCTTTATTCCATTGTAGCGTCCTATTTTTCTTCTTCGGGTCTTCATATTTTTTTCTCCCCCGGTCTCTCTCCCTCTCACAGAAAAAAGAAGAATAAAACAATATAGTCTCTGTAAAGCTCAGTGATTACTTGTGAGCTGACTGCAGATGGTTTTCAAGGCAATGACTCACTGTGAGCAAAGGGAAACGGCTGAGAGATGCAGAGGAAGTCAAGAAGCGGTGAGGATGTCAGTGGCTCTGAGGGAGGAAGACCTCTGCTGGTCCGCTTGGTGTTGCTCTAATGGAGCGGATGGGCCATTGCCTTATTTCACTCTCTTTGGAGAAACATACAACGTGCAGAGGCACACGCAACCACACTAACACACACATGCTCGTCATCACTGAGTGTAAAGGAATAACTCAGGCACAATGTAGACAATTCTAAACACGCATGGATGCTGTAGTGAATTATAATCTGAAACTAGAGCAGGGCATTCGGTAGATAGCATACCTTTGCTGCAGACACTTTTTTTTTTACCTTTTCATGACCTTGACCTTTAACCCGATCAATCCCAAAATATAATCAAATGTTTTTTTTATAACCAATCATCCCACAAAATGTCATGCAATTTGGTTTAATACTTTTTGAGTTATGCGAATAACACACATACAACTAAATACACAGCGATCAAAATTTTCAAATGCAAAGGTAATTATCATGTCATTGCAATATCTTTTAATTTTTTTACCAAAACACATGAATGGGTTTATTATCGCTATGACCATGCGTGAACAAGCACACAGGAAGTAGGAAATGTTTCTCCAAAAACATGTGGGTGAAACATGTGGATCCGTCTACACACACCAACATGTAGATTGTTATTATAATTAACTGTAATTATAGGGTGAAATTAAGTGTACATTATATATCAACAGAGTGGTGTAATAGAAACGGGGACACAGGAAGCGTTAGTTCTTTTATTCGGCCATGACCAAACCCTAATTTTGCACTATTAGATAGACTATTGTATCAGTGCAGTAATCATGTTATTACCAGCACTGTAGGGCAATAATCTATTGGTTGATATATATTTATATCCCACTGGCTCCACCAGGGCAGCCGTTGCTCATTATCTCTGTACCAGTTTTCAACATCTTTCATTTTCCCCACAAATCTCCTGCCGTCACACGCGAAGCCTCGGCAGCGCTCTCCTCACATCAACCTCCAGAATAAAAGCATGAAACAGTAACTGTCTCAGTGATGATATCGATAACACACAGCATGGTTTGTTTGGGTTTACTTTAATCAATAATGAGCTGAGAAATGTGAACAGATTCCCTGAGGCAGTATGGGTAATGTAGTCCTTGAAAGTGTGTCTCAGTGTAGGTCTGAGCTCGGTGCTCCCTGTCAGGGTATAAGGGGATTGGATATGCTCTGCTAATGCTATTAGTGTTGCAGCTGGGGGTTACATCTCTAAAAGGAAAGGGGAAAAGGGCATGAAAAGTGAAAAAAAACACTGTAATAGGGGTGTGTATGTGTGTGTGTGTGTGTGTGTGAGGTTTGCATATTTCTACATGTAGACAGGAGGGATTAAAAAAGGAATATTCAGGCAGATTATTGCACACAAAAGCAAATATTAAGTCACTAGCTTTAATGCAAAGTGTTGTGTGAGCCGTTTAAAAAAATATATTTGTCCGTTAAGGTTCTCCTGGGATATGAGTTCATTAATTAGTCTATTAAGATGGCCAGCACCTCTTCAGAAACAGACTTATTTTTAGCCAAAGGACACATAGTTGCCCCGATTAGTGTTTTTTCTGAAGGTCTACGTTGTAATTTGATGCAGAAGCAGATGTCTGATACATTTAGACGGTCAAAATCTAAATGAAAGAAAAAAGGTGACAGTAAAGTCTTAGATTAAATACCCAGAACCGCTAAACACATTGATGTCGGATGATATAAAGCACGCTTACATTTCCACTTGTGTGACAACTTAGTCCTCCTTTTCTCCTTTCCTCCTTTTCTCAGTGTAAATACTGAGCTCAGAGGAGATCTTTCCATTGGGTAGCGGGAATACTGAACAGTAAAAGATAAGGGAGACTGTATCTAACACTCAGCATGAGTTTTAGAAGGTCAGCATCTTGAAGGTAACTTTATAGTCCTCCAGTATACGTGGGGGACAGGCAGGACTCTGCTCTGCTCACCAGGACTTCACCAGCTTGCCTCCAGGGTTGATCTGCGCTGTGAATCAGCTGCCGTGTGCCTTCAGGGAAGGACATTCATACTAGAATATATGAAATAATAAGCAAATAATTCTTCTAAATGGTTAAATAACAAGAGCTTCATCTGGTGGAAAAACAGGGCCTCATGAATATGTGCAGTGTGTCGAGGACTGACATTCACCGCGGGCGATACTATTTCACGAGGTGTTTCTTTTTCTTTCAATAAAACAGAAAATCACGATCTCATATCGACTGCAGCTGCAGCAGGTGATGTAAAACACTTTGATTTGACCAGTTGGTACAAATACAAACAGGATACATCACGCTGCATTTGGAATTAGATCTGTTCTCCTGTAGGTGATCCGGTACTCTTCTAATTCTAATCTCTAATTGTTACATTAACATAGTGTTTAGTTGTGTTTATGCATTATTATAGTATACTCACAAAACTTTGTACACTACCGTTCAAAAGTTTAGGGTCACTTCGAAATGTCCTTATTTTTCAAAGAAAAGCGTGTTTTTTTCAATGAAGATAACATTAACTTAATCAGAAATACACTCTCTACATAGTTAATGTGGTAAATGACTAATCTCTGGCTTCTAATGAAATATCTCCATAGGCCCATCTCCAGTGTTTTAATGGTACATTGTGGTATCGCCTTAGAAGACTAACGGTGGGGTAGAAAACCCTAGAAAACCCTTTTTATGCTAGCGCAGCTGAAAACTGGTGAGAGAAGATGTAAAACTGGCCTTCCTTTGAGCGACAATTTTGAGGAAACAAATTAATATTTCAAATTAAAATCATTATGTCTAACCTTTTGAATGTCTTGACTTTATTTTATATTCATTTAGCATTTCATTTGATGAATAAAAGTGTGAGTTTTCATGGAAAAACATGAAATTGTCTGCGTGACTCCAAACTTTTGAACGGTAGTATCCATCTCCTTCACCAAAGCATGTCAGATGTAACTGTTTAAACTACCAAAACCAATATCAGAAGCGATGTTTCTGTCTTCCACCGTTACCCCTCACCTTTCCTCTCTCGGTCGTAGCCTCTCTATTTCAAGCTCTCTATGATGATCATTATTTCCCCCTATCACACATGTTTACACATTTTTCTGTTTTCCTTATGAATATTTACCGGCAGTACCAAACCGAGGGCAATCAGCTGAGATGTGTCCACTCCCACCCATGTGTCATGCCTGTGGGCTTCTGATTGCATGTGTGTGTGTGTGTGTGTGTGTGTGTTTTGCATTTATTGGCACTCTCCTGCAGTCAGCATCAGGCATTTGGATCAAACCCAAGAGTAACCACTTTGTTTTAACAATTCCCATTATTGTCCCAACATTAGAGTGGTGTTCATCTGTGGAACGCAGAGCAGCAGCGCTCAGCCGGTTGTCACGCTGACAGTCAGAGGACGGTAAGTACATTCCTCTGAATATCTTTAAAGGACAAATAGAGGTTTTAGGATGTCTATTATTATATTTTGCCTTTGTGTTTTCACAGTATTGTTGCACTGAAGAATTTTACTTTTGTGTGTCACTTTGAGTTGTTGATCATTTCTAGCTGTTTATTAAACTTATTGTAATTCACTTTTGAGTAAACCACTAGCCAAATGAAATGTGACATTCAGTGTTGGCATTTCAAGGTTTGTCGTTTTTAAGAGATTACGTGTGTTAGCTTACCCCCGGCTGCATTTTTTAGGGCCTTCTTTATGTGGTGTTAATTTGGGAGGGGTTACTGGTTTACTAGTCAGAGGTCAGTTGTTGCTCCCATGACTTACAGAAGTTGCACTTTTTTTATTGGGAAACTTTCTCAGCCTCAAACACCAACAACTTTAAATTGAAGGGTGACGGCAGCATTTTGGTATTCTGTTTCGTCTTCTTGCCTAAGAAAGAAATAGACTGTATACGGTTCACCTCTCGTTGAAAGGTTGTGGCTTTCTTTTTTTGTGGGTGCACGGATTAAGGAATTCTACTTGCGATGATAAAGGAGGTGATGTTGTTGATGTATTACCAATATTACTCTAAAACCGCCCATATTGAGTCAGTGAGGACGGTTTCTAGTTTCCGTATAGCGGAATATTAAAACAAATTCAACACTGTGATGTTCCCCATTCTGTTTGGTATGCGGGAACAGACTGATTACAACAGACATCGAACCCCTCAGCCATCCCCACTCATTCTCTCAGACGGGGATGATGGAAGAAGAGTTCACAAATAAATGTCTACATATTATCCTGCTGTTAAATGCATTATTTAAAACACCAGGAACTCACATCTTTAATACTGTAGTTCTGCTATTTACAGATGTCATGCAAGACCCCACTCTTTAAATAGAGGTCTGATGATGAACGTAAAATACTTGTGATGTGGTACAAAGAGTAATATGCCAACCTTAAACAATAATATCATCTTTATTTGGACCTATTTATTAAGCTATAGCATAAATTCAGTCGGAATTATGTTATTTTTGGGGTAAAATAATAGCTTTACGGTCTCTGTAGTGATGTTACTATACTGTTATACATGCAATGTTCATATTGTGGCATGTGAGTCTTTAAAAATGACACCCTTTACTGGTGGTTTATTTATATGCAAATAAGCCAAACATGTATACTTACTACACAGGCTGCCACTTGAGGCGGAATTTTTCTCTGTCTCAAGAATATTGTTTTCTAGGACAGGATTACAATGAATTAACAGTATCAGAAAGAGGAGTGTGCCCACAGTACAAGTGTCTCATCCTAATCTTAACCTACGTGAGTCTGAGGCTAGTCATAATTACACCAGCAGTTGAACCACTGTCATTATACAGAAGCCAAATCAATGGTCATTGAGAGCTGCGATGATGTTAATTGTTCCAATTAGTGCTGAGCTCTGTGCGTGTGTGTGGGTGTGTGTGTGTGTGGGGGTGTGTGTGCATGTGCAAGTGGTTAGTTTTAATGTCTCTAATGAATAGATGTGGCGCACAAAGCCTGTGGACACCTGCTGTTGCCATTAGTCCCAATGTGCACGATAATCACTGTGGCTTTAAAATATGAGCAAGTTATTCACGAGGCCCCTCCATCACGTGGCGCCGCTCGGAGGAGGCCGTGATGGCTCCTCCAGGTATCTGCTTCTTCCAGAGGAAACAGGATGCCACAGAAAAGTCCATTTTTATTGATTAAATGCAGTTTCCTCGCACGTAGAGCCCTGGACCTCTATAGCTTTAGTACCTGAGGGCAACTCAGACACTGGACTCTTTTAAGACTGGCCTAAAAATCTTTTTATTCAGGAAGGCATATTTTTTACTTTGAGTTAATGTATTGTCAGCCATTACATTATTCTATTTTTGTTTTGTTTTTAATTTAATTTTGTTTTGTTTTATGGGTTGCTTTTAACTATGTTTTAATCGGTTTTATTTGTTTTTACTATCTGTGTGGCACTCTGAGCTTCTTGAAGGAAGAGTGCGATAAAAATATAATGCATTATTATTATTATTATTATTATTATTATTATTATTATTATTAACTTAGTGGCCCGTTTTGTTTAGATCTAAATAATAAAGTTGAATAGACAGATTGAATAGACAACCTGCATGGACGACAAGCCACAAACCGCCATCTGTTGCCTCCCGCCATGTATGAACCTTATACTCTGCTCCCTTTCCTGGCCGAGCTCACTGATTTAATCATCCTCAGAGGAATTTTTAACGATCAATGATCAGTGAATCCCAGTTTCCTGCTCGTTCCCATGGCGACTAGGAGGACAGAGAACTGAACCGTGAGAGACGTAGTGATTTAAACTGGTCCGACTCCTCAAGTGATGGCTCCAGTGTCGTGGTGGTAGCACTCATCTCACTATAAACATGTGTCATACGTGTTTTGCTGTCGGAGTGGATTCATGTGGGGTTGTGGAGAGAAGAGGAGGAGAGACCGCGAGTGTTGGGGGTTATCTGTGCGATGGAGGACTTACTCCTGATTTACTTGGCCTGAGGAGAAGCCACGGCCTTCCACCCACTCCATCGCCATGGGACACGGCGGAGAGGAGTTCTCCTTTTCTTACTCATTGTCACTCCGTCTCAATTATAGTAGAAATACACAAAGAGACACTCACTGTGCCCATTTGTGTAATTATTTCAATTGTCATCATAATTCCCCTTCCTGGAAGTTGGATTGAACTGTTACACGGTGGCCGATTCAGAATGGTGATGGGAGCTCAGTGGGTTATCAAGAAAGTGGCAGAACAACAACCAGAGACAGGCAGAAGGAACAAGAGATAGAGGGATGAGCACCTGCATGCATGCGCGCCCACTTCCCATTCCTTGCATGCGTCAGTCCACCTGTACTTCACGTGTTGGTAATGTGACTGAAGCGTGTTATCAAAGGGTCGCGGGCCTCAGTGTACAAGCAGCAGCAATGGAGTGTAGGAAATACACCACAAACAGGAACTATAACTTGCTTCCAGGAACCAACACATCAACCCACACACTCAAAACCCCCTCACACACTCAAAGACACACACACACACACGTAGAAATGCAGGTGCATGCACACACACAGTATCTGTGTCCGTCTCTATTCCCTCTGACAATACACCACCCTCTGTTTATCTCAGATGGCAGGAGCAACAGTTAGTGATCACATGACATCATCTCATTGTTGTATTTGCCGATCCGCTCAGGCCCAAAGTAAATACAGAATAAGAAGCAGAGGAGTAGAATGCATGCAGTTAGCTCAGCTATATTTCACTATTTAAACAGAATATATTAGGCAAGCGCCTGTAGAGCTACCGGAGTGAGAGGGTTCGGGAGGGGGTGGAGGCTGTTGCTACGGAGACCGGAGTCACGGCGCTCGTCATCATGAGGCTTTTTCTGCATTGTGTGTGTGTGTGTGGGTGTGTGTGTGTGTGTGTGGACACAGCTCTGTGAGTTCACCCCCTCTTTCCAGACAGGAGGCGAGGACATCCCTCTCCACTCTGCCAGCAGAGAGAGGATTGAGAGAGAGAGAGAGAGAGAGAGAGAGAGAGAGGCTCAAAACCCATAATGCACTGCATGCTACAGGGCTGAAGTCGTGCAGATTCATCAGTTCCTGTTCGGTGGGATTGTGTGTGTGAGCGCACACACACCGGTACACCCAGACCGAGTGCAAGTGAAACACACACAGACTACCAGGCAGGTAAGGCAGCTTTTCTGTGACCGTGCGGACGGCCACTGGCTTTGCAAGATGATCTGTGTGTGTGTGCGTGTGTGTGTGTGTGTGTGTGTGTGTCACAGCCTTGAGAGAAGGAGAGTTGCTCTGGAGGGATGGCAGGGTATCATTAAGATTTGACATGTGAGGATTCCGACAACTTCCCTGCCTGTTGCTCAGGATTTTTCTGACACGGAAATGTTTGAGTTTGGGATTTTTCTAAAGCAAAGATATATCTTATATATTTGAACTATCTGATAGGCATTTGAATAAGTGTGTTAGTTTTTGTCTGTCACTGGCTTTGTTTTTCAACATAGTTTTTAATTCAGCTTGTACATTTACATAGAGCTGATTGGAAAATGCTCGGAAGGTTTTGTTAATTATTATTTTATGGGATCATACTTTCTAATTCTGACACATGTTTACCTTCCCATGTGCATCGGGAACAGTCCACTAAATGTGGTAATAATAGTTAGACATTTATTAAAAAAAAATAAAAAAAAAAAACAAAAGCCTTACGAATTCTACTGTAATATGGAAGGTTTAGCATTAAAGATTTAATATATATATATATATATATATATATATATATATATATATATATATATATATATATATATATATATATTTTATATATGATATAAGCCCAATGTGGCCATCAAAAACAATTTGACCCCATGATTCATTATAAGTTGTGATTTAATTAAAAGGACCTGTTTTAGACTTAGTTTTCAAAGATCTTTGTAATGAAAACTTAATATACAATCTAACATTACGATAAATACTTTAATAAACTCTGCCTGTTGTTGTTGTTATATACTACATGTTGTGTCCAGTGATTGGACGTTAAAAGCTAGGTTTCTCCTTCCCGAGTCACTTTGTGTTTTAAAGGACACTGAGGGTTGTGTCTCCTGCGCCAGAGACACAGACAAGCTGGAAAAATGCGATTGCAGGAGCTCAGACTCCTAAACTTTATTACCTTTGGACCCCAATAGGAAATTTCCGTCGTCCACCCATGGGACCGCATCCTGAAATTATGTTTCCCAGTCATGTGGCGACACAGCAGGAGACTGAAACGAGGGCCAAGAGGGAGGAATTGATTTGAAATAAAACAGAATGATTTATTATTATCATCATAATTTACACGTCTATAGAAATCCCTGAAGAAAACTTTAACACAGACACTGTATTTTCTTTTAATTAAAATACAGCTTAAGGTCATTTAATGGTATCGTACCTTTAATAACAAGAGCTTTGAGAATGTTCTACCTGCGTATCTTGCACCTTTTGACAATGTGTGTATGTTATATGGATGTGAGAAGCTTTTTCTGCTGAACACTAACAAACTATGCAGAGTGGTATTGCGGTTCGGGGAAATAAAACGCTAAAAAGTCATAATGCAGATCGGAAAAAGAGATATTTTGAATATTCAGTGTATCTCCGTTTAGCTCTGAGGTAACATGGCATCTATCTGCACTCTCTTGCGCAAATCCACCTGGCAAAACTCAAAATGGATCCTTTCACTAAATGCCACTCTTCACTATCCGTGTTGCGGCATCATGATATAATTATCCACCAGACCCCGAAACGATAGTGGCACTTATAAATCTGGTCTTTGGTGTCCAGGAGACTGAGCGCTGTGTACTGTACTATCATCTATACGAGGTCTTCTTTAAAGTGAGTGTTTTAGTTTAGCTTTTTGACCTATGGCTATTTATCTATTTCAACACAGGTCGGTAATAGAGCTCTGTGTTAACAGGATCCCACACTTTCCACTGAGGTCACCTCTAGAGTCCGAGAATCGGTATCAGAAAAACACAGAGCTGCAGGAAGAAAGACACCAGAGACTCTGCAGTCGTGCAGTTTTAGCAGACTAAAAAACTACGACTCCTAATGCCTCTGTTGTTTGAAGATTGTCTGTTTAATTGTTTCTTCAGAGGTCTGTTATCAAAGGTTGAAAAGCTCTCCGTCTGCCACCTTGATTTTTCCATCGCTAAGATGCTCAGATAGATTCTCTCTCCTCTCGGTCCAGCTGTGGCTTTGCTTGGCTACATGCATTAAAGGTGATATATGGATCTAGCTCTCCTTGTCCAACTTGAACACCTCCTGTCTTTATACCTTTTCCCTCATTCCTGGCATTAATGATCTGGAACAGGCGGGACACCTGTTCATGGATCTGTGGCCTTGTTTTGATTAGCCAAGAATGAGTGTGAGACACTGGCTCGTGTTGGAAAGCGGCGCCCGGGAAGTCCTTTTTCTTTGTATACTTTGCAGAGCAGCGAGCGGGAACCTTAGTGTGCATTAAATTATCTGTAATTGCAGCAATTATGTGCAAGTCCAAAACCTTTCACCGTGCCTTGTTTATTGATGCGTCTCTCCTTTTAGACGAGAAGCCTGACGTTTGAAAACACAGATTTACTCAAGTGCAGAGGTATGATTCTGAGGAAGGCCTACTTGTTATTTTTACGTTATACTACTCTGCACTTCTGCTTCACTTGGTCTCCAGTGGAACAAGTGCTCTCACATTGTAAAACCTTATGTTGAGAATGGACAATATAATAGTCAATACATCATACACTTCATGCTAATACACGTGAAGATAATAATACTCCAATTACATGATGTTTAATACTTCAAATAATGACGGGTCATTCTGCCTCCACAGTGAGTTTTTACTTACTACACTTATCTTTTCGCAGCTTTTTACATAAATCTTAAAAGTAAAATATCGTAATAACGATGACTGTGTTCTTCGCATGTTCCTCATATGATTTGTAATATCCACATCTTGTCTTTACGGCTAGTTTTCTTTCCGCAAGTAGCCAGTGCATCTGTAAACGTTTAAGTATATTTTTATTTGTGTTTTCTTTCACAAAATGTACATTTTAAATGTTTTCTTCATTATTTGTGGCATTGCTACAGTTAATGGCCAATATTGAAATTCCATCATAACACAACATTCACACACACATGAAGACTCAGCATCCCATTCCCAATTCAGCATCATCCTGTGAGACAACTGCAGGGCCTTTTCTTCGTGAGCACACCGGTGACTTGTGTCAGCTCTAAACTCTATATTCCATATTACTGCCATCTGTACAGCGCTGCTTTCAATCTATGAACAAATTGATAAATATTTATAGAAGCTGGAGCTAAACATTAACACTTGGAGCGGGACGGAGATCAATCACAAGTGCTTTGGAGAGCAGGCTGCAGACTGCCTTTCAATCAACACCTTTTCCTTTACATCCCCCCCCCCCCCCCAGCCACTAGTCAGTGATGTGGCTGCTCTGAGTCACTTGGTTACACCCACATGACACACACACACACACACCTCCACAAAAACACACACACACACGCATGATACACATGCACACACACACATCACACACATGCACCTGACGAAGTGTTTGATGGAGTTGGACACCATGGCAACAGCGTTGTGACTCTTGCTGTCCTGTGAGTCGACTGAAGCTGAGGAGGAGGAGGGAGGAGAAGGCTACCAGCTAGCACAGCTACACAAGGGCAGCTATTATTATTATTCCCAATGTCTTCCCCACTATGCTTTGCTTTTACCTTTTCACCTTAACTGGTATCTACACGCTGCATTCTTTGTTTATTTTTCCCAAGTGCAATATAACTGGCTTTAAATTGATTCGAAAAAAACGTAGTAGAGGGGCCAGAGGAGAGGTAATGTGCGTGTTATAAAGGCATGTATTCTCATTGATTGTGCACAAATTGAGACATCAGAGGGAATCGGACTGATTTTACAGCTGAAACAAGACAGAATTCCTAATAATTCAAAATAATAATAAGTAATATACACATTTATTGATCGCACAGTGGGGGAATTCTTCTTTGCATTTGACCCATCTTTAGTTATTAGGGAGCTGTGGGCTGCAGTGAAGCGCCCGCGGAGCAACTGGGGGTTCAGTGTCGTGGTCAAGGACACTTCGACATGACACTAATGGGGAAAGCCTACACATATATGAATAACATCATAACAAGGAACACAGAAAAACTGAGAAACAGGCTGGATGAGGTAAGAAGATGATGTAGAGAAACAAGGGAAACACACAGACTAAATACACGAGGAAGCGGGGCGATTACACACATGGAATAAATCAGAGCGTAGCAGACAATCCCAGAGGTGGGAAAAGACACAAAGTCAAGGAAGTAAAACCATGCATGACACAAGTGGCAATTGAATTTACAAAATACAACTGGAATCTAAATAAGAAACCCATAACCATGACTGTAGTATATTTAATTTTGCATTCCTTGCACTTTGCTCGCCGCATCATCCTGTTTCAATCGCAAAACAGAACGATTCAACTCCCCCTCTATTTGTTTTCCTCCCCTTTAACACTTGTTTTTAATGTTTTACTTTTCATTTCTCCTCCTCACAGTTAGTTCACCCCCTCTCTGGTCCCGTCAGACGCGTTTCATGCAGGTAGTAGCAGAGATAAGGAGAGCGGAGGATGGAGGGATGAGGAGGGAGGGAGGGAGGGGAGGGGAGGTCTCACAAACAGCATCTTCAGGAGATTTACTGCCTGCAGATACAGATGCTGGAGAGACTGCAAGGACGAGAGAGAAGAAAAGGAGAGAGGGAGTTGTTGGAATGGTGCAGGTGGATTGGGTACCGGGTATAGCATTGTCACGGTCTGGTTGTCAGCATTTGCTAACATACCCACGTTCACGCGGACGTGGCATTGTGGGAACGTGGCTGATGACCGTGGAAGTTTGTCTGAGTTGAAGTTCCTCCTGCGTCTCTCTCCTCCCGCCTTTGAAAAAAGGAACCAAGCGCGAGCTGTGGAAGGTGAACTTGCATTCTGCCGTGGATAAATTATGTGTGACATGTTTGGCCGTGCTGCCTTAAATGGAGACTGCTGTTTCTGAATACAGTAGGGCTCTGCCAAGAGAGAGAGGGAGAGAGAGGGAGAAGGACAGGGAGGGAGAGGGAAGGACAGGGAGGGAATTAGGAGGAAGGGGAGGAAGACGAGGCAAGGGAAGTAGAAAAGGAAGGAAGGACAAAAAAAAGAGGAGGGGTTAGTGACAGAGGGCGAGAGAGGGAGGAGAGTCGCGGAGCAAGCATGAGGTTTCCACTCTCCACTCGCCCCTCAGCAGCAGTCAGATGAGTCCGTGCAGAGATACAGTAAGTCTGTTTACTCTCTGCATGTGTGTTACTTTTGTGTTGGTTGAGACAACACTGTGTGTGTGTGTGTGTGTGTGTGTGTGTGTGTGTGTGTGTGTGTGTGTGTGTGTGAGTGTGTGTGTGTGTGTGTGTGTGTACATATGCAGATGGGAACCGTGCTACACTGCTAATGTGAGAGAGTTTGAGGCGGGACATTTTTAATGTGGAAAAGAGCTGAGCAGACACAAGAATGGGTAACGATGGTGTTTAATGTTCCGCAGAGTAGTTGGTTAGCACACACTTATGCACAGAGACACACACACACACACATACCCTTTTCTGACAGACTTCTCTCTCTCTCTCTCTCTGATTACACTGAGAAGCATGTTGTGTGACTGCAACACCAAAGATATGCACTCACATTTATGGATGAATGAATCAAAACACACAGTGAGACACACACACACACACACACACACACACACACACACACACACAAACACACACACACATGAGCTGCCCTGCTCTCGTCCCGTGTGATGACGGCTCTCCTGGTGTTTACACTCCAGCTGCCCTTAGCAAATGATTAAACTCCCGCTTCACTTAGGCCGTCTGTACCAGCCTGACTCACAAGAACATTAACATACGGCTACATGTGCACACACTAAATCATCAATGGCATTTGCATATTATAGAAAGGCTGCCCAACAAAAAAGGGAGTTTATCTTTTAAAGTGTGTATATCCCAAAAATAATAGAAGAAACACTACAGAGCTCTCAGATGTTTTTAAATTATTCTAGTATTAGCAGGGTTTGTTTTGCAATCAAAGCTTAATCAGTGAATTAAGTTAAAGAGTTATGAGATGTATTCCCTTTAGGGGTCAACGTATCTTGACAGTTTAACCCATCTGTAATTGTTCCTTATGTTTTAGACAATGTGAGCATAAAGCTCACAAAGCCACTTTTCCATAGCGCTTTGCTTCATGTAGCTTCATCTTCTTTGACCTTTTCTCATTTGCAACGTTTAAAACTGATCTCCTGAAAACAAGACGTAAACAAATATTCTCATTTATTTCAATATATTCAGCAATAAGCCTTTTTCATTACATGAGTTTGCACAGCTGCTAACCTCCATAAATAAGGTTACACTTTCTGTAGCTGCATACTTTACAATAAAAGCCCAGCAGTAGTTCGCTGGTGTAACACATTTTCTCCAATGTCGTGACAAATCAGAGCGAGCTGTGAAATGAAAGCTATTTCATTTGGAACAGAAGACATCGTGTTTCCCGAATGTTGATGGAAATGTGCAGGCGGTCAAATTACTCGGATTTATTGTGGATGAAATATTGATTATTCTATTCTATTATATGAACGTGATAACCTTAGTTTGAACAATTGTTATTTACCAATCTGATGCTTCACTATAGTATCTATGTAGTCCATGTTGTTTTGAGTACACACCCTCTCCTACCAAACCGCTGTGTCTCTTTCCCAGTTTCACTTCTTCACCCCTCTTTGTCTTTCTGCTTTTATTTCATAGATCACTTTGTATTTCTCTGTCGGCGTCTTACTCTCAGTGGGTTTGAAAAAGCTTCTGTTCGGATCAGAGCTGGCAGATCTTCAAGGTCATAAGAGTATAGCGCCGCGTGGAGGCACTCAGATACATGAAGCCGCTGGATTTCAAAGCATACGACTTTGACTAAACAACCGCGTGTCAGAGAAGAAAGAGACTCCAAGGGAAACGGAGCGATGGGAGAGAGAGAACGCACACTTACCTGCTGACTGTGTTGATTCTTGAAAGAACATTTTTTTCTATATATTTGTCCTCATTTGTTTTTCTGCACCCAGCTTCTCATTTCATTTCATCGCCCAACTAATCTGTCCTTTAGTAGTGATGTCATCTCCATGCGGGGAATCAGTGGAATGCAGATGAGTCGTGTGTTTATGTGTGTGTGTGAGCAAGAACATCAGTTTGTGTATGTGTGCGTGTGTGTATAATGACAAGAGCATCCAGATACCCTGATTAACATTATTCAATCGTCAAGAAAAAAGAAAAAGGGGCGGGGGCTCTGATCAAGGTGACAGCAGCAGACTTTGAGTCTCGAGCCTCAGAAGCTCAGCACCGACCGTACCACTGGCCCATAGACGGCCGGTCACTCACAGTAATGGTCAGCGGAGTCCGTTGGGCAAGTGGCGAAAACACAGGGAGTCAGACGGTCACGTATGATTGCTGTTTTTTTTGCCGTCTGCAGAACTGTGACTGGACTAATAGACGCTAGTGGAAGATGTAATCTGTAGTAAATACAGTGATCTTCTCGGATTAAGGTGTCAAACTGAATCACCGGTCATAGACAGCTGAAGAGTACAGATGATCCCCCATTTGGCCAAATGCTGCTCTGATGACAGGCCAGGGGTTCTGCACTACATATGTGTGTGTGTGTGTGTGTGTGGGGGGGGGGGGGGGGGTGAGATGTGGAAAACTGATTGTAGATATTTTCTTTCAGGGAGCATCCACTATTTGGGGTATTTCCTGATTGGATTAAAACTACCAGATGGGGGAATGTGAAAAATTCACACACAAGACCAAACCATTATCATCAATCATCTCCATCATTTGACTGAATCTTTACGATAATTCTGCTATCAAGCTTTTCAACCATTCCGCGTGCAATCAGTGACCCGATGTAATTGAACCATCTTCTTTCAAGGATTTTCGATTGTCATAAATGGTTCTTATCTGGCTGTACTTATTGTATCTCTCCAGGTCTGAATCCTCTCTCTCACTCTGCGCCTGTCTCATTAAATGCTGAATACCTCCGCCCAGTCCTTCTGACCGGTTCCTCCCCTCGGTCGACCCGTTTGTACGTCTGTCTTTCCTCGCTTTTGTTTTTTGTCATTCTCTCACCCGCCCGTCTGCCTGCATGTCTCCGTTTGTCTCGTTCGGCATGAATGTGAGAGCAAGAAAGACCAGATGTCAGTCAAAAAGGAAAGACATATGTATATAGTGTGTGTGTGTGTGTGTGTGTGTGTGTGTGTGTGTTTTCCTATTATTTGTATAATATAGAAATAGAAATGCCACATGATTTGGGTGGTACATTTACACAAGGGAGCTATCCCAAAGTGACCAGTGCCCTTTTTCCCCGGCACCTGTCTGACCTCCCTTCTCCCCATCACGTCTATATCTCCTGCACGTCTCCTTCCTATCACTCATTGTCCGCCCCTCTGTCCATCTGTCTTCTTGTCTCTGTGACTTCTCCTTTTTTAATCTGCCCTAAACACACACGCACACACACACACACACACCTACACTCCCCTCCCCCCCCACACACACACACACACACACACACACACGCACACACACACACACACCTACACTCCCCTACCCCCCCCACACACTCACACACACACCCACACACACACACACACACTTACACACACACACACACACGCCTACACGCACACACACACAGACACACACACACACAAACTTACACGCACACCTACACGCACACACACAGACACCCCCTCCCCCACTCCACCCCCCCCCCCCCCACACACACACACACACACAGAGTATATACTCGTATACACGACTGCTCCATTGCTATTCCTGAGCGGAGCAGGCTGGTCTGGCAGCGCGTTGTTTTATGTGCATGAACCCAGTGACTCCCCCCCACTGCATTACATCACCGTGGCGCCGCCTCAGCCAGGTAGCTTCACTGCAGTGGAGACAGGAGTAGTCGCTGCACGTATAAACAACATGATCACGCACAATCCATGTGTTTGCTCTCGCTTGCCACCACACACGAAGGCAGCCCTGTATCTCCACATACATTATCTCACTTCCCCTTTTCACGTGGGCGTCTCCTCAAGCCGCCTCCCACTCCGTCTCCATGTGCACGTCGGGCTGGTTAAACACTTCCACTGATATCGCAGCGCAGATGACAGCTTGCGCACGTGCCACTTGACTTCCCTCGTCGGGCCCCCTCCCCTCTTTGTGTCTTACAGTTGAAGGAGGGAGTCATAGATTGCGTGTGTGTGTGCGTGTGTGTGTGTGTATGTGAAAAATAGAGAGAGAGATAAAGAGCGCGCACAAGGGAGATAGTTGTGCATATGCATACATATTACTCATATTGCTGCGTCCTGAATATCAATGCACTGACTGACCTTCCCTCCATCTCTGTAGTTGTATATGCTCCGTGACGCAGATCTGCTGTCTCATGGTTTGTGGTCAATACTAATGTGTGTGTGTGTGTGTGTGTGTGTGTGTGTGTGTGTGTGTGTGTGTGTGTGTGTGTGTGTGTGTGTGTGTGTAAGATTACCCTGATGGTAGAATCTGTGGAAACAGCATGGTGATGGAGTATTGTTTCAGAATGACCAGCAGTTGAGATCTCAAGCTTGTACGGGTGAGATGAAGCATCCTGTTGGACAAGGTTCACGTGTAAGCATTATTAATACCGTTAATCCCCCTCGGCAGGCTATTTGAGCTCATTAATATCGCTGAGATGTCCGTGTTTCACAGGCAGTTTAAAGCAGAAAGTACGAAGAAGAGAAAAGAAAACTGAGATAGACATTAGATTAAGGGAAAATTAATGAAATATCATTGGCAAAAGAAAAAATGTATATTCATCCACCATGCATGATTCACTGTCATGTCTGTCATGTGTTTGTTTTTTAATGAGCCCTTTCATTATTGTTGATATACGATATTACATAAATCTTAAATACTATTTGTATTTAAAGAAACAAGCAGGACATCGCAATAGCTGTGACCACGAACAGCATGCATCAGGGGCGTTTGAAGGATTCAAGGAGGGGGGGGGGGGCTCCAACGTGAGCAGCATGACAGGGTATGTTTGCGCGAGCAGTGTGCGTCAATTATTTTTTGGAGGCCGGATATCCATTGTTTCTGACAGTTCATGGATTGGTTCAATCAGAATAATGTGATTTTGCCCTGTGGTTTTGCTGCATTCAGTATTTGATAACAGAAGACACAGAACTTCAGGGTCAGAGAGATATTTCATGCTCATTTGGACACATCACTGAGAAAATAAAATCATTATATATATGTATATATATATATATATATATATATATATATATATATATATATATATATATATATATATTAATGCAAAGAATAAAGAGCTGATAGTTATTTCTTATGTTTTCGAATTGGCTCGTTCACACTCTCGCTCAATGGAGACAGTTTCTAAGTTTCCCTTTCATTTGCCTCAAGTAAAGCTAAATGTAAGCAGGTTACACTGGCTAACAACTACCGACAGCCACATGCTGTCACTACCTGGACTTACAAGTTCCCTCCATGCATCATTTCCTTTGAGCTAACCTCATTGGCTGTAATCGTGGCGGTCATTGACGAGAGACATTACTTGGCCTCGTGAGAAAAGCCAGCGCAGCAGCCTCCCCAAGGTCCTAGTGCCCCGGGTATTATATCGTTAAGTACGACGATAGGCTGTTGGATTGTAATTTCAAGGGGGAGAAAACATGCAAACCAGAACGCACGCACATGTGTAGCATGTTAGTGTTCTAAATAACGTGAAGACCCCCTGAAATAGGCCTCAAGAAGCCCCTGGTATGCATCCATGCGTGCAATAATTAATTATGTTATCAGGGTTAACATTGCCAGTTTACGACTTAGAATTATAATTTGGTGAAATAAGCACACGTCTCCTGGACATTTCCGTGGGACTGCAGCGTGAGGTGTTGTGGGACCAAGGAACGAGGCGGACAGATAGAGGGCGCGACACCAATAAGGACAGTTACTATTAAAAGATGAGCCACGTTCACAAAGTTGTTGATGTTACATGATACTCGGAGTGCAACTCAGCAGAAGGCGAGCAGATTTCTAAGTAGTGAGGAGATTTGAGGAGAGAAAAAGTGGAAAACACTGAAGCATTTTGGTGAAGAGGAATAGAAAAGGAGAACAGATGGGGATCAAAATACAAAGGGATGAGAAATGTCAAGAAATTATCACAGCTGGGAGCCAGCGGTGCTTTGGAATGGAACTGAATTCAGCTTTTTCCACCCTACTTTCCATATGATTCATACTCATTTATATATATATATACAGTATATATATATATATTGACATTTATATATATATAAGTATATATATATATATATATATATACTTATATATATATATATATATGATAAGTATATATATATGATAAATATATATATATATATATATGATAAGTATATATATATGATAAGTAAGTATATATATATATATATATATATATATATATATATATATATATATATATATATATATATATATATATATATATATATATATATATATAGACCTGCCAGTACTCACCTTGTTTTTCTCCTCTCACTACCAGACACCAGTCTCCGTCCTTCACCCACTTGTACTAATTGCTCCCGTTTACCTTCCATCACTCTTCATGTGGCCTCTATCTCCCCCCTGCCACCACCTCTGGTCACCTTTACACTATTTGTCCCTCACCGTCTCATAGACTCTCCCCCTCTTCTCCTCTTCCTGATGCTCCTTTCAGGAGAAAGGGCAGCTGAGGTCATATACAGAGGATACCTTGGTCAGTCTGTGAAGTGGTGTGAATACGAAGCGTTCAGCTTCTGCTTTTCAATGCTGCATTACTGAATTCCCCCTCCCTCCATCTTTCCTTCCTGTTGCCTCTCTTTTCAGAAGGTGCAAACATTACACCACTGATCAGCCTTATCTCCTCACATCCTTTGGCATAAGGCCTTTACTGATTTGTCAAACTTAAACCCTCTGAACCCTCAACTTTACGCCAAAACAAACAATCTGTAAACGTGCCCTTGGACCAGCAAGTCCAAGGGCACGTTTACAGATCAGAGTTTACACTGCGACAGTCAGAGAATTTGTCAAAGCAAATTGTTTCCTCTCAGCCGCAGGCTTTGACTGGTGCTCTTTTTGTTTCGCTATTAAAAGGTCAGCCATCAGAAATCTGCTTTCTTTTCTTCATCTTCTATCATGTTCTTTTCTTTTCTGGAAGTCATTCAAGGTGAATAAATGTCTCTCATCTCTGGCCCCTGTTCAGTCTACTTCTCCTCACATTTTGTTCTCTCTCCCACTGCATTGCTCTCAGCTGCAGAGCTCAATGTGGCTTGTGTTACCAGTGCGAGGGGCCCTGCCATAAATTAAAGTGCAGTTCCATGTGGCTTGCAACAAGCACAGCACATTAGTATATCAAGATGTGTAGCTCCGTGTAATTTATTCAACAGTAATGAACTATATTTGTTGACGAAGTTTCCAACAAAAAACAACTTGACTGAAGCTAGGATATCATTTCACCAAAACACGAAGACGAAAGCTAAATAAAAAAGGACAAATCACCAATGAAGCAAAAAAATGTCGAGCAGGATTTACTTTGAATAATATTTTTAGGATTTTTAGGAGTAGGATGAACATAATCGAACTTCTGGACGCCTCGACTTGGTGAGATTCCTGTTCATAGCCTACTAAAACACATTCATTGTTTATGTAATCAGCTTGAAACAGTCAGTAACTCAGCAGTGGTGGGTTAACTGGAGCATAAATGTGTGTGTTTTTCCTGGAGAGTTGTCACAGCCGTGAGTAGACGGATTAGCACACAGGATCAAGGCTTTTAAAAGAGGAGATGGAGTCATGAACCCTGGTGACATTCGGCATCGCACACATCAACAGCTGAAGTGAGTCCTGAGTGAGACAACATATTTAGATACGGTTTTAGTGTCTGTACTCTCAATGAAGTATGTGTGTGTGTGTGTGTGTGTGTGTGTGTGTGTGTGTGTGTGTGAGAGAGAGTTGGGGCATTATGAGTTTGGGGATTGCATACGGTAATATTCCCTGCCTTTCCTCCCTCTCCCCTCCAACATATTACCTCGGCGAGTTGATCTGATGGTGTAATAATATCTCCTGCCTCTGGCTATGGGAAATGGTCACATGCATTATTCACATATGCTAAGATGCTTATTGATGACTACTTTATTTATATATTCCCTCAATGCCAGACTCATTTCTCAAATTTTTTTACCCCTTACTTTTAATTCTCTGTTGTGACGTGAGCTTCGTCTAATGAGCCTCACACGCTCTCGCTTTGCAAACGGGTCGTGCTCGTTTGATGGGAGTTTAGCTCAAGCTTTTGGCACAAGATATAACCATGTGAAACAGGGTCTAATAATACATGTAGGTGGAGCCCCATTCAATAAATCTGCTTTATTTGATGTCAAAGCTCACAGTGGTTAATTTGGTCGGAGCTGTTTCCACTGGGGATTACCCGAGTGCTGTGAGAAAATACACCGAAAACTCTTTTGAGAAAACTAGCATGACATTGCCTCGTGACTCTAGGGTGAGTTTTTCTAATCTAATTTGTGTACACACTCCAGCTATTAGCTTCTGTTTTATTCATGCAGTAATTGCAAATGTTGCATATTCTCTTGTATGTCTGTAAACAGACTTCAGTGCTACTGGATGTGAAATGGGTTTTCTCTCTAAAACCACATTTCCTATTTTTAGTCAACACTAGAACGGTGGTGAGCCTCGTTTCTGGTTCAAAACGAGTACACATTAAAATAATTATAATCCTGCTCTGCATCCCCAAAATAGGATATTTTGCCAGAGTTTTGCTTCCTAAATGTCTGCGTCAAAGTTACATTTCTCTCACCTGTCTGACTTAATGAATCTCCTTGGCAGTCGACATAATGGGTTTCATAACGACGATGAAACTGGATTTAATTGAGAATAGGTCAGGTCTGGATTAATATCCTCACACATTTGGCACATTTGATTGGTGCATCATTAAATAACTAGAATGGGCACTCGGTAGAGCGCATACCTTCGCATATCACAAGATTGAATTATGAACAATTTGGCACTAGTTTCACGCAAATCTGATGCCAATTAACCGAGATATTGCAAATTTACGTGTTTCACCTTTTTGTGACCTTGACCTTGACCTTTGACCCAATCACTCCCAAAAACGAATCGATTGTTCCTTGGGTCATGACCAATCATCCCACCAAGTTTCATAAGAATCGGCTCAGTTTTGTCTGATTTAGACGAATAACAAGTTTCTCACCTTTTCGTGACCTTGACCTTGACCTTTGACCCAATCACTCCCAAAAACTAATCGATTGTTCCTTGGATCATGACCAATCATCCCACCAAGTTTCATAAGAATCGGCTCAGTTTTGTCTGATTTAGACGAATAACAAGTTTTTCACCTTTTCGTGACCTTGACCTTGACCTTTGACCCAATCACTCCCAAAAACTAATTGATTGTTCCTTGGGTCATGACCAATCATCCCACCAAGTTTCATAAGAATCGGCTCAGTTCTGTCTGATTTAGACGAATAACAAGTTTTTCACCTTTTCGTGACCTTGACCTTGACCTTTGACCCAATCACTCCCAAAAACTAATCGATTGTTCCTTGGGTCATGACCAATCATCCCACCAAGTTTCATAAGAATCGGCTCAGTTCTGTCTGATTTAGACGAATAACAAGTTTTTCACCTTTTCGTGACCTTGACCTTGACCTTTGACCCAATCACTCCCAAAAACTAATCGATTGTTCCTTGGGTCATGACCAATCATCCCACCAAGTTTCATAAGAATCGGCTCAGTTTTGTCTGATTTAGACAAATAACGGACAAACACAAACACAAATTTATTCACAAATAAATACACGCCGGCCAAAACATTACCTTCTGCATTTTCAATGCGAAGGTAATTAGATGCAAATTAGACGGACAACTGAAAAACACAGCTTGAACCCATCCGATTTCTCTTGAATCATCTCCTGCTTTTATTTCAATGGAAAAAATGCAACCTACCATCTGGCATTTGTTTTGGATAATAGCAGTGCAATACAGAGAGTCATAGGAGAGGCAGGAAGTGAGTAAGAATAGGCAATCATTTTGCCATTCCATATTTTATGCACTGGTAATGTTAGCCGTCTGTATCCTCTGTCCTTACCACAGATTCCCTGCCAGATACAGTGTACTGCCCTGGCCTCTTTTTTTGCAGACACACACACACACAACACACACACACACAACCACACACACGCTCACCACAAATGAGACCATTCCAAATAAGAGGAGAGAGTATGACATACGCGGTTCATGTTTAACCAAGGGACTATTTTAAATGTATTCCTTCATTCCTATAGCTTTTTTTGTTTTTTTCATCCTCCTTTCTCAAAACCACCATCACTGTGTTGTTGTTGTTGTTGTTGTTGTTGCAGTAACCTAGTGAGTCAGATACAAAAGATATAATCACTATCACTGTTAAATCAATCCGTGTTTTAGTTGTTTTCCGTTAGCTGTCACTCAAAGCACACAGTTTCTGTTTTTGACTTGAGAAACAGGGGGTTACTCTAAATAAAGTATTTTTATTGAAGTAATGCGCACAAACATATCTGTGTCGATCACATCATATTATATAGTGATTAAAGCATTGCATCTGAGTGTGAGGGACTTGGGAGTGTTGTAACCACAGGGTTATGGGCACTTAGTGTAAGCGTAGCACTTATAGCTTTATATATATATATATATATATATATATATATATATATATATATATATATATATATATATATATATAGAGGTTATTATCTGAAATATCAACGTTCATATCTCTCACACTAAATATATTTGTATATGCACTTTCTTTGAAAAAATAACTTATGAAAGCGAGTCTATGAAGGTATTCATCCTCGTTTTGGTGACTTTCATAAGGGGTGTAAACATTTAAAATGACAAAAAATTCTTATTGTATACAAATTTAATCACCAATCTAACTCCAACAGTGTCTTATCTTTTGACAGGTAACATCGCGGCAGAGTTTTTCTTTTAGATAACTTGCCAGAGCCTCGGAGTCCAAATGGGGCAAGAAATTCATAGCGACCAGTTTGGTCTTTGTAGCTCGTATGTTTCCCCCAGCACTGGTTCCATCAATACCAGTAGTCTTCTTCTTTCTTTGAGGGTCTAGACGGGCTCTGGGCTGTATGTCAGTGGCATCTTTCAGGCGGCGACCCTCTCTTTTACTACACGGTTCTACAGAGGTGACTTTGCCGTGTTGTTTTACTTCTTTACACTATTTACGTCTTTGTGTGCCCCCTGATGTGCAGCAGAGCGTTGTGGAGCTTGGGCAGAATTCAAAAAAAACTTTCTTTGAACTCTCAATCCAATTCGACCCAAAGTGGTGGACTCAGAGTTTTCATTTTGATAACGAGGATTTAAAGTTCATCTTCCACAGTGTTTGAATGATTGGATTTGAGGAACATGCAGGAATGTGTGTGGCTAAAGTCAAATGTTTCAGTCTCACACAGTGACCTCATCTAGTCCTCTTCTCTTTGTCCTGACTGGCCACCTGACAGCAGTGATGCTGGAACGATCTCGCCAGCTGCTTAGTCAATTCCAAGCATATCAGAGATGGGCGGATTGATAACTCATGAATTGATACTTTGATACTCAACGGTGGCTCATTTGTTATGGATGCCTAAAAAGGGTAGAGTGTAATCTATCAGAAAAGGATCAAAAGCAGTCGTTCAATGAAATGATGGATCGTTTTGACATCTATCATATTTAGGAATTCCTGGTTAAGATGTAAAAGTTGGTAATAGTACTTTGTGTCTGTGCAAATAATGAAAAATAATTCCATAGTAATGATTTTTTATTCAATCAAAATTCATTGCTATGGAATTATTTTCATAATTTCCATTTGTCTTTGCATAAAGTACTGTATGTCTTTGGGACACATACACCTAATACTTCCTGCTTTCTTTCATATTTCTTCTTCTTCTTGATCTCGCTCTTCTTCAATGTTGTCCTTTGAAACAAATCGCCTTTGCCTGAAGGCGTGAGCTTTAATGTCAGCAAGATGGGGTTTGATTTGATTTTCCTGCTGAGGGTCTGACCGTCTCCGCGGGGGCCACCGCGAGGGAGGATTTGCAAGAGAATGACACGGAAACTCGTTGGAATTAATCCAAATATTAGTGTATTAATTAGTGTGTGGGTGTGTGTCAGAGTGTTACTCCCTTCTCCACTGACACTCTTCCCTCCTCCTCCACAGAGAGAAGTGCCTTCTTCCGGTGACCCCTGTGGCTGCGCCTCTGCCTGTGTGCCTGTCCATGTCTACCGGAGCTGCCGGCCCCAGGACCCTCAAACCAGTCGACTTAGCCACTGACACCGCCCTCCTTCCCTCCGTCTCCTGCTCCGCCTGCCACCCGGGCCTCTCTCCATCCATGCCACTCTGCCTTCCTCTGTGGAAGTCGACCACTCCCCCATCATCAGCCGACAGAGGCCGATACTGAAGGCCGTCTCCGTGCCGTCTCGTCCGCCGCAGCCTTCTTCCTCGTCCGACTCTTCCATTTCATATTTTTTTCTCCTCTCCACAGCCTTATCATGGGCGAACTCAATCGATAACGTGTTCTACCATTCATCTCATCTGACAGTTCAGCCGAGGAGCCTCGATAAGCAGAACAGGTGTGTGTGTGTGTGTGTGTGTGTTTGAGAGATTACAAAGCAAACCCCTTTGGCCATCCCCAGCCAGGCCCTCTGTGACAGGTGGTGAGGGATCCCTGTTACAGCCACAAACAGACTCAAAAGGATGGGCCGCAGGTGGTAGGCGAGTCCCAGGCCTCACAGGCTTCACCTCAGCATCAAATCCTGGGGACTAAGACCTCTGAGAAGTCTCTTTTTCCCATGTCCTTCACCTATTCGTTCTCATCATTCACGCCAGTGTCCTTCAAGACCTACAGTACAGACGGACGTCGTTGCATCGGCTGGATATCTCTTCCTCTCCATCGCCCCCTCCTGCCGTGTTCAAAATGGCGATGAATATGACGCAGATCCGGGACACGAAGTGGCTGACATTGGAGGTCTGTCGGGAATTCCAGAGAGGAACGTGTTCCCGACCGGACAACGAGTGCAAGTTTGCCCATCCCGCCAAGAGCTGCCAAGTGGAAAACGGCAGAGTCATCGCTTGTTTTGACTCACTCAAGGTGAGTAAACACCTGTGGTGTTCACCCGCCACTTCTTCTCTGCGTTGATGAGCATCGTCTTCAGGATGTTTTAAGTTCTATTTCGTATTTTCTGGGGTAGCAAAACCTCATTAGACAGAAATAGAAAGTGTAGTTGGGGATTCGAGGCTTGATGCATGGAGAACAGTCTCTGGTAAGTTGTAAGGGAAAGTATTGCTTTAGCCAATGCAAGGGTGGGGGGGGGGGGGGGGGCAGGGGTAGATACATCTGTGTATAAATACTTTTTTAGTGAGTGTGTGTGGGTGTATGTGGGTGCGCGTGTGTGTGTGCGTCTCGGTAAACTGAGAGGAGGCAGTAATGGCATTAACATCTGTGAATCAGACTCAGAGTTTCCTTCACTGGCACGTCACATTCGCTGTTAAGTTGGCACATAGCGATGAAGTCTGCGTGTGATCGTCACGTCATCGGGCCGAAGAGGAAACATGGAAGCAGAGCAGCACAATGTGTGTTTCATGTCGTATCGGACGAGTCGGCGAGTATACGTCCCTGTGTTATTCTGAGGTCACGCGGCACAGCGGGGGTTCTCAGAAGGCTGTAATTTACTGTCTATTCTGGCCCTGGCACTGTGACAGCACACTCCCACGATGCAGCCCCCCCCCCTCCTCTTTCTCGCTCTCTCTCTTAGGGGGGTGGGGGGGTCGGGACTCGGGAGGGGGTGATCAAACAGTGGAGAAGATTGAAAGTGGGAAGAAAACAGAATGGACCGGGTCGGCGTGTATTCGGTGCGGCAATACATGATTCCCTGATGCTCAAAGGCTGATGGAGGGCGGCTAGAGTTTCAATGAAATGGCTTCAGTTTCTATATTGAGTTAGTTAGATTTTTGTCACGCTTACGTGTCAATCAACCCCGTCTCTTACACTTTTATTTTAAATGATATTCTGAAAGAAAACGAGTGATAATAATGGTGTCAATAGTTTTGTTTTTTTCAAACTCAACTGAGCAAACAGACATTGGGAGCTTGGGTGGAGGATCAGATTTTGAAATCAGAGACGGAGGCTTGAGCTCTGAGTCACATGAGTGGTTGTTAAACAACATGACTAAGTCCCCTGAGTTATTAATGTTCATGGTTTTGTGGTTTTGGTTACATTTTTAACCAAACTAAGGTTCTACCGCCACTCTAGCATCTTGTGAAGCTGTTATTTACGTCTGGCGTTGTGTTTAACCACCGTCCTAGTTTAATGCCTGCTTAACATTTAAAAAAATAAAGTATAGCTGCACCTTGTGAAAATTACAATAATTTTGCAGGTATTTGGAAATCAAGTTGATTTTTTTAAAACTGGTCAAAATGTGTTATAAACATCACTTCTCAGAGTCAAAGTAACGTGTCGAATCAATTCAACTGAAACCAAGAAAAAGAAGAAGAGAGTCTAAAAGAAAATTGGACATGCAACACATTATCTCAAATCCCTCCGCCCTAAACAAACGCTTCACTGTTGTGGACGCCCGTACACTGACTGTACATCTGGTCCCACTTTGAAATGACCACAACAGTAGAAAGTGTGTTCAGCGCCAGCAGTGGCTGCATGTGTCATGGTTGACCGCCAAACACAAACACTGGTCTTTAGTACGATAGTATATATAAAGATAAGTAGAATACATGTAGCTAACATATGTAGACACACACACTAAACACACACACTCTGTCCCACTGCGGTATTTCAGCCTGCAGCCTCGTTAATCCAGATACTAATAAATGTGTCGGAAACAGCGATATCAGTCGAGTCAATCCGTGTATTTGGCTCAAGTTAGAACAATGACTAGTCCCTAGGTTTCTCTCCACATGTTCTCTAATACATCTCCCATCTGATTGGCATGCGGGGTGTTATTCTGTGAAACTGGAGGCCGCAGCTGGAAGTCATCCAAGCCAGTCGAGCCAGTCCAGGGGATTTCTAGTTAAGTCAGGCACTACGTTATTCCAGTTCTCGGTTGGAGCTCCGATGGCGCCGGTGGGTTTGGTTGGTACAGGTGAGACGGGAGTGGAAAAAAAGGAGGGCCGCATCGTCCTCACGTGGATCATGAAAACAGACGGGCAGGCTGAGCCAGAGCGGGTGAGAGCGGGCGCAGCAGGGAATGTGCGAGGAGGCATAGCCCTGCGCTCAGCGCCCTTCCCTGCCCTCGGTGCCAGGGCATTCCACAGTCCACCTCCCCTCCCGGCCTCCGTGACAGGATGATGGATCGGCTCTATCTGCAGATGAATTTATAATACGTAGCTAGGCATCAAGAGAGGGGCGAGGGGCTAGGGAAGGACAGGCGGGAGGATGTGCACAGAATAGAGGGAGTGGAGGGATGATACATGTGGCTTTGCACTCCTGGACTATTTGGCATACCACCCGCCCCTCATTCCTGTAGCCATGCAAAGAAACAGAGGGCCTGTAGCTGGATGAATAGAAGGTAATAATAGGTTTCTTTCTATTCAAAGCGTCATTCTTTCTCAGCTTTTTTTATTATTAAATGACAGAGTGTTGCCAGCTGTATATACTGTAGATGTGTTTCATACGTACACTTACTTCAGTCATACAGTGGTATCTGAAGTCAGCTGTGTATCAAGAGGAAATAGTATGGGTGGTGTTAACAGAGGACGGAGTGATGGAGCTGAATGAGAACGAGGCAGAGACTGTAAGATTTGCTGCAATCACAAAAGTAAGACGGAAAAGTAACTTGACAAAGATGTGAGGAAGCTGTCTGCGTAAATGCAGGCCTTCAAAAGTATTTCACGAGTGCATTTTTACTCATTTAGTAGTAGAAGAAAATTAGAAAACATTTCGGAAGAGCGTTGCCGTTACTCGGGCTGATGGAAGTGAATGGGTTCAACTTTATGACAGCTTTATTACAACACTGATATCTAAACAGTTTTTCGGGGAACGTACATTTTCCTTTTGGCTCTTGTCACAGGAATTGAGCAGCGTGTTGCCATTAGCAGCTGGAGACAAAGCTGTTTTCATTGTAAGTGAATGAAAAGCAAATCTGGGAGTATTTAGGCTGACGGAGTACAATAAACTCCCCATTAGGCTGTGATGGGAAACAGGTGAGAGTGGGCCAGAGCGCCACAGGAGCTCGCCTATAGCGTGAGGGACCGGCTACTGATGGACCTGCTGAATGGTCTCAGTCGGTTGAATCTGCACTTAATGTTTCGTCATGAAGATTTTAAATATTTTTAATGCAGCACATTCTCAGTACAATGCAGCCAATACTGCAGTTGATGCTGAGCTTATGACCCTCAATGAACCCCAGTAGCGAGAGTTTTTAGACACGTCCGGGGGCGATGCGTCAACACATGCTTGTTACATGCACAGGGTCCTTTCACAACACACTGCTGCCTCCGCGAGAAGGATCCGGCAACACAAATACATGTTAGGTTTCATGAAATAGTGAACTTGACGTTAACTTCTGTGGTGGCTGGGGGTAGTTAGGATCAGCTGTGGAGGTGTGTGGGGGCGTGGCTTAGGGAACAGGTGCCGGGAATAGGCCTAATTGGCCACAGGTGTGGGGAATGTGGTTAATTGACTCGTGAAACGTCATCGGTCTCAGCCCGGGTACATGTTCCAATTCAAAGTTCACTTCTCTCAAAGCACGGTCAAAATGCCCGGATGTGATTTTATCCTCCCACTTTCCGGTTGATGCATCAGAGGAGACTTGTGCGTACTCTGGCCAGCCGATATCCCAGAATGCATTTCACCAGAAACAGTAGCGGAGGAGAAATTAAACTGCTGACAGTTGACTTTTTATAAATACTGTTGTTGAGTCACGGAATGTCATTTTAGGATGTTTTGTTTATTTGACTGTAGAAAATAATTTACAGTGAATAATTAGAGTAAACTCAGGAGCAAGAACAGCTGATGTGGTGACGTCATCAAGTCAGATGCTGTTCCGATCGAAGAAAGACCGTCCTCCCGTTGTCCTGTCCTCCGGAGTCTGGACTCCCAAGACCAGACTCCAAAAGAACACAAGTCTGCAGTCGTGTACTTTGAATTGAGAAACGCCGACTGTGTATCTTCAATCCTTGTTGCTGGGCGGAAATTAACCGGAGCCCCTCCCCCACACAACTCCACAGCTGATCCTAACTACAGCCGGCCATCACAACTCCAATGACTTACAACTCATGAAACAAGCGTGACACACATCGGTGTGTTGGATGAAAGTCCTGTGATCGACTGACTTGCACTTTACACTAAGCCAGGTGCTCTGAGCGTGTAATAAAGACGCACCAAGCGGGGTGTTTAATGCAGTGGTAGTGACAATGGGTTATCTTTTGATTCTTCTCTGCTGGAACAACCACATAATATGTTCTCCATGAAAATCCCTAGAACCCCTCTAAGCTACTAACCTTTTATATTGTTAAATATACATATATACCAACCTAAGTTGTTACTATTGGGAACGTAGGGAGAATATAAGAACATGTTGTTTTTAGTTTTGGGGCATGGTTGCTCTAATTGATGGTTTTCTGTCCACACAGATTTCTCTTGTTGTTCTGATTATATATTTAACTCTAAATCGAGATGTTTAATGTGTTAACACGCAGTCTAACAAGCCCACTCAGGATTTACCAATTTTGTATGCGCTTCAAAGAAAATAACATTCCATTAAAATCTTCAAAGTGGCCAAGGATAAGAATTAGTGATTACAAATAAGTAGACTATTAATGCACTTTCTGTCTGACTCCCATCATTGTGTTTGTTGAAGCTGAAATGTTTGAAAGAAAAACGTTGCAGGGATTTGGTTTTAACTATATATTTGAATTCTTTACATGCAAGTATAGGGGTGGCAATTTGTAGATTTTACCAGTAATCAACCCCATTGACCTCCAGCAGTAATCAGGTTTACTGTATGTTCTGCCAAACAAAATGATTAAATTCCCACAAAGTCCACACCATAAATGTATATAAATGTAACACCGCCTTTAACAGTACTATTTAAAACGTGTTATCTAACTTCAACCTCCTAATTGCTCTTTTTTGTATTCTTGTCTGGAAATCTGACGTTGAGATAACTTGTCCTGTAGGTCAATATACTGCAATTTCATGTTTGTTGTTATTAAAAATGCAGGGATGTAATATTCCCACAACTGCACTCCAACTGCGTATTCCCCATGGATTTTCGAAGTGTGCTAATAATCTGGTCTCCACCTGCTTAACTAATGTGTGACAAAACAAATTCAGATTATGATTCTATGTTGGAATGTAGAAACTTAGAAATGTATTGACACATCGTATTCTATTGAATTGAACGAATTGAGGAGGAGCTAAAAAGCTTCAAACAACCAATCAAATCGCACCCAATTTAAATATTCATTGACAGAACTAGAAGGAACTACAACTCTCCCTTCTTAAAACCACAACCTTGCCATGCCATTCTGCATTTCAATAAACGTAAAAGTTGTGTGCCCTCACTTGATTGTTTACATTTTTTTGTGATCCCCAAACAAGCGACTTGTAGAAGTGAATCAGATGTTACGGTTAACGTAGTTTGATATCAATTTGACAAGCTTTTAAAAGTAAGTGCTGTATCTCACACTCTATTTTGAGTGCAATGCTTATCATT
Source organism: Liparis tanakae (assembly GCA_036178185.1). Classification (NCBI taxonomy): domain Eukaryota; kingdom Metazoa; phylum Chordata; class Actinopteri; order Perciformes; family Liparidae; genus Liparis; species Liparis tanakae. The sequence goes on along the minus strand of CM070099.1, from coordinate 16,955,262 downwards.
ATAAAAAACTTCTGTATGCCTGTGTTAATTTAAAGTTGGTGATACACTTTTATGTATGGATGCTAATTTCGCAATCGGACAAGAGTTTCCATTTGAGCTCTTTCTGTAGAGTCAGTGAAACAATCGTGTCATGAAAAGACGTGTTTGATAAATTACTTTAGAAACCTTTATTAATTCCCAATTATTTGGTATAATTTAATCTGGTTGGCTCATTGTCAGTTTGGTTCTCTGAAAAAAAGAGTCAACAAAGGCGGACGGCGTTTCTCAATTCAAAGTAGACGACTACAGACTTGTGTTCTTTTGGAGTCAGGACGGTCTTTCTGTGATTGGACCAGCAGCTGACTTGATGACGTCACCACATCAGCTGTTCTTTACAGTCAAATAAACAAAACATCCTAAAATGACATTCCTGACTCAACAACAGTCGTATTTATAAAAAGTCAACTTTCAGTAGTTTATTTTCTCCTCCGCTATACTGTTTACGGTCGCTGGTTAAATACATTCTGGGATATCGGCTGGCCAGAGTACGCACAAGTCTCCTCTGATGCATCCTGGGTAAAGTGGGAGGATCATGTCACATCCGGGTATTTTGACCGTGCTTTGAGAGAAGCGGACTTTGAATTGGAACATGTACACGGGCTGAGACCGATGACGTTTCACGAGTCCACGAGGACACAAGTAGAGGAAAGGATGCACAAGTAGAGGAAAGGACGCACAAGTACGCTGATTGAGAAACGCCGGGAGTCGAAGGTCAACAAACAAAATAAAATATGTTGGGCTCAAGATCCAGGAGTCTGGCCAGTGTGGTGCCCGCGTGTTGCTAACCGAAGACAAACCTGCCATACGTTTGTTCACCCGTGTGGGTCGTGTCATGCTCGTTCCACCTGCAGCGGCTCCAAGGTGTCATGTGAAGACTGGATCAGTGAACAGTTGACCAGACACATTCTGTTTCAGGCTTCTAGGCCATTTACGTCAAATATGATGCTCAGCTCCAGTTTATTGGGCACTATGAGGCAGTCTTCAGTCATGTTCTTTTCTGAAAGGCATATAAAAGGTGTTGTAATTGCCTGGACTTGAGGAAATTATTACACTTACCAAATTGTTTTGGGTGTCATTATGCATGACATTATCCTGAAGGTGGTGCTTGTACTTGAGAATAGGTGAACCTTTTATTGCATTAAAACAGGGCCTTTTTTTGTGTTCTTTTGCCTTAGCCGCTGTGTATGATGTACCCATAATCACTTTAAACAGCCCGTTCAAGGGATGAATGACAGTCATGAAGTGGGGCCAGTGGGTTTTTGAAATATCTTCTTGGAGTTGCACACATTCGAAGCGCTATTTCCCGAGGTGGCAAAAAAAAGGACTGAGGGTTGAAAACTATTTCAACGTTCAGAAAGTAGATATCAGTGAGGCAGGAGTGTGGCTTTGGTTTCTACCCAAAGGACCAACCACCCAATCGAAATGTATACACAAATAATTAAAAGAAAGACAACCATGAGGGATATTATTCGAGAAGCACATTGCAATATAAAAAAGGGATGGTGTTTTTATGTTTGTTCAAAAATTCCCCCAAGTAGCTCAATAATTAATTGTAGTCCAGAATATAAAAAAGGAAAACAAATCAACTTAGCAGCGTTGGTAAATTTGATCCATGTACTCCCTGAAGGAACACCATTACCGTATATTAATATACAGTATGAGTTGTAAAACCCCAACGTTTCAATCAATAAAGTATTTGCAGAAATACGTGACTCGTCACAGTGTGTAAGTTATGAGCAGCACCTTTTTTTTATACTGTTTGAGTGGTCACTAATTATAGGCTGGGTACAAATTACATCCACACATCCACAACCAGACAGCCATTAGCTCAGCAACGCATGGTGGCCTAAATATACAGTATACTTCAGAGTCCTTGAAAAAAAAAAAAAATGTATATAGAGGGTAAGTGGAACAGGGACTGTGTGTGTGTGTGTGTGGGGGGACACACACACACACACACACAAAGAGAACAGATAACAGGAGAATAGGAAAAGCAATATGTATTGAGGTGAGAGCCCAGAAGAAAAAAGAGGTAGGTGTGTGTGTGTGTGTGTGTGTGTGTAGGTGTGTGTGTGTGTGCACAGAGGGATAACAACTCTTTGAAAGGGAGAAGTACTCCAGCAGCGTTAATCTGCTCTGTATCTGTATTCCACCGCCATGCTCGGTGCTCTCATCCTATTCTCTCATTACATCTGTTAATCTGTCTCTACTCAACCCATCCTCCGCCGCTCCCTCCTTTCTCCACTTCTTTTTTATAGTGCACTTTCACATTCAGATTTTGGGTTGTTGTGTCCAAGCAGTATGAACCTTACTGCTCTCCCAAATCTCATTTATCATCCGTGAGGACCGCCACAGGAACAGAGAGTTTGGGTGTATACCTTTTCGGCGGCTGTTTACTAAAAACTTGCGTTTGTGCGTCATCGATTGTGGCTCAGCGACAGAGGGCCCACACTGAGAAAGAAAAGGCGATTTCAAATGAAGTCATCTTATTGTGAGTGTGATCTAATATATATGGATCCAACATGTTCTGCACTTCCTAATCCTATAGCTGTACTCTCTTTGCACCTCATATCAGAATCAGTTTTATTGGCCAAGTACGTTGCACAAACAAGGAATTTGAGGTGGTAAAGTGCCTCTCGGTGTGCTTACACCAAATATACATTACAACACAAAACAATACAAAACAAAACAAAATTATTAAACATATTGTGTAGAGAATTGCATCATGACATTGACTTAGAAACTGTTGTCACCTATAAGGTCGGTGCAAGGGCATACAGCAGGCCTATTCAACTAGCGGCCCGCGGGCCGGATACGGCCCGTTTGAATTTAACTCCAGCCCGCCAGACTGCCTGCAAATCAGTATAGCTTGGTAAGAAAAAACAAAACTGACGGACACGCCTCTTTTATACATAGAGACATCTAACCCAGAGCCGTTGAATTTCACTGTTGCGTCAACCAGACCTGTATGGTGACATCGTTATGTTACGCCCCGTGTCGGTTGCTGTAACCCACTCTCGCCATCACTACTTTTAATGTCACGGCTGGACCCAAATGCACGACTCAGGAGACATAAAATGCTGATCAAGATGTTTACTAGAAATCTTATCAGGATTGAAACAAAGAACACAAGGTAACGCGGGAGAGCTTGGTCACGGAGAACTCAAAATAATCTGGCAGAGGACAAGAGGAAGTGAGGGAGCTAAATAGTGAGGGACTAACGAGGGGAGGGGCTGCAGGTGAGAAGGGGCGTGAAGACCAGGTGAAGGTAATGAGGGACTAACGAGGTGATCAGAGGCAGGTGAAGGGAGTTGGACTGACGAGATGGGAAGCAGGATCTGGAATGACATGATAGTTAGACAGGATGAAAACAACAAATAAAAAAGGAAAGTATGGAGTTGAACAGTTACAATTGTTACCCTTCATTCCTTCCCTTTAATCCTCCACTCATTAAATGTATCTCTATACATGACTGATGTAGTTTTTTCTCATTACACGCATTTTGGTCCTCACCCACTGTGAGGTCCTGGCACAGGGATGTCGTATGTGTACCGATTGTAAATCCCTCTGAGGCAAATGTGTGGTATTGGGATATATAAAATAAACTGAATTGAATGGAATTGAATGTTTCTGTGTGAGGTTTGCTGTAAGACCAGCTTTCCTGCGTGCCGAGTCGTGGCGTCCCGCTGCTCCCGTCGTTGGGAACAGAATATCGAATCAATTACGGCCTGAGCCATTCCTGTTCGTCTGCCTCGGCACGCTTTCCACCTCACCCATCTAACTCACTGATTTCTCCAAATAAACGGTCTCCTGTCAAAGCGCACACACACTGTTACTCCCCACTGCAGCCACCCACACACACACAGTGACGCACAGACACACTGATCCCATGAAGCAGTAGGAGTCCTGTGAAATGTGGAGCCTTCTCCTCAGGTAGGTAATCACGTAAGAGCGCTCCGGGCCGGGTTAATGGTGACGCAGTCGGCAACAGGCTGGGCAGCTAACCCGCCGCTGTTATTGGGCATTGTCAATGTATTATGTATGTGTGTCATTATGAAAGCCATCGCATGATAGCTCTACAATCATGACGTAATGGAGCAATGAAACTGATATCTGGGAGAGGAGCGAGTGAAGGAGCGAGGGCTGGTGAGTAAAGTCAAAAGTGATCTGAAGTGTGAGGCGCAACATGTTTACTTTGTAATAATACAACGACAAACTTAAAATAACTTGTTATAGAATCTGGGACTTCTCCAGCTGCTGTTTAATATAATATAACGTATGTTTTGTATACAATGTTCCCCTTAGAAATTTCAGCTTCATTTATCCAACATATAGATAGAAACTAAATTAGTTTTTTAGATTTTTTAATTTGTTTAAGTCGCAAATGTTTTTGTGCCGAATGACTTCCATTCCCGAGGGAGTGGCGCCAACAAGACTCGACTGAGAACGACTTCTGTCTCGGAGCCCGTCATTACCATGTTTGTTGTTTTATCCCCCCCCCCCCCCCCACCCTCTCTGCGCCAAAACAGTTATTAACATACATTCATGACTTTAGTCATTGCCGCTATCACTCAACTCCTTTAATTAGAAAATAATCAGAGTTGGATGAGAGGTTCATTAAATCTCATCCGTGAGAGTCATCAGCTGCAAACATGGGAGTGGGATATTTATCAGGCTCGTGAAAAGGACGCCGATGCCTCTCTGCTGGGACCGAACATTGGTTTGAAGGACAGACTGGTGATGAAGCCGAAGAAAAGAAAGGATTGTAATGGAAGGGAGCAACACATTGAACAGAGGAGTACAGAAGGCGAGGTAGTGGGGGAAGGAGGCGGGGAAAGAGAGAGAGAGAGAGAGAGGAATTAGCGAATGGCTAATTAACAGAAACCCCACTGTTTAGCAGCAGTTTGTCTCCATGCAATATTGATCCTTCATGATCAGCATGAAGCGGATGTTTTAATTAATGTTTTTTGTTGCTTTCCGCCTCTTTGTTCCTACTCTGTATCACCGTCTTACAGCGACTTGGAAATCACAATCTTATTTGTTACTTTTTTCCCCCCGAAACATGCAAGTCATGCAACTCTGCAGCAAGAACGAGAACAAAAGAAACGGTGAAATAAATGACCCTAGAAGCCTATTTGATTTGCGGAAATTGCATCATCATGACATTAAGTAGGAGGCAAGTAATGGCCGACAGGAGGGTGGTGTCAACATGCAGACACCAGCCAGAAAGGAAAAGAGACGGTGCGCTAACGAAACGGAGGGAGAGAGAAAGAGAAAGGGTGATGAATGGCTGCAAAGACAATCAATGGTGTAACATGGACAGATGGAGAGAGGGGGGGGCAGATAGATGGTGCATGGGTGGGGAGAAAGTAATGACAGAGGAGGAGAGCATGGAAGGGGAACGGGAGTTGTGTCAGTCTGTTCAACGCACGCAAGATTGAAAAATGTCCGTAATATCCCTTTATTGTTACGGTGCATGTTGCAGGGCTTGCTATCGGACGTTGTAATTCTTCAAAATGGCTATAACTGGATTACAGCGGTATCAGCCCCAGCCATCAGAGGGGGAAGCAGCAGCTGTGTCGGGTCTGCCCTGAGCCGGCTCCCTCTGCTTCCTGCTAATATTGTACTGCAAACCACAGAATGTGTGTTCTGAAGGACTCTGACATCACCGTCAGAGTCTTAGTATTCATGCAACACAAACAGCTTAGCTCCAATTTGAATTTCAGGCCACATTTGTATCTGACCTTTAGCTCTTTGTATTGTCATTTTAGCTCCAGATGTACAACAGTACTTTTTCAGCGGCATCTTTGAAGGCGGGTGAGTCCATCTGGAGGGAGGCTGAGGGGGGGTGATCACCCCGCGCTTTGCTTAAGTGGTACAAGCGGACTTTGATGGATGTGGGCCGACGGGGATGAGGGTGCAGCCGGGTGGCTCGACGTGGTGACGGCCCTCTGGTCGGGCGCGGTGTGTGTGTGTGTGTGTGTTGGGGGGGATTAAGACGCACTATCTTGCTTTTCTACATGATGTATTGCGTCAACAAAACATATCCTAACTTAGAAACGACTCCATCTCAGTCTATTATGTCTCAATGCCACTCACTTTTGCAGGGGAATATGTAACTTCAAGAAATTAATGGATCTTACATTATATTTTCAAGCTATTCCCTATCCGTTTCTTCTTCTATCGTTCTTGTTTTCATTTTGTTTCACTTCTTCTGTCGGGCTTCAGTTTGAGGATTTCTCCAGCTCTGCAGTTGGATGTATAAAAGGATTACATAACGTTGCTCTGTGTTTCCCTTTGTTTCTTTGAGCTTTGCCGCTGTGTCTTTGTGTGTGTGCCTTGAGCATGCGTGTGTGTGTGTGTGTGTGTGTGTGTGTGTGTGTGTGTGTGTGTGTGTGTGTGTGTGTGTGTGTGTGTGTGTGTGTGTGTGTGTGTGTGTGTGTGTGTGTGTGTGTGTGTGTGTTTGTGCTTGCGGGAGGTATCGTCACTTTATGGAGTAATGAATGCTAATCCTCTTTTATCTGCTTTAACCTCAAGGCAATGACAATAGCTGCTGATGCCAGTATAGTGACACCCTTCGTTGGAGTAGAGTGTGAGTGTGTCGGTGTGTGTCGGTGTGTGTCAGTGTGAGTGTGTCGGTGTGTGTCGGTGTGTGTCGGTGTGTGCAGACACGTAGCGTGTGTGCATGCCAGTAAAGATGTCTCTACTGGTGTCTGACAACCTTCTCCCTCTCCGGGCTGAGAGCTCGAGGGTGCGGTCTAGAGATTATCTGCCATGTCCTCCATGACTCATCACAAGTAGAAGAGAACATTCCAGCCCTCTGACTCTTCTGCATCTGATCCTGACTCGTTTCATCTGGAGAGAAAAAACCCGGCCATTTGATACTAAATCTCACTAATCTCACTACACATACAAAGCAAGCACATGTCTTGTTCTTTGTGTCCACTCACACAGGCGCAGAGGGCCGACAGCCTTTCTATTGTTTCACATTGGATTCACAAACCAAAGGCAGATGCACATCTTAATTGAGCATATTTTGTTCATTTACAACTTCAAACTCTTATTTGTATGTATTATTATTTCACACATCTCTTGATGAACAAGAGATGAACACGTAATGACAATGGCTTCGAAGCATAGAAGATCGAGACAAGAAAACATTTGTATTTTTAGATGTGATTTTAAACGAAAATTAAGAAATAGGTCCATCAGCCACTGAGGTCCATACATCCCCAGAATGAGCGATACCAAACATGGGCAGAACATTATTAGGCCTGGGTGCCAATCTAATGTTAGGACGGTTTTCATGGGTCTGCTCTCTGCCGGCCTCCTTGGTACGGTGAACGGGAAATAAAACTGACATTTCAGACTTTGTAAACGGAGAACGCTTTAGGAAAGATGAAGGCAGAAAGAAAAGGATGAACGGATAGATGATGGAGGAAGAAGAGGGTTAATTGAAAGAGAAATCTAGAAGACAGGTCAGATCTCTTGGGCTGTGGTTCTCTCGATACCACCATCTGTGTGTGTGTGTGTGTGTGTGTGTGTGTGTGTGTGTGTGTGTGTTTGAGGGAAGATAGTGTGGTAGACCTAATAAGAACAAAGCTAATTAGAGACTTTGCCTTGCACAGTTCCAATGGCGTTCCCACAGGAGCCAGGACAATACTTGCTTTTTATCAGCAACTTTATTTCTTTGAAAGATAATTGTTAAGTGTAAGTAAGTTTGGCTTTGCAAATCAAAGTTACCAATCAAATCCAATAAATATCTTATCAAATCCATCTCTTTATTTGTTTATTTGCTGTTCCAGAGAGAACTGGGTCATAACATTCCTGCTGACTCTCTGACTGAGTGGAATGTGCACTTCCAAAGCAGTCGGGCCTCAAGGGCTCAGGCCTGTTCGCTGGGGAATGAGCAAGCGGAGGCTGAACTTGTGAAAATCTGGAATCCTCCGGACTTAGCTTGAAGGATCAACCCATAATGGCACAATGAAACAGAAATGAAAGTGGAAGCCTAAAGCAAAACAACTTTAAAAAAAAACAATGGAGCGAGTTGTTAAAAGATATGTCTTCTATGATATGATATCATTCTATGATATGATATATACCTTTATTCGGAATTTCAAAATCACAGCAGCGGTGCACATCGGAGTATTAATAAAAATAATTATAAAACACAAATAAATATTAGATGTGAAATATAAAATGCATAAAGAAAATGTGCCAATCACATTACCCCTTCGATATTGTAATACGTATCAAGCATATGCTGACTATAATTTGTATTATAGCTATTGGAAATATTGGTTTTATAAAACCTTTGAACCTAAATACTAAAAACATTGTTTCATAGTAACTAACAGAAACACATGCATTCTTAAAACCGTTCAGAAAACCAACAGTATTGCAATACTGGCATAGTTCAAATAAATCAGATATTCAAATGTACCAAACTAACGCTGACTTAAAAATAATGAATTTATTGCTTTGTTTCACAATTATATCTGAGATTTTATTGGCCCAAAGTTAGCTTGGGTGGGAGTAATGGTTTCAATATACTGGTTGTACTAGTACAAATGGTCCCCGTCTGTAGACATGCATGCCTTATAATGAAACGGCACCATTTTACAATTCACAGCTCATTAGTTGGCGGAGTTCTGTTAAAGGTCGGTTCGATCTCGACCTCACACTTTGGAATAGAGACATTTTAGTTGGTACTAGAGCTAAAACAATTAAAATCTACGTGAATTGGTTCATCTTGGGCTCGTGGAATTCCTCATGGGCATTTCTTCACTATTTATGGACGCTAATCATTTTATTAAAAAACATTAATCAATCAAAAAATGTATCCAACAAGGGAAAGAAGTGAACAACCGATGTGTCAGAAACAAAGCTAATGTTGCAAAAACATCAAACTGTCATTGTCTTATAAAGAAGATTGGAAAGCTTTTTTTTATCTTAAAAGATTGACATTAGTGTGGAGTTTAACCTAAACTCAACCAGATTTTCAAACCATAAAGGACCCCAAATGAGTGCAAAATAAAATGCACTTCCACCAGGGATCATGAAAAACACTGATAACCAGCAGAAATCCCAAATCAAATAGTTATGTATCCGTTTAACATGGGCTACTTGAACTGGCCATGTTAGCCATGCATGGTGGTGGATACCAGACCAGTCCAGCTGACAGTGGTGGAGTGCTGACATCATGACTAATGATTCTGACCCATCGCTTCCTGTGCTAACGATTTTGTACCCTCACCCATTCATATCTTGCTAACACCCTGCCAGGCTAAGTAGAGCTTTTTCATGCTGTAATCGGTGTTTTGGTTAATTGAGCACTTCTGCTAAAAGCTTTCTGCGGACTGGACATCATTTGTGACGTGAACGAGCATCACTTTCTCAGGATTTCTTTTCCACGAAGTGATCCGCTGTTTGATTAATATAAATATATACAGTAACTATATAGTTATAGTTTGATCTAGCCGTGTTGGGTTTCCTCCCTCTATCATTTCCAGTGACTCTTCTGTCTTTGCCGTTGTCTCGAAGGCTTATCGCGCTGTACGGTAAAATGTTCATTCTTAAGGTCATCAACATGATCCAGGTTAATGTCCTAATGCACCGGGGGTGTTCCGGATTTAATAAATCATCGGATGGAGATAATGAGACTTAAATAGACATCTGGTATGAGCAGTGGCACACGGCAAGAGAAGACAAACACCGGATGTTTTTCTCCCTTCCACTTCAAAGAAAAAACATGTTTGTCATCAGGTTGACTTCCTAACATTTGGCATCAGGGGTCAGTGGTTTCCAGCTGGTGAGTTATTAAATGTGCAGTATTCATGGTTGTGTGTGTGTGTGTGTTAATGTGTGTGTGTGTGTGTGTGTGTGTGTGTGTGTGTGTGTGTGTGTGTGTGTGTGTGTGTGTGTGTGTGTGTGTGTGTGTGTGTGTGTGTGTGTGTGTGTGTGTGTGTGTGTGTGTGTGTGTGTGTGTGTGTGTGTGTGTGTGTGTGTGTGTGTGTGTGTGATTAGCCAGTCTGCCAGCACTCAGTCTTCAGACAAGCTGTTCTTTGTGCTCCATCTGATGTCATAATTTGTTTGACGTAGGCCTTCCAACAGGAACCTCTGGTCAAGAAAGCGCATGCTTTTCTGTGTGTGTGTGGGTGTGGGTGTGTGTGTGTGTGTGTGTGTGTGTGTGTGTGTGTATATAGTTTTCTCATCACAGACTTCATCCAGACAGCGTTTACTTGATTGATGTCATCTTTGGGAGCAGGGGGGAGACAGAGTACCAATGGGAGAAAATGAAAAATGTCCACCGGTTCGGAACAGCGGCGTCTGGACTTGAGCTGTACAGCCGCCACACTGGTCACGCTGGTCGGTAGTCTGAGGGGAGTTCACACAGGAAAAGAATATGAGCGAGAATGCAGAGAAAATCTTAAACTTTTGGATTATCTGTGGTTAAATCAAAATGCGTCATTCTAGATGTATTTTAACAGCTAATTTAGAATCAATGGGTGATGACTGGTGCAGAGTAATGCGCTATTCAACCCTATAAGAGGATTTTGGTATCTGCCAGTGAAGACGTTGCTGAAATCAGTCAGATATACTTCTGTTATCAATAATAATCTCCCTCTTTCTGCTTTGGTACCTCGCTCATATTGTCTTTTCTCCTGTTCTTGTTTTTTTATCTGTTGCTGGTATGTGACTGGAATTCTGCCACAAGTTGTAACCTCTAGGATTTAGACGCATCTTTCAGAGAGTTGCCAAAGTACCACAGGCAACACCTGGGTTAAGGGTTTGAATGTATTGTAGTGCGCACACACACACACACACACACACACACACACACACACAGATCCCCCCTCCCCACACACACACACACACACTAACAAGTGTTAGACTAATGGATACAGATAAACCTTCTAAGAGAAGAGAGACAAAGAGAATGATGAAAATGTAGGAAAGAATACAAAATACTGGCCATCACAAAGAAAAGGAGTGACAGCATCAGCAACAGTTGGTATTTTTGTGAGAAATGGTGCAATAAAGTAATGTTGCAGTCTGAATCATGACTTTACAAAACCAGATAAATAAACTTAAATGGTAAAGTTTAGAAACAATGTTGTGTTTTTAGTAGGTCTAGGTATGAGGACGAAACAAAGACAGAGAATAGATGGATAAATGGGTGACACAATCACCATAATTACCTGCATTTATAACATCATAAGAATTTTAATATTTGCCCTCACAGTATTTTCAGCATCAAACTTAATCTCCTTAAGTTTATGGTGTCTGCTCATCTAACCCAGAAGAATATAATCATAGTTTAACCACAACTGTGGTTTGTTTCTTGAAAGGCATTATTGCGTGGGCGAAATTACAGTCCCTCGTAATTTCGCCCACGCAATGCTCTGCGAACATACCAAGAGTATTATTCATGTAATGCATAAAATAATTGTATTGATGGGTCTTTGATAATTGTGCCTTTTGTGAAAATACATTATATTATAACTGAAACCTTATAACTGTGATAATAACTTGCAGAAACAAACTGTAAATATAGCATTGACTGTTAATGCTTCATTTGTTTTGCTAAAGAACGTGCTAGCAAGCATGCAGTTGTCTATTCATACATCTAGAACATAAGGTGCAAAATTATCAATCATTTAGAGTTGTGTTTCTCTCTACTGCTACTGATGTTTGTCTACTTTTCGCTCTACCTACACAAACTCTTGTGGGAGATATCTCGCTCTTTCGCATGCGGCAACTTCAGGTTTTGAAGCGTGAAGCCAATGTGGAGATGTCTTAAACATGCATTCTCGCTAATGTCCACCAGAGGGTGACTCCTCTGGTCATATAACAGTTAATGAGAAAACAGCCCTTCTTCTCACTTGATTCATCACCTCAGTAAACATTGTAAACATGAGTGTATGGTCTCAATCACACATTTCAAGTTTACTTCAATATGGCATTATTTCATTTCGTAAAATGGTGGTTCCACTTAGAGTAAGTAAGAGAAGTATGCATTAGGGAGGGCTCACTGTGGTTGACAGGTCACGACCACTATCAGAGCCGTACACATTTCTCTACCTGCCCGTACATCTGGCAGGTAGTCATGTGGGTTTGAAAGAGCTTAAGGTTGAGTGTTGAGACTAAAATAATACGCTGAAAGACACATTCAAATGATCTGTTTAGCAGAAGATTCTTACATCATTACATGTCATTTTAGCTGCCGTTTTTATCCAAAGCGACTTACAATCCTGTTACATTTATACACTGTAGACACAGCTACAGAGAGCAATTCAGGGTGAAGTGTCTTGCTCAAGGACAAATGGACTAGGGCGGGATTGAACCTCCAACCCCCTGATCGAAAGACACGCCTGACCCACAGTCACTCTGGTTTTATCACTTTGACCCTCTCCTCACACATTACAGTCATTTGATTTCCTAATAATGTGAAAACACTGATCTGAGCTGCTTTAAATGTAGTGGGTCCAGGGGGTGGACATTAAAGGGTTAATGAAACCCAGAGCCCTGCACTGTCCTGCCATGCTGTTGTTTTCATGGTCAGCCTCGTGGATGTAACCTCATCACAGAGGGTTATGTGATCCTGATTAAAACCACGTTGTTGCCGAGGTCAGAACCCGCCGCACGTGCGATACGTGAGAGTCAAAACGCTGCAGTGGGAATTGAAGAAACTCGAGGTGAGGACACGTATGTACTTGTGTGTATTCCATGTACACGTAGGCACCTGGGAAATAATGAGGCTGTATAGTGCCCATTATACTGATGAATTAATAAGCTTTAAACACATTCAGGAACCCCTAAATTTGTGTCATACCCTCCTAAAATAATTAACACGAGTGCATGTGTGGATGTGTGTCCAGGAGCTGATTTACGGCTGAAAGCTATCTGGTGTAATGAGGCCAAGGTTGATTTATAAGTGTAAAATGCCCCATTCCCCATTCCCCAGCGTGTACATGCAAACACATACACCTATAAGATTGGTTGTGTGACAGCTGCTTGCCATTAAAAGAAAGTCAAACTAGGCTTCGCCACATCCGAAGCTCGGCAAAAACTATTTGGTTCAAATTCCTTTAACAACACCTTGCCCCGGCATGTTAAAGAGTTTTTCTAGCTTGGATTGAAGAACAAATATAATTAGTTTACCGCAAAGGCTGCAAGAGCAGTCCAAGTCCAGAAAACCACCTGGAAGGTGAAGGATGGGAGTGAAACGGATGGATGGAGACGAGGAGGAAACGGAGCAGCCGAGAGGGAATGTGTTGGAGACAGACGTACAGAGCCTGTTAGCATCTTAGGGTCGGAGCGGAGGACCGGCAGACAGGTGGAGGAGGAACAGAGGTAACGGGAGTGGAGTCTGGAGGCCAGAGGGAGCGCTGCTTTGGATCAGACACACTCATTATTAACCTATCGTGACACTGTGTACACAGCAGGGGGGGGACAGCAGGGGAAAAGGGGCCGGAGAGACATTAGCGTCGCAGGCGGTGATCGGTGGGGACTTCATGCAGGATTGAAGAGTTCAAACAACACAACATTGTGGATTTAAAACAGAGGGGGAGGACGACTTCAAGGTGCTGAGCTTTTAAATGTGCGCCGTAACTCGTCATGCCAAGCATAGCAATTATGATTAAGCCTTTTTTCCTCATGAGATAATAGGTTCACACCTGTCTATCTTCAAGGATAGAAATAGTACCTCTTTAGAAACACTATTAATGAAGCTATACATAAAGTTATCCACATCAGATTGCACTGTATTATAAGTGATTCCACCCCAACAGTAGTATTGCTCCAACTACAACGGGTTTGTCACAGGGTGAGGCTCAGGTGCAGAGAGACAGGCTGGACTCCAGGTCTGAGTGAAACAAAAAACACGTTACTTCAGAAAATGGTAAAATATCAAAACTACAAAAAAAACACTCGGAATCACCACACAAAGAAAGACTGAGAGTGAGACGTTGAAACAGAGCCACTACGAGACAGAGATAAAGACAATCGACAGGAGGCAAGGGAAAGACTGGCACAATATATATGGGGAAAAACACAGGTGTACGGCATGATGCAATCAGGGAGACATGAGTGGCTGAGGGCAGGTGAAGGGGATTAACTAATTAAGAAGACAGGAGTGGCTGAGGGCAGGTGAAGGGAATTAACCAATCAGGGAGACAGAAGAGTGGCTGAGGGCGGGTGAAGGGAATTAACCAATCAAGAAAGAGGAGAAACAGAGGAGAAACAGGAGCCATAGAGGAGACAGAAAACACAGGCGACAGAGGAGAAACAGAACAGGGCGTTACATCAACTGATTGAGAAAATAACAACATAAAAGCCACTGAACTAACATTTAGGAAAATGAAAGAGAAACTCTTGAACACTCATGTTCTGGCCACCTGATGAATGTAAATGTACTACTCATGCCTATTTGCTTTCTACTCACACAGCTAGTCACTCACTGTCTGCTGTTTGATGTTTTTAGAACAGATGCTGGTTAAAATATGTTGCAAGCGATAAAAAGCAACAACAATGTGCTGAAATAAAGAGCTTAAGAGAGCTGCAGACTTTGTCACAATGGTAAATGGTAAATACATGTAGCAACATCTCAGCTTCCACCATTTGGGATCCAGCATCTTGCTCAAGGACACATCAACAGGAACCAGAGAGCGAACTGCCAATCCACAGCCGCCCTTAAAATGAGACACCCTTCAAAAAACAAATGGGACTACAGATGAAAAATAACCTCTTGGCTAACTCTGACACATTTACAGAAATGTTTTTTTTATCAATGTGTACTGTCCCTTATTAAATAAACCATATAAAAAAATCACAAACACATTTGATACATTACATACGCATAGGACATTGTGAGTAAAGCTTCCTTTGCTGCCCAGTGTAAGCCACTAAAGAGATTGCCTTTAAAGAGGGCTTGGGCTATTTAATGTAAGCTCTGCATTGTCACAGTTAATCACACACACACACACACACACACACACACACACACACACACACACACACACACACACATGCAGACACACTCTCGGCTGGCGTTAACATGCCAGAGTCTATGCAGGGTAATGTGCCTTAAAAATCAAAAGACATTAACCAATTAGCACTGATCAATAGTCACAGCCGCACAGGGTCAAGCTGGATGGAGAGCATTGCTAATGTGGGTCTCTAGGCCAATCGGCAGGCTGGGAATACTATTCCTCTCAGCCAATGGAAATGCTGACATTCTGCTGCTCTCCAATGCAACGTGGCTTTGCTGCGGTAACTAGGCAGAACCGGCTGCTCGAGGAAATACAAGGGAGAGATGGAGAGATGGAGCGATAGAGCGAGACAGGGCAAAGAGGGGAGGTCGGAGGAATGGAGGAAGAACGGGACGGTGCATGTGTTAGCGTGTGAAAGCATACAGGTGTCATAGTGTGCAGGTAATCTCACTGAGATGAGCATGACAACAAACATGTAATTCCCCATGGGAGGTGGTACTGTGGAGTTGTTGCAGGGATGTTCTCCCTGTCCCCATGGAAATGGATTCATATAAAAGACTAATGGGAAGATATGGATGGAGGAGGTGTTTTGAGGGGGAGAGGTTGAGCCAGGTGAAGATAAAAAAGAGTAAACAGTCGCACATTCTGCACAGAGACCTGAACATGTGTGCGTGATCCCAGCAGCACCTCTGCACAGCAACTGTTCTGTATTCATGATGAAGAGAACACAGATCAGCATGGGGCTTGGGATGTGCAGGAGATTTAGGCTGGAGGGAGTGATGGAGAAAGGGGAAGTAAAAATGAGGGGGAGATATCTAAAATAGTACACCTATATCCGGGGGAGTGTTCAGTGGAGCGGGCATTATGAGAGCGTAAATTACATTCCTTTGGCTGCCGGAGGAACGTATTCAGCCACAGCTCCGAGCAGCCAGTCACACACTGCACTGCCTCTGGATGCTCACAGAATATCAGATGAAGTCCCGTGATGTGTTTATGTTTTTGTCACAGGAGTCTCATATCGATCTGGCGTCACTTCTCCAGACTGTTTTTTTTTTTTTCTGAAATTGACTCATATGTCATTTGTCTTAATTGGGTAGACATCAATAGTAATTCTCTGGGTCATGTAAAACATCCAGCATCAAGTGGGACAGCTTTTAGGTCGTAGGGCGGACAGGAGCGCTGGTCTTTGATAATTAAAATTCGCAGAACACTGCAGCAGAAGTTCAGTTTCCGAGCTTTTTGTCTACCATTTAATTTTCTGTCTATATTTCTACTCATCATTGATTTTTTTTTTTTTTAAGTGTGTTCTTGACCTTTTTGAAGGTGTGCCTCTATTCCTCGAAATATAATTTGTTTGAAATGGAAAAAAAGGCTTTTTTAATGAAAAAGCACAGCACATGCTGAACAGAAGCTGAACATTATTGGACGATTGCTTATTCCAACAGCAGGAATTTATCTGCAACGACTTTTCAAAGAATGAAAATTAATGTCTTTTGGACTGGTGGTCTGACAAAAGAAGCAATTTAAAAATGTCAAATTGAGTTTTGAGAAATTGCAGAAATAAAATGTTTGGAAATGATACAATTCTGACATCACAAAAAATATTTTTTTCTATAAAATAAAAAAGAAATAAGCCACAGTTTGATGGATAATGAAAAGTAGCCATATCATGATTGTGAGAGTATTAAGATGTATTAGCAGAATCATATCAATCCTCCGCCAATGCTCATTATCTCTGCTCTTGAAGCTGATTTGTCTCAAGATGGGAACTCGAGAAAAAACAGGAAGGTATCAAGCACACAACTCAGGTCACAAAGGGTTAAACGAAAGCAGAACTGATCAGTCTTCACGGCAGAGCCAGTCTCAGTCCCACAAGACAGAGATGTGAGGTCAACGCCTGCTAATTCAGAGTCACGGCTCATTACTTCTTTACATTAGGCATAAATGAAAGAAAACACTGTTCTGATTGGCCTCTTTCCATGTCTCTATCCTCCCTATCCCATCTTCTCTTTCGCCCTCCTCCGACTTCCTCCTCCTCTCTTACCCAATCAGGGCCGCTGTTCCAGGGAGAACTGCAAGTACCTGCATCCTCCCCCCCACCTAAAGACCCAGCTGGAGATCAATGGGAGGAACAACCTCATCCAGCAGAAAAACATGGCCATGCTGGCCCAGCAGATGCAGCTCGCCAACGCCATGATGCCGGGCACACAGCTACAGCCAGTGGTGAGAGGACACGTGGACATAAACACGACATCACGCAGCTCGCATGACACACATGCCTTCATTCTTTTAAAATATATCTGGAGTTATTTATTCCAGTCAGAGGATGTGTGATGCTCGGGGAAAAAAAAACGTTATTATGGTTTTTTTTAGCCAGAGGGCTCAGAGACCTGCATTTTCTTTTTAATTGATGGTTTTTAATTAATTATAGTTTTTATAGTTATATGCAAATGAAGGGAGAGATGCTAGATAATGAAATCCAATTTGTGAAAAGACATGACATACAAATTGTGTTTGTGGTTGTTTGTGATTCATGGAGCAAAAGAGACAAATTCAACCCCAAAGAAATTCTATCAATAAAGACATTTTACTCCGGGAACTCTGACAGGTTGATGGAAATATGAAGTTTAAACTGGTTTAGGATAGCCTGTGTCATGGTTTATTGGCTTTTAGGGTTTCATTTAATTGCATATGTTAAAAGGCAAAGAGGTTAATAAATGCCAGCAAAACATGAGTGAAATCATATGATCAACTTGTGGCCAGCCATAGAAAAACAAACCATGTATTGGACTCTTTGAGCTTTTGTTCTTACAAGCCAAAATGACTAAATCTATCCTCCAGCTTTAAAGAGACAGAATTACAGCATAATAATTAACATGTGGTCTTGACCAACAAAAGAACCCAACAATGTAATGGCTGCCTTGTCCTCTAAATATAACGAGACTATCTGGCTCTCGGCCTGGTAATCAAAATACAAAACTCAACAGCGCTATTTCCAGAAATCCAGACTTGGGTTCTCTAAAATGTCTAAATAATCCACTGACCTGTTAGTTTCTCCACATTGAAACCTTTGGGCCAAACTTATCTCTAAATGATTCATCAGTCATCAAAATTGTTTGCCGGTTAACTTTCTCTCAATTGGTGAACTTATTAATTAACTAATTATTTCATTCATATCACGTTAGCCCCTATTAATCAATAAATCAATGAACAACATGGCTCGGACATCAGACACTGAATTATTTCCATACTGTGATCAATAAAGTATTCTATTAGTATTGTGTAACACACCCACACATACATACATGCACATACACACACACACGCAGTCGATTGCATTAGAAGTGTCTGACTGCGGGTGTTGCATGCTCCACAGAACTTTAAGGGGACGGCCGGAGCCGCAATCAGTCAAATGAATCGTCTCCGTCAGTCAGGCTTGAGTCAGTTCCTCTGTCTGTCCTCCGTCTTCTGCTCTGTCGCTTCATATTTAAGTGAGAGCAGTGCAGTGAATTTGTCTCAAAAGAGCTTCAGATGCTGCTTGGACACACACACACACACACACACACGCATGGACACTTTGCCGACGGCTTATCGTTCTTGTCGTCGGGGAGAGGAGCTACATGGAGAGGCCCATTGAGAGGAACAGAGGAAACCACGACAGGCTTTAAAGAATCAATAGATCTCTCTGGGACTGCAAGGCCTTCCCTTTCTGTTTATGTCGGGTGGCCGTAAAGTAAGGAGAAGAGAGGATGGGGAAGACAGGCTGACAGAGAAGGACGAAGCTGAAGAAGAAAGGGAGGGCCGAGCGAGGCGGGCCGAGATATATGAACGGTGTAGAGACAGGTGGGTAACGGGGAGGAGATAGGACGACAGCGGGGAGGAGAGATGGCTTTAGACCGGCACCAAGAAGAAGAATCAAGACAACAGAGCCATGGTGGATGCAGAGGGAATACATGAGTGGGTGCTATAGTCTTTCCAGGAAATGGACTCTGTACCTTCATCCCTCCCTTGCACCCTTAGCTTAGTTTCCTGCCGCTGGTATCTCTACCCAATTATATATGCTGCTCTCACACTTTTTTTGTTTTTATATAGCCGGCAACCCTCCCTCCATGTGCGTAGGAGAGTGCTTTCATTTCACGCATGGAGCTGTGCAGAGGGTGAAGTAATTAAGGCCCCCACAGCTGTCTGTGACTGATGGTGCGCTGGTGGTGCTTTTTATTAGAGAATCAACGTCGGCGGACGGCCACATTATGAATATATCTATCTGCACGAGCACTTTACTCACTCACTCACTATTGGTGTACTTGTGTGGGGCAAATGGTGAACAGAAATATCGGAATTAAAACCAAAATCGCCACTAGTGAATTTTTCTGTCTGTTAATATCAATCTGAATTATTTATTTTAATGGTGCGTTGCAAGCTCCTGCAAATTCAGAATAACATCACATAGCAAATGTGCAATATGTGTCGGATAAGACATATTATGTCTGTCCCTCAACGTTTAGGTACTGGGCCTCACACAAACACTTATTATCATGTTATTATCATGTTGTTACAATGAGAGAGGGGGACGAGGCAGCTGGAGGGCCCTGTCCTGTGAGGGGGGGGGGGGGGGAGTCGTTTTGGGTTTCACAGGTTTTGTTGAGAGAAGTATTTTATGTGTGATCAGAGAATAAAAATCTCCCAAAAGAGGAAAGAACGAGAGAAGGATCATTTGCTCTATTATTTCGTTAGCTCTACCAGGCAGCCACATTTGGTATACGCTGACGTGTCTGTATGTATTTCCAATAAATCTGAAGTCAGGTTTCTTCCAAATCATTAAATGTGATGGACTTAAAGTAATAGTCTGGGACAGAATTTCAGAATCGGTGACATTTTAATTCCTGATCTTTAAAAAAGTAATAAAACAAACCCAAATATGTCTCCTTCAAACCATTCAGATGATAAGCAACATTCTTGCTCAACTCAACTCACTCAGGAGGTCTGCTGCTGCAGCCTGGGTATGGCACCTCTGGATTATAGAGGAAACATTGGATACATTAAGCTGTGCAATGACATCAATTCAGCTTGTGAATTAAATAAAGTTTGTTTTACTTGCGTTACTCTTAGAATATATTTACAGTTATCCCGTTTCAGCAAAATACTTGCTCATCTTACTTGTTTGCAATTTTCAAATTCATGTGTGTCTTGGACAATTATTATTTCACTCTTCTTTTATTATATCGTGGATAAAAAATAAAAAAAAACTTTCATGACCAACCTTTATTATTATTATTATTATTATTATTATTATTATTATTACATTTGTAATCAATGTAAAGCACTGTGCAATTCAGCTTATTTAAAATTTTATTATAAAGAAATGTTTTGTTGACGTTTTGCATTTTTGACCAACATCTCTATAGAATAGCGTAGGAGCGGCGTTTTGCTCAAACTCTGCTCTACAATGTAACAATGTGTGGTAAATCCAATTATTGAACAACTTTAGAGATTGTGCCATTCATCCACTCAATTTATCAAGCTAAATGTTATTTTTAAATTACACAGTAAACACAAATACATACCATACTTTGTTGGCATAGTAGGCATTGGAACAGCTCTAGTTGAACCCAATGCTTTGGATATTTATATTTAACTCTTCGAGAACAAGTTGAGTTGTCTGGTCCAGACCAGAGGAAACCCTCACTGCATTCTGTCCTCACATGACATTGTGATGATCTGACAGGAGATATGCAGTGTGTGTGTGTCGTGGTGAGGGCACAGTGTGGACCCGAGAGCAGCACACAGGATGAGATTCAGGTCGAAAAATAGGTTTTAATCCAGCAGAGCAGAACCACAGTCAGACCACAGGAGGGAACACAAACGATCTGACCAGGAACAAGCAGTAGACACAGGCTAAATACACTGGGGGGCGAGACACAGGTGGAAACAAGGAGGGCGGGGCTAGATATTTAAACAGGAGGAAATATAAAGGAACAAGACAGACAATCACAGGGACAGGAAGTGCAGGGAAACAGAAGAGACGAGAAACGGGGATTTCAAAATAAGACGGGACGCAAGACACAACTCCAGATTATGACAGTGTGATGTTTTCTGTTATACTGCGTGGGTACGTTTGGTTTGACATAACTGCTTTCAATCTGATTCATCACAATAATGTCCAATCATCAATGCCAAGTGAAGAGATATTCACAACAAAACATTCCTGCATGATGACATCACTGCATCGTTACAGCCTCACGAGTCTTTTCACTGACAACATCCAAACCTTGAGCTTTGTATATCTGAGAACCTCCAGCGAGATAAATCTATTGTTCCAGAGTACCTCGTGATGGGAAATCATTCTTCAGGCATTCCAGAGAGGAGAAATAAAAGACTTAGATAGTCTGCGTTCTTCTTCTTGATTCTCTGAGTCATCTCAGATAATGTTGGGAGGAATGCAGCTGTCCGCAGCGCTGGCTGCCGCTGCTCTATTACTCACTGTGTCCTGTTGGCAAAGGGCCCAAGAGACGATCCTCCGACTGGGGCCGAGGGCAGGAACCGGCCGGGAGAACTTGTGCTGTGCTACGTCGGTCCGCGTGCTCCTGAAGGCCTCGTGGGCTTTTTAAACTCCACTAGAACACATACACAGGAAGTGGATTGTTGCCCTTGCCGTGAATTAACCCTCCTGTTACCTTTAGGGTCAATTTGATCCCATTCAATGTTTAACGTCTCAAAAACATAAACATCAACATAAAATTCACATGTTGATATGTTTTCACTGTCCTGAACACAACTTGTACGCATCGGTGTTCTTCGGGGTCAATTTGACCCCAGGCTGTTTGTCACTGTGTCAAACATATAAGAAATATCAACTTTATTATGTATTTAAAGGGCTATTTTGCTACTCAACAAACAAACATAAAGTACCTCATACTTAAACTTGGAAACAATATTAATTCTAAGAATTTTCTGGAAGTTTTAATTGCTGGGGTCAAATTGACCCCGAGAGTAAAAGATGTTAGTAAATGTGAAGGTAACAGGAGGGCTAAACAATGTTAAAGTTGGACAGCGCTTGGAAACTTTAGAAAAAGAAGACTGATCACAATTATCGAATGGCATAAACCTAAACGTATGTCTTCACCTTGATTGTGGAGCGGCTCGACTCGGAGTAAATGAAACCAGGAGGCCCGGTGGTGACCACACAGCCGGGGGCGTGAGCGGATCGTTTGATGGATCTCCCCCATCCGGTTGTCGACATGCCCCCCCCCAATTCCCCCCCCCAATCCCCCCGCAGAACGAAACTTTAGGATATCGGTCGTGCAATTCCAGGATGCTTTATTTTCATTGGATGCTGGATTAAATCTTACCCAGATACAACAGATATGTCTGTTTTCTGATAGGTTATTGTGTAGCCCATTTCTTTTTTTTTGATTGGCTGCACAGCAGAACTCAAGAGGAGCGCTTGATTTCTCCACGGTGAGAGCGGCTCATGTTGGCGCTGCGGCACATTAAAACATTAAATAGCCGAGAGTTTTTTTTCAGCGTGAGAAATACGATGTGTGGCGGCCGGCGGGAGTGCGTGAGTTAAGACCGAAATGCGTGAGTCTCACGCTCAATGCATGAGGCTTGAGAGCCCTGCGAGTGGTACAAGACGGCGTCTCATCTGCTGAGGAATCGGACACTAACTGTCCTGTAAACGAGAGACTCGGGGGGGGAAACATCAGCCATTCTCGTTGGCTCGTAAAAACACAACGAGCGAGTGTCACAGCAGCATGAGCAAAGCCTACTTAAAGCATATTTAAAAAGAGAGAGCAGCCCGATGATAGGCTAACAATGATGGAAGGTCACTCCGCTATTGAATAGAAGCGAGCAGCGGATAAGAAGAGCGTGAAGCGTGATTGACTGCCCAAAACCATGACGACGATGACATAATGAGTGAGGGGAGGGGCCGTCTGGACGTATGACAACTGAAGACTCCTTGACTGAGCGACCACTGGCGCTTCATTACTCCTGGTGGGTGAAGCGTGAGATTACGTCTGATCCACGTCGGGCGGAGCTGACACCACATCTCCCCTAAGTGTTGTCTCCAAAGAAAGAAAACGGCTATTGAAGAAGGCATATTGTTTTTGCTCAGATGTAAGCCCAATACTTGTTTATCTTTGACATCTTCTTTGCCTCCGCATCCCGAAACACACTTCCTGTTCTCTCCTTGGCTATTGCTGATTGCGTATTTATTTCACATATCGTGTATATCATACAGTTTCAACGCATATAGCTTCAGGATGAATGGAAATAGGTTTTCTGGCGGATTTTTTGCATGTGAGTGAGATGGTTTTGCTCAATCTTCTGCTCAATTTTGTCCAACTGTCTTTTTTTTGCTTTTGCCCCACAGCCCATGTTTTCAGTCACACCGAGCCTTGCAAGCAACATCAACGCCGCTGCAGCGTTTAACCCCTACCTTGGCCCCATGTCGCCCGGCATGATGTCCGGGGACATCTTGCCCAGTGGCCCCGTACTGGTCACCAGCAACCACAGCGTCCCCATCCCAGCTGCTGCTGCTGCGGTTGCTGCACAGAAACTTATGAGGACAGACAGGCTGGAGGTGAGCAACACACACACACACACACAGACAAAGAACGGGGTGAATGTGAATGCACGAGCATGCCCACACACGGGATAATTAGCATAATCTCATTTTTTTAATTCACTTTCATGTCAGTCGTAGATTAAAAGATGAATTAACAAAACTCTAGTAAACACTGCAGCCGGCGAGGCTCTTTTTTTTCTCCCAGCTATGCAATCAGATTGGGCTTTGAAATGTGTTCGGTGCCTATTTGAATATTAAATGCATTGGTTGGAAAGTCTTGCCTCAACGGTTTCTGTTGCAGTAACTACATCCATTACCATCGCACTGTCATTAGCCAGGCGTAAGCAAAGAGAGAGAGAGAGAGAGAGAGAGAGGCGTTAATGAGGGTATCCAAACAATATCATAGTCGATGTTGCTTCCCATCAACAGGCAGAAGACAACATTGTTTGCCACAAGCTCAAGTTATATCGTATCGCCGTGTACAAAAAAGGAAAATCTTGATTTTTCCGCAAAGGCCATCAGTCATTTGAAACCTGATGAGTGCCGCTCCTCTGGCTGTGTTCGGATAATCATTTATTGGACAGTAAATCCATCTGGTGCATTAAGCAGCCCCGCCCAGGAAACACCCGCAGCGGAATAATTGGGGAATCGTTGGAGGCCCGTCGAAGTGGTTGGAGAGGTTACATTTAAACTGTAACGTTGAGTAGCCGGGAAATTAATCGAGGTGAAGCTGAGGAAGTCTCTCGGCCCGATGAACGAGTGGATGACACGCGGAGCGAGGGAATGGGTCAATGAGAGGAATACGAGATGGAGGGGGAGAGAATACATCCATTTTTAGACCTGCTGTGGTCATCAGGGGTGTGGTTTGGACATAAGGAGCCGTGACTGCTCCTTGAGGTCGAGGGAATTTAGAGGCAAGAAGATGTTGATCAAAAAAAAACATAAAGCGTCTTTGAGTATTTTGAAAAGCGCTATATAAATGTAATGTATGATTATTATTAGTAGTAGTAGTAGTAGTAGTAGTATTAGTATTAGTATTAGTATTATTATAACGGTCTCGATTCAGACTGTGATTGAAATAACTGTCCGAAAAAAAAAGATTAATAGTCCAGTTAACATATATTTAATATTTACCAGCCAAATGCAAAAAGTGGCCCAGTGGTCAGCGTGTGTGTTTTTATTAGGAGAAATAATACACTAGCCTAATTTATCAGAAACTAGGTTTGCTAAAAATAACGTAGCGAGAAGGGCCAGCTGTGTGTCGTTCCAAATATTCATAGCTGGGATTCTGTGGATGCTGTGGACCTACATACACACCAGTGAGTAGATGTGGTACAGGCCATCTGCATGAGGCTGAGAGACTTTTTTTAATTTTAGAATAGAAGGCCCCCGACTGTTTGTCCGAGAAATACTTTCCGTCAGTCTCTCTGTCTCTCTATCTTTCATGGAGCTACTCATGCATACAGGCGTAGTGTTGCCTACCTGGAACCGTGGTGATGGAAAGGGCCGGGTCCGAGGGATGGTTACCATAGGGAAGAAAATATGATTAACAGGCCCTTTATTTGTTGGTGCAACTAAGCACTTTACTCTCTCTAATGCACGATTAACCACTGATGAGAAGAAGAAGAAACACACTGCTGCATACCTGGTGCAGAGAACATCAGACTGCTTCAATCTAGTCTCCCTTTTTTAGTTTTCATTTCATTTTCTCCCATGTCTGCCACACTCCCTCCATCCCTAAGACTCTCACTCTGTCTCCTTGATCCTCATCTGTCTGTCCTTTACTCTTCATTCATCAACCACTCTTACATGTCCCTCTCTCTCCTTTGTTTCCCCTCTCTCTCTCTATCTCTCTCTCCCTCCCTCCCTCACGCACCTCTCCAACATCTGCCTGACAACGAGCCAGTCTCTCTCGCTTCTTTTTATTTTTTTATTTTTTTATTAATAAGACCAGTAGCAGCAGTGTTGATTGTGGCAGTGGTGGGGAATGAATGACTAGGTGCACACAAAAAAAGAAGACACACACACACACACACACACACACACACACACCTACACACCTACACACAACCAGACACAGACAGACAGACAAACTGAATCCTGCCCCATCGCTCAAACGGATCGGTGATTGCGGGTAATGAGCTGTCGTGACGGGAGACGGAGCAGGGTTAGTTTGTAGATTACACTGTTGGTGGCCTTTTGTCTGTCACCGTTCCCCCACCAATCAAAGCCTTTATGCATGCAGACAGTCAGACTGGCACACAGACATTTGGTAAAGGGCTCTTTCTGTTACAATAGCTGATAGGTCGATGCCTCGTACCGCGACATTACATTTCCTTTGGTGCAGGATAGGAGTGCAACGGAGACTCAGCGGTGGCTGACAGTGCTTACACAGAGATCTTAAGTTATTGCACTGCTATGTTTATGTCAATATTCTATTCTGGGGGAAAAATGCTGCCTCACAATTTATAAATGCACTCACCTTGTGTGTGTGTGTGGGTGTGTGTGGGTGTGTTATTATGCGTGGGTTGGTGATTACATCAGCTGCAACCTCCCTTGAGGATGACCAGCCTCATATTTCCCATGAGCCACGTGAAGACCCCTACATTCAGACCGAGGCAGTCGGTTTCCCGACTGTTCACGCAGATGCTGCCCCCTTCTGTCTCCATGCGGAAGGCCGACCACGCGGCTCATTTGAATAATGGATAAGTGGCGTGTGATGGATGGGTCTGCACACGCTGGTTACGATCTGTTCTGCTTATCAATCACCAGTAATGGCCGTACCTGTCATTAAGATTGGTTAGCTCTGTCTGGTAAAGTGATTGTCAAGTTCCATAATGACTGGACAGATTTACTACTTCATCAAATGTGAAGTAAAGTGAACAGTAACTTCATAATATGTTTTTGTTTGCAGACCCGATGAACAACTCACATGTTCTACAGGATTGTTGACTCGTGGTTTCACCGTCGAGTAAAAACACAAGAGCGTAAAACCGCGTGTTTGTTTCCAGGTGTGTCGGGAATACCAGCGGGGCAACTGCACACGTGGGGAGAGCGACTGCCGCTTCGCCCACCCGTCGGACAGCACGATGATCGACACCAACGACAACACGGTCACCGTGTGCATGGACTACATTAAGGGCCGCTGCTCGAGGGAGAAGTGCAAGTACTTCCACCCGCCGGCTCACCTGCAGGCCAAGATCAAAGCCGCGCAGCACCAAGTCAACCAGGCGGCGGCGGCGGCAGCCATGGTAGGTTTGTGTCCACGGACTACAACTCAAAATAAAGAGCACACGCTGTATCATAGCAGACAAAGGAATCCTTTTCAGAGAAGACAAAATCAAGTGTGAGTAGAGTAGAATTCATATAGTCGTTCCAAAAAGTTAAGGTTGGTTTCTCATGAGATTACCTACAACACATCATTAAGTGTTCTCATGTTGATGTGGGCTCATTCAACATGCTGAAACTGCCCTCTCTCATTGTAACAACATGATAAGATAAGATAAGATAAGATAAGATTTTCATTTATTTATTCAGTGGGGACATTTCAGGATCACAGCAGTGGGACATAGAGCATTAATACAAATACAAGATACAAATAAAATGATGATGTGATGACGTGTGTGTGTGTGTGTGTGTGTGTGTGTGTGTGTGTGTGTGTGTGTGTGTGTGTGTGTGTGTGTGAGGCACAGTAGCTAGGGTAGAAGCAGACATCCTATTTCTTATCAGGCACATATTCCATCTGCTATACTGTTTATTCTGAGTTTTCAGGGACTTGAACACAACAATCCCTTCAATAATTCAGTGTTATAGTATCAGGTGTTCTGGGAACACTCTGAAGTGGGCCTTGATTTGATGGATGTAGATATTTGACAACACCTTCCAACCTCCGAGTGCACGTCCCAGTCTCCTCCGCTCTGACCCCATGTGCTCTGTGAGCTTTATTAGCGGCAGGCTGGAGTGAGCATGCAGTACGTGACTGAGCCGACTGCTCCCTCCTCCGGCTCCTCCTTGTCGTGCTGCTTTGCTAGTTGTATATTGTTGCTGTTGTTTGTAGTCAATAGTTACATCTGTGCTGAAAGTGGGAAGCTGTGTATTACAACATATCGAGGGACACTTTGAGGTTTTGCCCAGACAAATTCTGTAGATGATATTATGTAGTAATAAATGTTCCATAAAGGAGGGTAAGCTGGATTTCACTTTAAAGCCCAATTAGGCATACGATCACCTACGCCTACGTATTTGAACAATAGTGTCAATAATATCTTCTCTTTTTAAGCTTCTTTTCGTTTTTAAATGTAACATCTTGCGAACAGATTAAATCCTTTAATTCAGCTAGTATGTTTTTTTTAATTACCTCGCTGGTGAAAACACAACAGATTTGGACAAAAGTATATGAAGTATTTGTTTCCTTTATTTCTACACAATTTTGTTCAGTTGGCTGAACCAAAACACCAAGAGGTTCAACGTTGATGAAACAGAATAGAAGAATAGAATAGAAGAATAGAAATATACTTTATTAAGGGGAAATTTGTCGACACAGTAGCACCAATAAACTAAACACAAGAGAATAAAATATAAATATAAGAAAGAAAGAAACAGTGACTGTGCATAAAGTATACAAAGTGAAATATAAAATACAAAATAAAATATATATATATATATATATATATATATATATATATATATATACACACAACATATATGCAAATACAAAGAACAAACTATGAACAAACTATGTTACGGTCTATCATTATTTTTCAGTAACCCCACAGCCAGTAATGAGCACGTCTTAGTCTTGTTATGGTTGAATATTGCATTCCAATGATTTATTTTTATTTGTGTGTTTTTATTTGTGTTTTTTTTCACCAATCCACACTGCACCGCTGCCCCCATGATGCACCTCTGCTTACTGTTTATTTGAATGCGCTTGAACCCCATTGGCCCGTTGCCACCATGCGCTCGCTGCCTGCTTATCAAGACTCAGTCGGCGGTCTTATCACAGAAGCGACCCCTCGACGCAGCTTTTGACCCGGTACTATGACCTTTCAGCTCCCGGCTTGGCATGTAGCTGTGGCGTAGCAGATACACCGTAATCAAACTAAGTGTGTGATGGTGAAACACTGAGGGCTGATGAACTGACGGATTCATTTTGTAGCATCCTATTTGAATCTTGCCTCAAAACCCAAACAATAAAAAGCTTTAAAAAGAAAATCCCCGACAGTGTTTACTGACAGTGGTCAGTTCATCACCTTAATGCTTCTCAAAAGAAAATCATTTGTGCCTTTAAATGTAATATTTTGGTATTCAGTAATGTATGGTAGTCCCTGCATGATTCCGTCACGTCTCATATTGCATGTAAACATGTGAAGAGACGGCTTATAGGCGTAACTCTTATCGTGGAGCTTCCCCTAACTACACCATTCATGTTGTTGATGAACCAACAACAAATACAACAGCATTAGCTGTCATTAGTTATCATTACAGAAATATCTCAACGTATGAATTGTATATACTTTTATATCCGCAATTATTTCATAATGTGACATTGTGCGGATTTTAATTTTGTTTTCGTCTTTACCAAAATGAATGTCATCTGTCTGCTAGTCCCAGGTAGTGCAGTCCACTGCTTGCTTGCCATTGGTGTTTGCTGTTTTTAAAAAAGAGCCACGTTATCTCTAGTGAAAGTATTTCTTCTCTCTGTCCTGAATGTCACTGCTTCCATCCGTTGGGTTCCCCTCACTCCCATCCTTTTATTTTGGTGTTGCCCCCTCTTCAGGGGCTCCCTCCCTTGCCTCCTTTACCAAAGAGACCTGCACTTGAAAAAGCCAACGGTGCCACCCACATGTTCAACGCTGGTATGTTCCAGTACCAACAGGCCCTGGCCAACATGCAGTTCCAGCAGCAGGCCGCCTTCATCCCGTCAGGTAAAGCCCGGTTGGTTTAAACCATGTGTGTGTGGCAGTGACCTCATCGCTATTGGCTGTCAGACCTCGTGTGTGTATCTTCCTCACAACTGATTGTGTTTTGGCGCCAGCAGTGAATGATGGAACAACTTGCATGGGCTTAATTGCGCATATATGTACAGCATGGGTGGAAGTTGAGTAGCAAACGTTGTTATTTTAAGATATTATGCTCTTTTTGTATGTATAGTTGTTTAGTATATCAATTAAGATAATTCACATTGTGTTAAACATGGTCTTTGTATCGATAGTCTGTGTTTGGTTTTTACCATTATTATTTGTATTAGAGCTTTGCATAAGTATGTGTGGTTTCAGCAATACATATGTTTCTAAGTATTAATACTCAGCGTATAATCCACGATATCACCTTAAGAAGAAAGCCAGCAGGCCAACATTGAATGAGTACAGTTAAATCCAATATGTCTGACTTTATAACACTTGTAATGGCTTTTCTTGATTTTGTCTCCTCCCTATTCACTCCACTCCCTGTTGAAATGCATGATGGGCAGGCTCGATATTTTGCATGACACCTACAACGAGTATTGGTAGGTGCCAGCTTTCCTTACTGATTATCTCTGATCCCATTGCAATCACTCACGTGTCATCGAACTCACATAATGTGAGCACATTCTCCATTTTGTAAACTTAAACTTTGACATTAGACTTTGACATTAGCCTAAATGTAATTGTGTCATTTAAATTGGAAGTTATATGTTTTATTATGCTCTGCAATACATTTCTGTGGGATGGAATGAACCTTTTTTTTTTGCTCTGCAACAAATCTGTCTGACACCAAATGCCCCCCCTCCTGACGCCGCTTCATTATACTTCTAGCTTTTTAATTTATAGAGCACCTCATTACACTGTCTGGTTGTGTATGCCACATAAACATTAAGTGTTTTTGTAAGAGAAAATACAAAGCCAATAAACAAGCCTGTTCAGAATTAAAATAGAAAGCCTGGATGTAAGCTACTGCCACCTGAATTATTATATTTTGCACTTCAAAATAGGCAATTAGCTCCCTTGCAACCTAAATAATTCCTCTGATGTTTATTTTTCTTCCTTCTACAACACGTCTGTTTCTATTCTCATGTGTTGAGTAACTGTCTGTGAAAAAGAAAAGTAACGATTACGAGAAGAACCAATTTGATTTAAAGCTATTTAAAACTACCAACATATGTCCTTGCTTTATCAACATTCTATAGACAGAAGTACAATGTAAGTATTAATGTAAAAAAGAGCTTCAGATCAACCCTTTTCGCCATCTTTCCCTCCCAGTACCCATGATGCACGGTGCTAATCCAGCCACATCTGCCACAAGTGTTCCCTTTGCAACGGCAACAGCCAATCAGGTTTGCTCCACTTCTGCATTCTCCCTTCTTCTTGTGTCACTCCTGCTGATGAGCTCGGACAGTTTCCCTTTTTAATCTTATGATTCACATGTGCCTAGTCATCAAAAAAGGCATGAATGGTGCCCATGGCTCTTCTGTGAGATTATCAGACTATCTGATAGGGATTATTTAGATAGTTACAATGCTTATCGTTATCATCAATGAAGGTGGAACTGCTGTTTGTTCTCATCTAAACTGGCGTGTGTGTCTCCTTCCTGCTTTGTCCCCCTGGTTATGTCTGTCCATCTTTGCCTTTCCCCTCTCTTATTTTTCTCTTTTTCTCTTCTTCCTCTCAAATAGATTCCAATAATATCTGCTGACCATCTGACTAGTCACAAATATGTGACCCAGATGTAGGAATCTAAATCAGAAAAGTATGTACTGCACCTCCCTCTAACATCTCAACCCGCTTTTATTTAAAGCATTTGCCACGACTGCATTGTTTTGTCTGGCGGTTACTATAGTTAATATTATTATTAGTAGTAGTAGTAGTAGTAGTAGTAGTAGTAGTAGTAGTAGTAGTAGTAGTAGTAGTATTATAGTATATGGTGTTATCCTTGTTGTTGTTATGGTATTATTTCTACTCGGAAACTAATTTGCAAAGAATAGAGAATAATGCAGAAGTCATTTGAAATAGATATTTAAATGGCTGAGATTAGTTTTTTGAATGTGTAATATCATTATGCTTGCTATGTTTTATATATAAGATATTGTTTATATTGATTTTTTAATTTGTAATATCTGACATAGTAATGTCAAATAATTAGCTTTCTTCAAAAGTGAGATGCAAAGATCGATGGCGCTCTCAAATGATACTGAATATGCAGCTCCAGCCAGAAGCCTTCGAGTGTAGCTCAGTTATCGGGAACAGCGGGCACAGCTACAGTAGCTCCGTCCAAATGTAACATAACCCACCGACCAGCCCCTCTAAAGGTCACATTAACATGTTATATGTTAATTCCTACAAAAACTACATCATTTGCATTATCGGGGTCAGATTTCAAGACAATGAGAAACATCTAAACCAAACAGCTGGTGCTCTTGCTTCACATCTGTTCTTCTTTCTCTCCATGTGTTGTGAACTTCTCTCCAGGTGGAACTGGAACTGCACCCCTCACGCCTGTAACGTCAAGAGCAAAACTCAGAACCCATCTAAATTGGTTTGGGATATATCTGCATGTTAATGTAGGAGGCACAGTTTGTAAGGATTGTTTTAATGTGTACTTCATGCACACTATTACATCAAAAGAGAAAAAGAACATCATTTATATTACAGACGGCCATTTTTTCGCTCTGTGGAGGCAACTAACCTTTATTCACCGGACACACTTTGAATGTTATCGTGAGGCGGAAGAAGAGTGGAGCGGTCGTCGACACATCGGCTGGAAGAATCACGACCTGTGGCTTTTTCCTTTGACCTAAATGTGTTCATTTGTTTACACGTTTCATTTGAGTTCAAAGAAATGAATGATCCGACTGAATCACGTACGCATGTACGATGGCTTTATTTTAAATTATTTTTTTTTATTGTGTGATGAGGGAAATGCACTCAGACAAAAGGGCATCTGATTGTCTGTTGTCTATCAAACCCGTGTAGCCTACCGTTCTATATCTTAAGCACACTCCCTGTAGACGACCATACATCTCAAAACACACAAATGCTATTAAAGCAGTTCTACGAAGCGTTAAACCCAACAGTTCCCTTTAATATGTCTATTGTGTCTCTTGAGCAGCATGTAGTGTACATCGTTGTGCCCTTTTATTTTCTGTGGGTCCCAGTAGCACCACCGCTGACTCGATCACCGGCTCCAGATCGACTGCTTCACTCAAATCTTCTACTGAATGAATCTTTTTGTTGTGTGTGTGTGTGTGTGTGTGTGTCTCAGACTTTGTTGTTGATGTCAGTTGTTCGGAGAGGAAATGACCAACAGCTCATTTTGATGAAGATGTTGCGATGAATAGCTCTGAATCCCACGATCAGTTGGTACCCCGACTGCTGCGAGACCCACGTCCAGATCGATGGATTAGTATGACGTTGTTCTTCATTCGTGCGGTCGTGCATCTTTCGCCAAAGTAGATTCGGTTTAGTGTATGTATAGTCTGACATATTTAAAATATTTGTTGAATGCATCTACCTGAGAGCTGCTTTCAGATCGTCCGCCAAAGTCTTTTCGTGTCACTGTTACTAGATATCGTGGGTAGGCTGGCGGGATTAAATTAAAAAAGAGGGGTGGGCCTCACACGCGAGCGCGCGGTAGGATCAGGTGCATAGAGTAGATCTCTAGAAATCTTTGTCTGTGTCGTGTTCTGGGTGTTCTTCAGGCATGTCTAATCGGTGGATAGTACAGGGAAAGTGGCAAGAATATATAAACGATTGTATTACTCATCCAAAGCCTTAGAATGTACCATCGGGTCAGCACAATGCAACACGCCATGTTGAACCATCCAGTTGCCTAACCCACGCCATATTTACTTACACACACAGAGCACTATGTTATTGTTTTCTTTTTTTTTTTAGATGAGGAGCATTTAACTTCATTTAGTTTTGCTCATTATATTTATCCTTCTTATGATAAACATGAGGTTAAAAGAAAAGTGTGGTTGTGTGTCGTCTTGCACAGTTACCTGAAATTCCATGTAATGTTCATTTTTAGTAAGATTATGATTGTAAACTTAATATTTTCTACGTTATGCATATTGTTGAACTGTATGCATATTGTTCATTTCTCTCGTCTATTTGTGTTCTTTGAACAGAGATGTTTTATATGAGTATCTAACAGTGATGAAATAATAGAACAGAGAGGCTAAGTTGTCACTGTGGCAACCATCACCGGTAACGGAGTAATATTTTAACGATTGTGAGGTTTGTAACTAGTCATATAAGAAGAAAAAAAGACAATTGTAAAAATATAATTCCTTAGATGTTTAGAGTAAAGATGTTATTTTCTACTGTATCCATTTCAAATAGTAAATATTGTTTTAATATTTTTACTCTCCCTGGAAATTGGGCCATGTTGGAAAACAAGCTGCATATTTGATAACTTTTTTGGGGCGTCGCTGGCGGGGTCAGGTGAGCAGGGTGACGGGGAACCGAGTCTGGACACCCGTCTCTTACTCAGCCAACTGCAAACAACAAGGGAGGGGATGGGGAACGTTAGAGGAGATAAAAGGTGATAAAGGTTGACTTTTTTGCACTTCTGTACATAGTCAAAAAAGAGAGATTCATGTATATTGAGATCTTATTTTGAATAAAAAAAATGATGTCTATATGACACGGAATTTTGCTAGGATAACAAACAAAAAAAAATCTTCTGAAAGGCTGAACAAAATTGCTTGCATCAAAAGGGCACTGAGTTGTCGTGCTCCGCCCCGATTCAGAAAAGGCCACGTGTTGCTCTTCTTTTCTGTCAGCGGCTTGTAGTTTGCCAGGTAACCTTCCGGAGGAGGCGTCCACTACCCTCTAGCTAAGGGCCTAACTGGGTTTGTCTGGTCCCCTAACCGGCCTGTACTCACAGGTCTGGGCGTCATGGCCACGCCCTCCCAGGCCCAACCAATCACAACACATCCTGTCTACTTACTTAACTCAGAGAGGAATGCATGTTAAAGGAAATACATATACCGCTTAAAAAGATTCAGAGCAGTAATATTAAATAGGAAAATATGTTACGGAGAAAGATGTATTCACGCTATACAATTTTCTATCAATGTAATTTAATAATATATATATATATATATATATATATATATATATATATATATATACAATATATAAATATATTTAAATATATATACATGTATATATGTATACATATATATACATACAGTATATACATGTATTTATATATATATATATATATATATATATATATAATACAAAAATAGAATAGTAGTTTGTTAAAAAATTCAATTAAAAAAAGATTCCTGAGAAAATACTCACTAAAGTTGGAGAGTACATGCAACACAAACACCATAGCTATAAGTATGTTCTTTATGTTTATGTAAGCTGTGCTTCTAGTAGATGAAACTGATCAAACAGGTGGAATTTAAGAATAATTTCTGATTGATATACTGTTTCGTGGTATGGTCATTGAGTTGTTCGTTTGAAATTGTCTCCTGATCATCGTTGTCATCTCTCATCTCCTACAAGCACGCATGCTTACATTTATGATACAATGTAAATTGAACTTTTCTTTTCTTGTTTGTTTTCTCTGCTCGTAGTGCTAATATGATGTATTCTGTCTTCTGCTGCACTTTGTTTTGCTTGTTTTATTGCTCCAGGCCCCTTGAAAGGATGTGTCATGTTTTAAAATACCAGCACCTGATTGCCACAATCTAAAGCCATAAAATATATGCTGCTCAGAAGAAAATGTGTGGAAGGAAATCAGAAGTGAAATCGAGGAAGGGAACGGTACCTTCTGAAGCTGGGATAATATTCGCTGGGGTTTTATAAACTACAACATCATGTCATAATTTAAGTCATGAATGTAGCTGATATAACCTGTGATGTGCTGTACCAACTTTGACGGATGTCTTCGGTTAAAAGAGAAAAAGTTATTTGCACATTTTTTCACGGGGCCTGAATTGCTATATTTGATTATTGCTGTTATGAATTAAAACAAAAAAAGTAATAAAAATGTACAAATGAACTGAGGAATTGTCTTACTACATTATTTCATAGAAATTAATTTCCTAGCTTAATGATATGCAGGCCAATTAAAGTATTAATTCCACTTTTTAGAAAAATGTATAGCGCCCTCATATCGTCCATGAAGCTGCAGCCCATTGGCGAATTAGCTCAGCAGAAAAACAGGAAACGGGAATACAATTGGACATAACCACCCAAAGCTTCTAATCTCGGCAAGAAAGCTTTTAGACATTTCTTAAGATACTCTATTGTCTAATATATCATTATCTGTAATTCTGTCATGTCATTATTATATATTTGCAATAACTTAATAATTAGATGTACTCTTCAGTGAGTGAACATTGTCCGACGTGTTACAGACATCTTTTTTAACGTTTTTTATTGCACTCAAGTGACTTCAAATCAATATAGCAATTCATTAACATCCTATTATAGATACAATGCATCAATGTGTCCTGCCCACTGAAGCTTCTGATTAGGAGCAGCGATTTTAATTTGAGATAGCGATATCAACCTCATTTCTTTGCAAAACATGAACAGATACAATCTGAATGAGATTTAATGTAGATACATTTTTATTAAAGAAGCAAGGGTGAAGTATACCCTGATGTTTTCTACTGACATGCTCACACATTGTGGAGGAGACACGTTTCATGTCAACATTTTAGCATTTCAAACATTATGTTGTGCATAGACAGGAAGACCAAACCCCTCAAGCCAGCCATTTCCACACACACACACACACCCACACCCACACACACCTATTGTCTGAGAGACGCTGGATTCACTGTCCGGACTGGAATAGTCACGCACTCCGACACGCGTTCCGTCATCGCAGGAACGTCCCAGTGTTTCTCAAGTTTATTTATTATTTATTAGTATTTTTAATTTTAATATTTTTAATTGAATTTTTTATTTTATTTTATTTTAGTGGCTAGCACTGTCGCCTCACAGCAAGAGGGCCATGGGTTTGAATGGGCCATTAATTTGTTTTATTTAATTTATTTAATTATTTCATTATTTTATTTATTTTATTTATTTTCCAACCTGACTCCGGCTGGGCCTGAGAGCGACCACATGAAGGTAATGTAATGTGATC
Source organism: Liparis tanakae (assembly GCA_036178185.1). Taxonomy (NCBI): domain Eukaryota; kingdom Metazoa; phylum Chordata; class Actinopteri; order Perciformes; family Liparidae; genus Liparis; species Liparis tanakae. The sequence goes on along the minus strand of CM070099.1, from coordinate 16,918,563 downwards.
TCTGCGACATGATCCCTGAAGAAGATTTTACTATGAGTGTTCTCCTCTGCTCCAAATGTACCAAGAACAGCAACTGACAAGACCTCCTTATCGAGCTGAAAGGCCCAATCAGCTGCTCACCCAGAGAAATGCCATTTTTAAGGGAGCAATCCAAAATGCAGGACACTTCTGAGTGCACTGTTTTAGTGGGTTCTCCATGGCTCGGGCCTCTTCATTCTGCTCTGTTTGCTGCTACCTCGCCACTTCTGGACCCTCTTGCCACCATCACCACACACACCGCTCCTCCTGACCCTCCTGCTGCCGCACCACCTCACACGCTCCTCTCCAGGACTCCCCTGCCATCACCGCTGCTCACCCACATCTCCCTCCGTCAGCTGAACCCACCAATTCGACCCCACTTTGGAACGACCTACCAGAGGGGATAAGGCTGGCAGAAACAGTAACTTCTTTTAAAATCATTTCTTAAAACCCATTTTTATACAACAGCTTTTAAGTGATGTCATCCTTTTAATTTAGTTTTTCTGTCGTTTTTTATTTTATATTTGTATCTTACCATTATATTTTTCTGGCCTTGATTCTCTTTATAGCCCTTTGTAAACACTATTTATGAAAGGTGCTATATACATAAATGTATTATTATTATTATTATTATTATTATTATTATTATTATTATTATTATTATTATTATTATCCCTGGTTCATTATCACAGGTGTTTTCCATTAAAGAGGCTGATTTGAATAGTCTGCACAGTCCTCATAAAATGTCTAACCAGCCCAAATATCTCCTTGCAGTTTCCAGGGACTTTAAAGTTGAATGTTTCATGGAGAAACCAGTCACAGTTATGTGTATTCAAGCAATATGATAAGCATGCTGCCAGTTCAAAGATGTGATGCACAGAACCGCCTCCAGGTGGCACCATCTCGTTGTGCTGTCAGCGGCCCGCAGTGACAGCGCGGTGTCAGAACCTCCAATCACATAGTCCATCATCTGAGCGATGCATGTGTTTAATTATAGAAGTATTTGAAAAGGATGGCGTTATTGTCCCTGTTGTTTTATCTTCCTTTGATCGTTCCACAATTAAATAATAGCGCCAGTTGTCAGGGAAAAGGAGGCGGACAGATAGCTGGATGGAAATGATCCCCTTAACTTGATGCTGTGAGCTGATGGGGGGATTTGCCAACCCACTGATTGAGTTGTTGTGGAAATGTTGACTCAGCCAGCCTTAACAGGAAGCTGCAGGCCATTATCGCTAATGCATTGTTTCCTTACTCGCCGATTTTTATGTGAGATTATCTCCCTGATAAGAAATCCTCAAATTTCCTCGAGTCACATAACAATGTCATGACTGTTTCCTTTTGATCACGTTGGACCTCACTCCTTTCCCTTTCCTCTTGCATAATTATGTTGTCTCTCTTGTGGTGGCTAGATTTCCTCCTTTTTGATCAACGCTGACTAATCTCTTAACCTGATCGTATAAACTTGTATCTCTATCTCCTATCTGCGGGTGAAACACCACAGGATACTCACACACTAGACCTCAGTAATCAAACACACACAGGACACACAGAGTTTGGATCAGAGTTCATTTCACGTAGATTTATTTGTAACCAACAGTTTCACAAATAAATCTGAGTTGGGTCCGGTATTAAAGACAACCACCTCCCCCCACATCTGTCTTTCCCAACTTCCCAAACAAACACCTTGATATATTATTCATACCATCACACTCAATGCAGGTGCCTCCTCCGTCCACTCCCTCGTTACATATGTATCCTCACTCCCCCCCCCCCCCCCCTCCACACCGGTTAAAGCCGGTTCCTTTAAGGAATGTGGCGGTTCTTGCTGACGTCTCTCTCCTCGTCACTTCTCTTATCATTATTTTGTCTGAGCATCCCGGTCCCCGCTCTGCAGTCTCCTCTCTACCGGTTAATACCGGACCAGCACAAGGCCGCTGGGTCTATCCACGTCTGCCGTTCTTGTAGCTCGTGTCCAGAATAAATGTGTGTGTCCTAAGTCCTCTTTGCAGTTTTAATTTAAGCCTAATATAAAACTATACACAAGTAGAAGACACTTTCCTCTAAATGTTTTGGCAGCAGACAATACAAAACATGTTATCTTCCACACTCTCCTGCCCACTCCAGCTCCTTTTCCCTCGTCTCTTTCCTTCCATCTCTTCTTCTGCATCTTTTGTCCTCAAACTCTCCTCCCCAGTCGTCTCAGTCGTCTCTTTCCTCTCTTTCCTTCCATCTCTTCCTCTGCAGCTCTTGTCCTCTAACTCTCCTCCCCAGTCGTCTCCTTCCTCTCTTTCCTCTCCATCTCTCTGTCCACAGGCGTCAGCGGCAGACTGTGTCGTGTGGAGACTTAATGAAGCACTGCTGATCCAATAATGGCAGCTTCTGTCGCCCGCCTCACAAAGTATGGTGTACACCATTATGTTCGCGACGCACCATGAATCTCACTTACCACTGACCCCCTCAACATGCCCAGCCTTTCAATTAGGCTATTTTTGTAACGACAAAGGAGGCTGAATAGTGTGTGAGTGTGTGGGTGTGATTCTTGGTGTGCGTGGATAACGAGATTGCACCCAAGTTGTCAGGTCGGAAATAAATCTGCAACACGAACACTCAGCCGTAACTACCATTAATACACGATGGATGTCATTTAATGAACGACCACTCAGCGGAGAGAAATACTGAGAAATACAATTAAAATGTTCAACATTTAATGTCTGAATTATAGATATAGGCAATACGGGGATGAGGCTTTCTGGATGTCTGTTAAATTAAGTGGTTTGATATTGTTTCTTTTTTTATAACATGACCCCATGATGAACTCTGACGTCATCATGGAGGCAATAATGAGAAATGTGGGAGGGAGGGAGGGGAAGAGAGCTAAAAAAAAAAGAAGGGAAAGAAAAAAAGAAGAGGAGAAGCCAAAGTGAAGCTGGAAGAGAAAGTGAATCTTCGCTGAGTAGGAGGTATATAAGTATAACGGAAACGTGACAAAGTGTTTCCTTTGAGATCAGAGATACACAACAGAGAGAAAAGGACTCATAAAGGGGTTTTATGTGCAAACAAAAAGAGACAGGTAATTCCAGGGTCGATGCACGACGATCAGCTTGGATCATCATCTTCACTCTTTGCCACCGGGACTCCAAAGTGTGCTCTATCCTCCATCCTCCATCCTCCATCCTCTATCCTCTATCCTCTATCCTCTATCCTCTATCCTCCATCCTCTATCCTCCATCCTCCATCCTCCCCAACCTGGAGCACGACTTAAACATCCAATTTTCTCCAGGGTGTGTGTGTAAGTCTGTGTGTGTGTGTGTGTGTCCAGGTGTATTTGATTACGGTAAGTGTGTTTGTGTATGTGTGTGTTTACGGTAAGCGTGAGTGTTTCTTCCTGTTCTGATGGAGACAAGGGAGTGGGAGAAGCAGGTTAGTCTAACACATCTCCTCCTGGACGAGGAGCGGTATCGACCGGCCGGTTGAGTCCATCAGAGGACGTAACACCAGCCGGCTGCCGAGCTGCCAATAACACGGCTGTTGTGTTCGGCTGGGAGTCGTGTAACTGAATCCCTTGTTCCGTTTGTTTCGCTCCCTTTAACCCCATCGCAACACATGAGCAGTGTTTGAAAGTTGGGAGCGACCTTCCAATGTGTTTAAAATAATAATTAAAACTTATTTATCGCTTTTTTAAATACACAAAGATGCTCTGGGCCAGAGTTCCCGTGGGCCGTACACTTTGCTGACAATGTCAGGGCAACTCCCTGGTGGTTAAGTTGGACAATGTCAACTTTATTATCTCAAAACCTTTTCAAAACCTTGCCCCTCATATGGGGTGAAATTGACATATTATGGTTAAACTATGTGTAAAACATGACAATAAACATGAGCAAATATATTGATGTTAGAAATTACATTTAACAACAGAACCTGGGCTATAAGAATCAGTAAACCATTTCAATACAACATAAACACCAACTAAAATAATTAGTAAAATATAATAATCATAATTTTGTCAAGAATCAGCCCACTCGGTATATTTCCGTAACTAGCGACCTGTCGCTTGGTGCAGATAGATAACACAGATTCTGAAAATGAGCCGAAGAACACAGCAACATGAATGGAACGGGACAAAATTCAGCCTTTTCCACCCTACTTTTCCATATATATATATATATATATATATATATATATATTTTTTTTTTTTTTATTTTTTTTTTTTTTTTAAAGACAAATATTGTTGTATTTAGATGTATTGAACACCATAAGTAATATACAAGTGAAATATATGGTTTGGTATCTGAGACAATTCAAATGGCACAGATGGTCCCCAAATGGGCCCAAATGTACATTTTGGAGACCTCGCCTAAAGTCTCTTGACTAAAAAGTCTCCAACTATTGTTCTGTTTCACTTTATTAAAGTCAAACTATGCAGAGAGAATATCCAGACCATCCAAGAGATAATCATCCTGAAAGTGCAAACCGCAAACTTCTATTTATGCTGTGTTTCATCTTTATTTACTCTTAACCAGTAACATGTATACTAATATTTACACATCTGAACCAAAGCTCACATCTGTTGCCTTTACTTTAACACCGACATTATTCAAATAGCCTTTCTAGTTTGGGTATGTTATTTTCGAGCAGAGGCCTCAAAAATAAGTGTTTTAAAAAAAAGGTTTAAATGGAACTGCCTGAATAAGTGATGTAAATACCAGACCGAGAAGGGCTTTAGGATCCTTCAAAAAGAGGGAGCCTCTCGCTTGGCAACATGTTGTCACAAGTATGGTTGGGACAAAGAGAGCTTTGCATTGTAGTATACAGTAAAAGAAAACAGACTTAACAGTCGAAGCCTGTGAGTTGAATGTCACATTGACATGATATCCCACAGCATGAGATTAAACCCCAGACCTAATAAATAGGATTTAGATAAATTTTAGAGCCACTACGGTGAGTTTGGTGTTGATTTTGTGGTGTTTCTGGACTTTGTACTTGCCTGCAGCAGGGTCCGACCGCCGGGCCCGGCTCAGCCCTGCGTCTGGTTTGTCCGTAACAGACTGCAGAAGACTTGGAAAGCCTGGAATGGAAACGCAATGAAGCGTCGAATAGAACGTCAAGCCTCAAACTACGATCAGAACGCCACATGTCATATTCAGGAAGATGTTATGATCTCAAGCCTCTACCAAACTGCAGTGGCAGATCTCTCAGTTTACTGAATACTTTGGGGCTTAGAAGAAGTAGAACGAGTCCAAGGGTACGCAACAACCGGCAGGGCATGTTGCCAGCAGATTATGGGTCAAACAAAGAGGGCACTGAGGGCACAGCTGTACCCAGATATGAACGGCCACTATTCACATGGTGACAGGATGTCCCTCGGCGTTATACGTGTAGCACACAAAGACAGTAATAAAGGACGAGAGAGGAGGTCAGGGAAGGCACGTCAAACCCCGATTAATATGCTGTGTAATATCCGTGAGACAATTAGCCAATCGTCTGTCTTAACTCGACTGTGACGCTATTTGAGGACAAGACAGGAGCAGAGAGGAAATCTGACAAAGCCCGAAGAAAGATTGCGCTGTTACACAACATATAGCTCACAGGAGGAAAGGAAGGGAGAAAAAAAAGAAGAAAAAACAGCTGTGGTGGAGGCTGAACTTCATCTTTGTGCGCAAGCTCTGTGGACAACCATATGAGGGGAGCCAAAAGGATTCAAGTCAACTAGTCACAGCCTCGCCCCAAGCATGCGTGTGTGCGTGTGTGTGTGTGTGTGTGTGTGTGTGTGTGTGTGTGTGTGTGTGTGTGTGTGTGTGTGTGTGTGTGTGTGTGTGTGTGTGTGTGGGCGGGAGAAGGGTTAGGGACCAGTCAAAAGAGAGATTATGTCGAGCTTTAATATAAATCAGCGCTTTGTGGTTGGCAGAGTACAAATCAGTATGCCGCTGGTGTAAATGTGTGTATGCGAAGGACCCTTAATCCTACCCTCTCATTACTCAACTGCTCCTCTCGGCCCATGTTTATCTCAAAAAGAAGTCTGTTCAGCGAGACTATCAACAGGCCAAAGTGGTTGGAATCTAAATCCCCATTGGGGTAATTAATTCCCTGGGAGTTGGGAGGAGGAGTGAGAGGGGCCGGTGCTGAGGCCAGCAGTTTGGCACAGAGGATCGATGCAGCTCTTCCCCTCTTTCAGTTATTTTGCCCCGGATGTTTTATCGCACGACAGTTTTACAGACACCTCGTCTCTCGTGGCTGCATTATGTGATGTATTACAATAGTTTAGTGTGCTTTTTTGGTGAGAGGTAGATCAGACGATTGACACCACCGTGTCTGCCAATTTGGAGCCAGATGCTGGTTACCAACTGTAAGAGAGTAAAACTGTTTTCTATCCAGATTAACAGATTCACTTTGGACTCTGTTTCCTTATTTTAAGGGCATTCCTTGACTAAAGGAAGTCTTAGTCGACTAACGCGTAGTAAAGGTCATTACAGAGCTGGATGTATCCATCTCTGAGGTTCCCAGTGACAACTGTCAGAGCTCCTTGACATGGAACCAACAGATTTGAGAGTGGCGTCTACCCAACATGTCTAAATATCTCTCAATACTACATATCGTTTCATTCATCCAGCCCCTAACACCTTACTTTAGGACTAAAGCTTCCTGATGTGTGGGCATTGCAGAATTGTTTTAAACTTTCATGAAACAGGAAATATGTGTGCTATTTATATAAAAGATATACATCACAGTGTAGAAGATGTACTTCGCCAAAGGCTCCTTCGCTGAGATTGGTCTCTTTTTTTTCATCCCTGGCCTCACACAGCACAGGCCGCTGTTTTTTTCCGGGAAACTAGGTGTTATCAGGTTGAAGCTATCATCACACTCCGGAATTGTATTTAACCCTCCTATTACCTTTGGGGTCAATTTGACCCCATTCAATGTTTAACGTCTCTAAATAAATGAATGACATCTTTTTATTTTTTCATATTTCACGACTTTTCCTAATTTTTTGGCGACAACTAGGAAGACATAACATTCACATGATGATCGGTTTTCAATGTCCTCAAGACAACTTGTACGCATTGTTGTTCTTTCACTGTGTAGAACATAGAATAAATATAAACTTTTTCATATATTTAAAAGGGCTATTTAGGTAGTCAACAAACAAACATAAAGTACCTGACACTTAAACTTGGGAAACAATATTAATTCTAATCATTTTCTGGAGGTTTTGGTTGTTGTGGTCAAATTGACCCTACGGGTAAAATATGTTAGTACATGTGAAGGTAACAGGAGGGTTAAAAAACCTGCTTGTTGAGTTGATGGGAAATAGAGACGTGCGGTTGTATTAAGGGCCAGTCGGTCTAATCTCGCTGTTATTTCCTGCCCCTCCGCCCGACCCACCGCCGCGTTCCTCCGTGTGACCTTCATTGTGCTCGTGTCGGCAGCCGAAGCTGAGGCAGGCGGTTTCTCATGTGAATAACTCTCAGACACTTCATCACAGAAGAGCAAACAACTGCTCAGAGCTCTTCACACTGCCTGAGCTGTGACACCACTTTCTATCTTAAGCTTAATCACAGATTGTCTAATCTGTGTTTGCCGTTCTGATATTAGAACACTGGGGGAGCAAAGTGTTGGAGGTTGTTCTGACTTCCTCTTGTAATCCTTTCTTTCATCTCATTCGGCTTGGAACATGGGGCTCACCAGACCAGCTATCTAATATGAAGATGAAAACGTAGATGCGTCTGAGAAAGAAGGAGGGAGTAACTGAACAATGGGTGAAGGAGGAGAGAGGGAGAAAGTTATATAGGCAAGTTTAATATGCAGTAAGTAGCAGTGGCCTCAAAGGGTCGGGGTGGACAGGACAGACATTACAGATGTTTATGACCTGATGAGCTGCTGTTCCACTGGCCTCTGTATCATCTCATGAATGGGCTGAAGAAATATGGATTTAACATGTCAATTTATCCTGATGTCCGTGGGCTTAATATGGAAACTGATGTTCATTATAAGCTAATGTCTGAAACAATTACATCGAATGATTCTGTCTCATTCAATGATGCTATAGCAGCTCTGTGAGACTGATCTGGGACCAGGGGGGCCTAAAGCTGAAGTTATCATGATTAACTTTTATTCATTTTTACATAATCATAATCTACATTTCTTCATTAAATCTAATTATTGGGCAAACATAAAACATTTTAGTTGATGAAAGTCAGATGGTATAGAAGTGTACGACTTGGTGGAGAACCACGGGAAGTAGGACTCTATAGCAGGTCGTAGCGACGAGGTAGTCAGGAGGAAACAAAAGGTTCTTTACTGGCAAACATTTAGAGACAAACCTACACAGACAAGAGGCCGTCACAGACTAAATACACCGGGGAATGAGGCACAGGTGGAAACAATGAGGGCGGGGTCTGCAATCACACAGGTGGAAACAATGAGGGCGGGGTCTGCAATCACACAGGTGAAAACAATCAGGACCAGGGCAGACAATCACAGGGAGACACACGACACAAGGACTTCAGAATAAGACACAAAATAAGACACAAACTCCGGATCATGACAATAAGTCTATGAGAAAATGACCCTGCTTCTTTACACTACATTACACGTCATTTAGCAGACGCCTTTATCCAAAGCGACTTGCAATAAGTGCATCAACCAAGAGTACAAACTAAGAACAACAAGAATACAGAAAGTAACATTTCTTCAAACTACAAAAGTAAGAGCCATTGCAGTGCCACTGAAGTGCTAATCTGTGTGTTAATCCAGATCGTCGGAAAAGATGTGTTTTTAGTTTGCTTCTCATTTGATGAAGTACCTCAAACGTCAAAATGTGTTTAGGGTCAGATGAATAAGAGGGGTGAAAGCCCTGTGGGGAGCCAGTGGAGGAGCAAACCTGGTCCGAAAGAAGTCCATTCACCCTCCTCACTCTTTGTGTCCTACAGGTTAAAGAGTCAAGAATCCAACCCACACGATTGTGACTGAAGTCAAATTGTTCTAAAAGTCGACTGCTTCAAATATGGGGTTGAATTGTGTTAAAAGCAGTGGAGAAATCTACACAGAAGTCTGAGATGAGATCCATTTCCCTCCAAGTGTTTACAAAGTCAATTCAACTAAGTGACTGTGGCATCTCGCTCTGTGTAGTTGACAGTTTGCTCTCGACGTCAGATGATTTTCTTCTGCTCTCCTCCGTTTGAACCTGGCTCTTGCTTTTCTTGTCTTCGTCTTCTAATTAAATGCCTCAGAACTCCCATGGTGCATTGCTGCCTTCCTGTCCATTTCTTCGCCTCCTATAACAAGAAAGGACAGATTGTTTTCGGTCTTGGCGCTCCCTTCTCTCCCAGATGTAACCCTCTCTTGCTCCCTTCCTCTTCTCATATCTGTTCTCCCTCTGTGTTCAGCTCTACATGTATAGTCTTCCTCCCTCGCCCTCTCTCTGTTTCTCTTTTATTCATTCACCCTTTGGCCCCCCTCTCTGTCACTTACGCTTCCCGTTGTCACATCTCTCTTCTCTCTGTGTGTCATCCCTTCAGCAGCCTTTTAAGTCTTCCTCCCTCCATGCGTTTCATCCATCTCTCTCTTCCTCTCCGGTATCCGGGTAGAATATAGATAAGCAGCAGTCTAACAAGGAGAGTCCTTAACAGCTCCCGAGAAACCTCCACAGAGCACTTCATGTTCTCTTTGTATTTCCTCGACATTGACTTCCGACTGGTCTGAATTGGCAAGCTATCTTGTGGCTTCACTTAAGCACAACATTTTATAATTAAAACTTTTGCAACATTAGTTTGTGTGCAACCACTTCCATTAACTGTTTCTCCGTGCCACGGCAGTGGTGTGTATCAATGAAGAAACAATAACATGACGTGGGTGAAAAGAGTGTAGATGTTTTCAGCATTCGTGGATAGATTTGTGTGTGTGTGTGTGTGTGTGTGTGTGTGTGTGTGTGTGTGTGTGTGCGTGTGTGTGTGTGTGTGTGTGTGTTTGAGAGAGAGACACAGAGAATGAGAAAGTATGAACTTGTTTCATCACGCAATTACTACCTATTACCCTCTTATAAACCATATTTTTTCTTCTTTCATTTTTCCTCTCTAATGCCTGTCAAATGTGTAGCAACACTCCTTAGCATGTCTAAACTTGCATGTTTACACACACATACAGTAGGTCCCCAGTCTAAAACATGATGTACTGCTGAGGTTGTGCACTTTGCCTCAATACAGCAAACATATGCACATTTGTACTCATGAAATGCACAACTTCCTTGGAAGTAATTTCTCTTTTTTCCCACTCTTCCATATGTCAACACTTTCTTTCATCATCAGGCTTTATTCCTTCAAGGATTTTGTGAATCAGCGCAATTATGATTATGCTCAGGACTATACATTCAGATGACATTAATTTACCCCTTTATCTTCTTCCATACAAAATAGAATATTTCCTCAATGCATTTACCCGCTTATACAAATGTACACACCTTTTTAAGGAATCTTGCAGACACATGCTATAGTTGTGTTGGGTAAAGATGGAAGTAATTCAGGTAATATTTCACAACATTTGTATTGGTATAGTTGTGTGGGAATATCATATTCTTGTAGATCGATGTGAGGCTAATGTGCATCATGTACGTCTCACCAACCTCCTGTGAGTCTCAATCTCCCCACTATATGGGCAAAGAGCTTCACATTAATATCCGCCATTAGCCCTTACTCCTGCACTCCCACTTTGCTCTGAGCATCTCAGCATTTCAGCATCCTTGTTTCCAGCATAGGGGCAACCGAATTATTGAATAAAAAAGAAACCGCTCCATTAAGCAACATCTCAATCCTGCAATCCCTTCCATCCAGCCCTCCACATTCCTCAAATGTGAACACTTAAAACCCTCCACTTTAGAAATGTTTTCGTCATTTGACCCGACTCCTCTCTAAGTGAGTGGTTTCAGCCGGTGTTTACTTCTTCTTCGTTCCAAATTCAGTTAAACATTTGCTTGTTTGGTCATTTACGTTGACATCGAGCTATAAGGAGAAACATTTTTAAGTACTGTGACTAAGTGATCAGATAATGGAAAACACTTTACGTTTCAAGGTATTAGGATCCAGGTGACCGTACCTAATCTTTTTCACTATTATGCTTTTTGCTATCATAAGGCAAATCATTTATGGTACAGGGATTTATTTGATTGGATTTTGATTGACTTTCATCTAAAATTGTATTGTGTCTAGTCAGTCATTCCATGCTCTTAAAAAATGTCTTAATCCACTTTACATAATTTACAAAACGTATTTGGTACCAATATTGCTCCCAATGAACACGTTTTCTTTTTTTAAAGTATACTGACATTTTTTTATGTTTGCTTTGAGTGCATATAATTAGCGCATGTGAGTCAACCCACTGGTTAGCTCACAGCCGCCGTTCTGTACTGCCTTCATATGGCGGATAGAGCTGATAACGCCAACCCGAATGAAGCGTAGCTCCCACCTTCTGATTGTCACTCAGCTAAACAACGTTAGCTCAATAGGGGAGTTAGCTCGTCTTCAATGGCAACGCTAGCTGACATGTTGACAGCTGTTGAGAAGCAATCAAAGTGCTCCCAATCTCAGGTCTTGCACATTTAAACTAGTGTTATATGTTATGGATGTAGTCAATCCGTCGAGGATCAGTGTCATAGGGAGCTGTTAGGGGAAGGGTCACGAATAAGCGGACGTTGGTCCGAGTTCGGACCCAGACCTCGTTGTCTCCGGACCTCGAACTATAAAAATATATTTAAAAATATTTAAGAAATACGTAGTGCTTCTATTTTAACCTATGTAGTTCCTACCCTTTAGGTTGAGGGCACTCGTTCAGCCGTCTATGAAACACACCAACAAAGGGCTTGCGTGGTAAACCACATCATGTGACGCTGCTCGGCCAATCGAATTTGTGTAGTCCGATTAAGCGTTGCCCTCGACTTGAGTGCATGAGAGAAACGGGGAGAGAACCAATAGTTGGAGAAATATGTAATTCAGAAAAGTTATTTCAAATGCCATACTCTAAAAGGAGAGAGCTTAACCAGAGCCTTTGACCAAGGAAAGACGGACTCTTCCATGTCCATTCTTCCCACAAGCAGTTCAAAATAGTTCAGAGATCGTAATGATAATAGAGCCAATTACAGCACAAATCTTTTGAGCAAACATACTCACAGTACATCCAAAATGAAGGCATGCAAATTATTACTTCATTATTATTACTTCCGAACAATGATGTAAACCAAGCACAAAAAAAGAGTTTCCTTCCAGTGAACCTTTTATTAATCACAGGAGTAAGGTCCCTAACATACGGCCTGGCTGGAATGACTTTGTGTCTGAGCAACATGCTGCTGCAGAGAGGCCTTCAGACTCTGGTCAGAGGCAGGCAGACCCAGACAGGGAGTGTTGCTTGATAACAAAAAAATCGCAAATGCTATATTTAAATATGCACTTTGTTTTATTAAGCAAAATGAAAACACAATGAGAGCAGACTCGCTGGCCAGAAAGATGCAGAATAACAAACTCACCGACTTCTGGAAGGAGTTCAAGATCATAAATAATAACAGAACTTCTGATATCGAGGGGGTTAGTTGTCCAAAGAAGATTGCTGATCTATGGCGTGAGCACTATAGTGAACTATTTAATTGTGTTAAAATGTATAATGTATATAAAGGTCTATCTGTAGACATGATAGTTAGATCAGTAGATATTTATGATTCCATCCACATGCTAGACAACAACAAAGCTTGTGGTAAGGATATGTATTTCTGCAGAGCATATACAAAATGCCAGTTATAGACTCAGTCCATTACTAGCCATGTGTGTTACTGGAATTATGGTTCATGGTGTTCTAGCGAACTCTATGATGTCAGTACTGTTAGTGCCTGTTCTTAAAGATAAGGCTGGTAACTGAACAGCATAGACAACTATCGACCCATTGCATTAGCCAGTATCAGTATGAGAGAATTATATTGATGAAATTGGAAATGTATGTCCTGACTGCTGACAATCAGTTTGGGTTTAAAAGAAGACATGGTACTGATCTCTGTATCTATGCTCTGAACGAGATTGTCTCTTCTTGTTTTCTCTCTTTTTTATAGTTCTATGTCTGTCATTTTATATATAACTTGGCGTCTGAAATAAAGAATAAATATATAAAATATAAATAATATGGGAATAAATCATCATGATTATGATGTTCCCGATTTTTTCATGAGGACATTCTCTCAAACGGGAACTCACTGAATCTGAAGTCAATACGGTTGTAGTAAGGGATGTATGATGGGCTGTAACCTGATCCTTTTACTCCACTTCATTTTCAGTACTCTCTGAAAATTAAGAGTATACAGTTGCATGAATTGGAAATACTCAAGTGTATCACATGTAGCCTACTTAGAATTTAAAGTGAAAGGAAAGGACACTGTATGGAATGTGTGTTGATTTGGTGACATGAACATTAACTTTGTTTGTTTGAGGTTCAGGAGATTCTCATGTGGCTTTATGTAGTCTGATGAAAGAAATATTGTGCCGGAAAAAAAATAAAATAAAAGGAAAACATTGAACCAGAATGCAATGGGAAAACTCCATCAAACTGGCAAGTCTTCCAAGAAATGTCAATAGCCTTTTAAAAGCTGATTGACGGGATCACAAAGAGTTCCTTTTTGTGTTTGTGACCCCCTGGGAACATGAGAAGAAGCTCCAATGGGAACATGATGACAGATCATTAAAGTGGGATTAGTTCAGTTACAGTTTGAAATCTACAATTACTGCTGTAAAAATGTGTCAGATTTGACAGATTGTGATTGATCATCACCACTTCACAAAGACATCATCACCACTTCACAAGACATCATCACCACTACACAAGACATCATCACCACTACACAAGACATCATCACCACTTCACAAGACATCATCACCACTTCACAAGACATCACCACTTCACATGACATCATCACCACTTCACAAGACATCATCACCACTACACAAGACATCATCACCACTTCACAAGACATCATCACCACTTCACAAGACATCACCACTTCACATGACATCATCACCACTTCACAAGACATCATCACCACTTCACAAAGACATCATCACCACTTCACAAGACATCATCACCACTTCACAAGACATCATCACCACTTCACAAGACATCACCACTTCACATGACATCATCACCACTTCACAAGACATCATCACCACTACACAAGACATCATCACCACTTCACAAAGACATCATCACCACTTCACAAGACACCGCTGGCCACTTTTGTCAAAACTCAGACTCTCTAGGAACATAACAAAAATAAACTGTTTTCACGGTTGCCTTGCAAAATTGCCCAACCATCACTCCTCCGTCAGCGGCCCGGCAGAACGTCGGTGTGGCGGCTCCATCACGTTGGTATTTACACGGAGCAGACACACTGACCTTCTCTCGGCTTGAGAGAACATCTCTGTGACATTCAGCTGCATTGATCAGATTATAGAAGAGTCAGTTTCTAAGTGTGGATCAACTAAAGTATATGACACCTTGCCATTTGGTCAAGATAGACTGATTGTGGGTTTGAAGAAATCCGGATACAGTAATAGGAAAGTATGGAGAAGGAAGATTAACGTAACAAAGTACGGATGGAGTATATGGCTGCATGTGGGTTTGGTCATACGGTTCAGCCTGTTGATCACAGTTGCAGTCTGAGGAACCCCAGGAAGCAGCTGACCTTTGTGTGTGTGTGGTGTGTGTGTGTGTGTGTGTGTGTGTGTGTGTGTGTGTGTGTGTGTGTGTGTGTGTGTGTGTGTGTGAGCTGTTTACTGTAAACTAAAGAGTGCACCATACTTTATTGACCTTTCTTTTAAGGTCCATTTCATGTCACTGTTAGTTCTCTGCAATGTGGAAAGTAGTAGAGCGTTGTTCTTTAGATGACTTATAAGTGTCCTTTAAAAGTTAATGCGATGATGGTGTTTGAAAGGAACATTACTATGTGCCCATAAATCTGTCCAGACAAATCTAATTAACATATTATTTTGTTCACGTGGGGCAGGAGGCCTACTTGCACATTAGGCATATGGCAAAATCGGCCTTCAATTGGAGGTCTGTTTCTGGCCACTGAGCAAAAGTCCAACTTAAATTCTCCTTTTAGTTCAGATTTTATCAATTCAATCAATTCAACTCAGTTTATTTTGTATATCTCATTATGACACATTACAAATTAGCCTCAGAGGGCTTTACAATCTGTATTCATACGACATCCCTGTCCCAGGATCTCACGTCGGATCAGGAAAAACTACCAATAAATAGGAAAAAATACTTTCACAGGGAAAAAAGAGAATAAACCTTCAGGAGAGCAACAGAGGAGGATCCCTCTCCAGGATGGACAGAAGCAATAGATGACATCTGTAAATAAGATATTATTACAGAGTTATAACACATTAAATTGAGTATGACAGAGTGTATAAATAGTTGGTGGTAGGCATGGACCACGATCCAGACCTCCATGATCCATCAGGCAGATGGAGGTAGAGAGGAGGAGTGGGCGGGGCATCAGCAGGGCCATGGGATCAGACCCAGCCAGGTCCGATGGACCCTATGAGACGAACTCCCCTCACTTGAGAGGTATCTGTCTCTATCCGTTTCTTTTACTGAAAAGACATCGCTGCAGGACGCTGCAACGCTCCGTAGCGCTGAGAGCAACAGAGGAGCCGAGACCAAATGACTGAACCCCTTTCACACTCAAGTAGTCATTTGATCGATTGTTCCTGCAACAATATTGACTACAGCAGCTTTGAGTAAACTGTTCCTTTCTGTAATTACAAAGCAATCCATGAATCTAATGGTGAGTGATCTCATTCACAATAAACACACTGCTCACCCCACGAATAAGAATCATGGTCGTCTTCATGTAGCTCAAGCAGAAGTTCAGTCAGGAAGACACTTTTCATTCATAAGCAGTCTCGGAATGAACCAATCAGAGACAGTGCAGTTCTGTAAGCCAATCACAGCGTTGTTGGCAATCTTTTAACTTTGTTCTCCTCTCTGCTGCTGTCAGTTGTCGTTCCAGCTCAAACCGATGTGACCCTCCTCACAGCTACTCTTCTTCCACACCACCGCCAGTGTCTGGACGCCACGGGGGGATTCTGCCTCCGCAGATATCAGCATCTCTACCCCTTGCTCATCCTAATTCAGGATGGAGTCCAATGGCCAAAGACGTTGCACTATTTCAATAAGCACTTGTAATAAATGACGGTTAAACTCTAAAGAAAGAATAGAAATAGAATAGAAATATACTTTATTAATCCCCAAGGGGAAATTAGTTGACAACAGAAGCAGCACCGATAAAACTAAACACAATAAAATATAAGTATAAGAAAGAAAGAAAGTGACAGTGCATAAAGTAGAGTGTGCAAAGTCAAATATAAAATACAAAATAACATAAAATAAAATATATATGTATATTTACACAGCATATACACAACATATATGTAAATGTAAATAAAGCACTGTAAAATTAAATAAAATATAAAAAAATACCTAAATACCCGTCTCTCCTGGTTGAAATGCAGTTATACTGCGTGCTGTAACCTGATTACAATACACATTATATAGTGAGTTTAGATTCATGTGGATTAGACAAGTTACCACTGTTAAGACTGCAGACTATGTTTATTCGCAAGTGTACATTGTGTTCTTTCAAATGTCATATTTCATGCTAGGCCAACATAAACTCCCAAAAAGCCTGTCTTCAAAAAATGTGAGAATATTATAGCTTGATTCCAAATGTGCACAATGACAGACTGTCGACACTGATCTGGGGTCTGTTGCACGGCTTGGTTCTATAAACACAACATGAACCTGTTTGAAAGCAGCTGTGCCGTGATCACACAGTGGTCGGTGCCAAGTGTGTTACCAAGTGAGCCATGCACTGTCATTAGACCGAGAGTCCCACAGGGAAAAAGTCAGCCAGGCTATCAGACATGCTATTACTGGGAAATGTGGCTAAATATTTCACTTTCCCAGGCCTTGAGTGGTAATTGGTGTTTAGGCTAGAAACACAGAACAGGAAAATACAGGCTACTGAGAGTTTCCACGTGGGTAAAGCTGTCGATACTAAATTCAAGTCAGCTCACCTTTTCAGATGTTCATTCAGGGGAGAGAGTGAGGCGGGTGGATGTTCATCTGAGAAGAAGGATGAATAGAACGGAGATACAGAGAAACATAAAAGAGGGATTACAAAAATAAACTGAATGGTAGAGTGTTTTTTGAGTGACAGAGAAAGAGAGGGAAATAATGTATTATGTTCCAGTTGGTCTGTCTGACAGCTGATAAGAGAGATCAATACCAGCCGAGATGCTCATCAGAATCACGCGTGCGTTGGGCTTCTCATGGGCTCGTGATGAGGCTGGAACTGGAAGAAACAAAGTGAAGCAACCAACCGATTTAATGGAAAAAAAGAAAATTAGAGATGGTCACTGAAAAAAAACAAAAAGATGAACGTGGCAGAGGAATGGAGATGAATGGATTAATGGAGCGGAAGATAAAATGGGGCTCTGGAGATACACAGGATTTTAAAGAGGAAAAAGACTAAAGGTGCGTTCACACCAAAAGTGAAACTATTTTTTTGCGCGACAGAATCATGAAAAGTCAACGTACAGACAATCTTGCTGCGATATACACAATATTTTCCTAGACGGCGTCTGTACGTTGACTTTTCATGGGATTCGGTCACGCGTAAAAATAGTTTCGCTTTTGGTGTGAACGCACCTTTAGTCTACTAATTTGTTAAAAGTTTTTTGGAAGAATGCATGCTGGTCTCTCTCTCTCTCTCTCTCTCTCTCTCTCTCTCTCTCTCTCTCTCTCTATATATATATATATATACTGTATAATATACATTATATATAGTATATATAAATATATATTAGTTGGTAATATATATATATATATATATATATATATATTAGTATGTATTATATACAGTGCATATATATATATATATATATATATATATGATTTTTAATTGATTTTCATAGCTCAGTGTTGCTGCATATAGTCGGTACAGCCACAGTTAATGAGAATGACATAAGCAGGACACACTCTTGGCCTCTGACGCTGATCAGAGGAGCAGCGGAGCAGGATGCAAAGAAATACAGGTCAGAGCCTGAGACAGTTAGATATTCCCTTCTGTGCTTTGTCATCACGATGACATCCGGGACATGAAGAGAGTTTAGTGACTTCTGGCAATGGGACTAAATCCACTGAAGATCTCCAGGATCCAATCGCCCTCTCAAGCATTTCAGCTGCAACCCTCACATAATTACCTGTATTAAAGTGTCTGGATTCATGTCACAGTTCTCTGTGTATTGTGTTTGCACTTTACACACTTGAGACCTAATGAGGAAGTGGTTTGGGTGTTTCGGATAGGAAGGCAGTGATCCGTAAGCCACACTGAGTGAGGAGATGGGAGCTGCAGAAGGCAATTTTAAACTCAGTCCTTATCTGACTTCACACCTGCAGCAAAGCTGCTGCCTCGTGGCTTGGTGCTGACTGGCAACACCTGACTCACCAATATGTGTGGCAGTGAGCACACAGCAAGTGACAGCCATGCTGTCTTTATGCAAACAGGATATTTGACCGGTGTTTTTTCCGATGACTTCATTATCTCAATCACTTTATGTTGGACAGAAGAGAAACACAATTTCAATCTTCTGTATGTTTGCACGTATGAAAATTGACAAATAAAACCGACTTTGACTTTGATTATCTTCGGATTTGTCTCTATTAGTAGCAGTGTGACATCTTAAATGTTATGCCAATGTTGTGACAGTTACTTGTTAATGGTGCATGGTCAAACGTATCATATAAGTAAACAAGAGTTATACAAACTCCCCGTGTGATATTTACCTAAAGCTTTCCAGCACCAGTCACCATGGGCTATACTTACTGGTCTCCACAGACCCAGCAAGGCTGTCGCTGTCACGTGAATCAGGCATGTATTTTAGTGCTTATTAATCTAGCTTTCCAACTTTAAAGAGGTGTCTGAAATGGAATAGTTTTCCCACCGTTGTTTTTTTGGCTGAGTGCCCAGTACTAATCTTTCCTGTGAAAAACGATTGAGCTCACAAAGCATACAATGTTGTGTTGTAATTACGTAACTGACCATGCTTTGTCAGCTGTGGATGTTTTGTGGTGGTAAGACGCTGGTCGGGCAGCACATGCTGAAAACGTGCTTTAAGGAGTCAACCATATATTGATTTATAGTTTCTCAGAATTTAAGGATTTCCACAAGAGCTTTCCTAAAACGACTTTCCTGATATGCTACAAACGATTGGAGTTAATGATTGAACGTCAGCAAGAATGCTGCACCCATTTTCCCTATAGTATTACTCATCCTCTCCAGAAACCTTTTAAGAAAGAATTGTTATGGAACAGCTTCTTATTATTAAGAAACATTCATGGCTCATGATGGACAATAATTGCCTGAGCATTAATATCCTCCATTATATTATTGCTCTTGTCCAACTGCTCTTTCTACACTTTTTAAATGTTTGGCATCACATCATAATTAACTTAACCTTTGTCTCTCTTTCTCTCTCTTTACTGCCCGCTATTCTTCATCATCATCATCACTATGCTCCCTCTGACGACTGCAGCTTCGCCCTCGGCTGTGTCCGACACATCCAGTTGTCTTCTCCTTTTAGGGGACACAAATGACCATTTGATGGCGATCAAAGTAATGTAGTGTGTTATGCTTCTGCCCTGGCTAACCTTCTGTGTTGTTTATTATTATCACTCCTCTAAAATCTTCATTATTGTTGTGGCTGGATTTAATCCTTTTTGGTCCATTCTGACTAATCTCTTAACCTGATGCTTATAAACTTGTATCTCTCTCCTGTCTGACTGCTGGTGAGACGCCACAGGATACTCACCCTCTGGACCTCAGTAGTCAAACACCCACAGGACACAGAGAGTTTGGATCAGAGCTCAATTCACGTAGATTTATTTGTAACCAACAGTTTCACAAATAAACCTGGTCTGGGTCCGGTATTAAAGACAACAACCTCCTCCACGTCTGTCTTTCCCAACCCCGAACAAAACACATTTACATATTATATATACATCACACTCAATGCAGGTGCTCCTCCGTCCACTCCCTCATTACATGTCAGAACTCGTCACTCAGAGTGACTCCTGTCCCATTCCAAGCCGGTGTTCTGTCATTTTTTGCTGCCTTGTAAAAATGTGCTACCCGCTGCATAAACTGATAAGTGTGTATCGATTCATGCTACCCTATAAAAAAATGCTACTTTATGGTTTTATACATCTGTACATCAAATAAAGGCATAACGTAAGTGTTTTTTCTGTCATGAGTCTAATTATAAAAAGTGTCACTCACCGTTATCAGCCGTGCATGCCGTGCATGACGTGCAACTCAAGGTGACGTCACTCACCGTTGCAAAGACAGGGTTAGCTAAACATGATGGGCGTGTCGGAAAAAACTCGAAAAAACTCGGAAAATCGACTCGGCACATGCGCAATACGAAAAGGAGCGTTTTTGACAAGAAGCATTAAATGACAGAACACCGGTTCCTTTAAGGAATGTGAGCTTCTTGCTGACGTCTCCCTCCTCGGCTCTTCTCTAATCTTATTGTGTCTGCGCCTCCTGGTCCTTGCTCGGCCGTCTCCTCTCTACGGTTCAGACTGGAGCAGCACAAGGTCAGAGGGTATTTAATGAATTGCAATAAATGATGACCCGATAAGCATCACACATCACTGTTAGTCCCTTACAGCTCTACCCACTTGCCTTTTAAATGATGTTATTGGGTTTTTCCCTACATTACATTGCAGTAAACTCACGCAGTATTTTTA